>JAYRCH010000567.1:600000-1165445 GCA_037179445.1 Phengaris alcon alcon | reverse complement strand
ATGTACCGCCCCAGTCAAACTCCCCGCCTGGCAGTGTCCTCGAACCGGATCACGCGGGAGTTGTACGGCGACGAGCGTTGCCGCCACGTCGCCACTCTGCACGCTTGGAACGAAACACCGTACGCACGTCGATTGGATCGACCGCGCACCGCTTCCGCCCAACCGAGTAAGTAATGAAACAATGAAAGTAGTGGTTTTTCAGCGGCGACCGCGCGAGACGATCTCCCACTTATGCTACACCTCTCATGTCTCCTTACAATGCCAGACTAGAGTCAAGCTCAACAGGGTCTTCTTTCCCCGCTGATTCTCCCAAGCCCGTTCCCTTGGCTGTGGTTTCGCTAGATAGTAGATAGGGACAAATCCCTCCACCAACCCATGGCCCTATCAACCGTCTTGGTTATACGGGCCGAAACATGGGAATGCGCACCCTACTGTCCTGGGTCCTTCCCTTCAGGTGCGCAATTCTTGATTCCCTACAAGTTCTTTAGTCTCTTTCTATTCGTCCCTAAGTCCTTCTCCCCTTTCTGGGGCGGACAACACAGATACGACTTCGGTGTCTTCCGATAGCGCGTACTGGTTCTACCATCTAGGTTTTCGTCCTTATTCGCCTCCAATTATTATTGCCCTCTCTTGGCGTTCAAGTCCACTTCTTATCCTGTGCCATAGTCGCGCGTATTCCCGTAGCCGTCCGAAGTTCGCCGCCGTGGAAATGAGGTCGCAGTAATAGGCCGGACCCTCTCCAAAGACTTCGATCCCATCCAAAAGCTCCCTACGCGCCTCCCCGTACAGAGGGCACTCCCAGATAGCGTGGTGTACGTCTTCCTCTGCGGCTTCGCCACAGTAGCATGACCCCACGTCGGAAAGATTCAATCTGTGAAGCCTCCCTCTGAAACAGCCGTGACCGGTAAGCAGCTGCGATGTTTCATAGTCAGGCTCTATCCAAGTTGCCTTGGAACGAGCCTTCACGTCCGGAAAGAACCGATGTAGTTCCCTTCCCTTTGCCGATGTGTCCCAACGCTCCTGCCATAGGGCATAAGCGGACTCAGATTCCCTGAGCTTCGCACTCCGAAGCTCCTCCCTGGTAACCGCGGTCTCGCGCATCACACCTAGTCTGCCAGCACGCATCACCTCGAGGTCGGCCGGTAGCACCCCTGCCAAAACTGCCAGGGCGTCAGTGCTCGTCGTGCGGTACGCCTTGGTCAGAAGGATCAAGGCGGGTCTCTGGGTGCGCAAAAGCGCACTCCGCACAACATGAAGGGTCGCCCGCTCGTGCCAACATGCTGCCGCATATGTAACAGTAGCCACAAAGGTCCCCTGGTACAGCACCCGAAGAGCCCTGTACCTAACCCCCCATGAGCTAGCCGAAACTCGCGACATCTTGCCGAAGCAATTTGCCGCTCTTTCCCCTATAGATACTGCATGCCGCGCAAAGGATAGACTAGAGTCGACTACCACTCCCAACACCGTGGTCGACGCGACGCTCCCAATGGAGTTTGTCCCAAATTTGATGACTGGGGGTCGCTGGAACTTCCCCTTTATCGTCATGGTAGACGATTTAGTCGGGGAAAATTCCAGCCTATTACGGACACCCCATTCACCAACGAGCCGCAATGCAGTTGAGGCTTTCGCCTCAAGAGCCGCACGTGAGTCGCCCTCGATCAGGATCGTCACATCGTCGGCATAGGCCACGAATGTCACTCCCCCCGGAAGGGGCAGTCGAAGCAAGTCGTCCATCAGGATGTTCCACAACGAGGGACCCAACACCGATCCCTGCGGACAGCCCATAGTGGCCGCCTTCCACACTACCCTGCGACCGACGAACATGCCTACCCTGCGTCCGGTGAAGTAGCCCGCCAACATCCTGTAGATGTTTGGCGGACAACCCCCCCTTTTCGCTTTCAGCATGATCATAGGCCACCAGGCATTATCGAAGGCCCCAGAGATATCTAAGAAAATCGCCTGAACATATTTCGACGAGCTCTCACGACCCGCTCCAAGAATCTTTCCCAGAGCGGATACCGTCGACCGCCCTCGAGTGAACCCATGCTGGCAGTCCGATAGACCACTCGTCATCTGCGTCGCGCATTTTAACATTACGCGTTCTAAAATCTTACCAAAGATCGGCAGCAGAGTGACGGACCGGTAGGCTTTAGGATCGGAAAGAGGCTTGCCATTGCCTTTGGGCAAGACAATCAACCTTCCGTCCTTCCATACTCGTGGAAAAACGCCCTCTTCGACACATCGCCTAAACACATTAGCAAATTCTCGCGGCGCGGCTGCCCAAACGTGTTTAATTATGCGAGCGGTTATCCCATCGATTCCCGGTGCTGTGTTAGGGAGATCCTTGACTATAGTCGCGACTACTTCTTCCGTCGGAGGAGGAGCATCTTCTCCTGCGGGAATCACGGCTGCCATATACCGCACTTGCCGGTGGTACTCCGTGTCCCTGGACACATCGTCGTCCGGACACAGAGCATACATAAGGCTGTGCATGGCCTCCTCGACTCCCCCAGCATACCCTTCGGCATGTTTCGTGCCGTTAATTACATTGCTAGGAGGCCGAAGCCTCCCGCACGCGACACGGTACGCCTGGCCCCATGGGTCCTGGTTTCCCGTTTCTGCGACTGATCTGAAAAATTTAAGTTGCTCCTCCTTCATGGCAACCCTATATCTACGCCTAATCACATGAAAGCGCCGCTTGGCAGCTTCCTCTTCCGGGCAGTTGCCCTTCCGACTCGCCTGCCAAGCCCTACGCGAGCTGTAGGTCTCGCGGCGAAGCCGGTCCAGGACCGGCGTCCACCACTCGTACCCACGCTCTGTTTTCCCCCCCTTAGAAAGTCCCAGGATGCTTGTAGCTGTGCTCGTCACCATTCTGGTGAATTTTGCACAGACTACCTCGGCTGGATAATTCCACCTGATGTTACCTGACCTTTTTTGGATCTCGTCTTCGAAGATTCCCCATTCCACACCACGCTCTCGAAACCGCATTGGCTCTTCGATTGGCTCAGCGCTAGAAGTAGAGTTATTGGCCACCATATATGTTATCAGCCTATGGTCACTGTCTATTGCGTCTTCTCTAACTCTCCACCCCGTTACCAGGGTGCCTTTGGCTAATGTTAGGTCGATGTTGGACGTCCCGTTCGTCGTGGCGAACGTGGCCGGCTGGTCTTGTGCGTTGGCCAAGCGGAGTCCATGTGCCAGGATAAATGCCTCCATCGACTCGCGACGGTGCGTGACGTCTGGTCCGCGTCCTGTGTACTGTCTCTCTTCGCAGTACCACATCGGAGAGTGCGCGTTTGAGTCCACCCCTATGATTATTCTCTTGCCTCTCAAGGAGGCAAGGACAGTGCCCAGATGTTCAAGGTGGACATCTATGTCGTCGCTGTACTGAAAGTACGCAGAGACAAGGTATACGCCGTCTTTGTCATTAAGAACATGACACACTAGACAGTGTGTGTTTGACAGGTGTTGTAAGACAGCGCACGCCAAGTCCCCTCGGCGAACATAGATCCCCGCCCTGGCACTTTCGCCGCTCTGCAGGATGGTGTTTGCCGCGGCATGAGGGGTGGGTCCAGGGTAATGTTCCTGGACCAGAACGACGTCTAGTCCCAGCTCCTCTGCAACTAGGGGCAGCTCTATGGTGGCCGCCTGTGCCCCCGCCAGGTTTATCTGGCCGACGGTGAGGTGTTTGATGCCCGCCATTAATAATTTGTTGATTCGACCATCCTTCTCACTGCATATCTTCGGGCTGGGCACTCCGCACTAGATGTTTTATGTTCCAGTGCGGACTTTGTGTGGCCGAACTTGTGGCATGTAGCGCACCGGCGTATGGTTTCCTTGCATTCCACCGCCGAGTGTCCATTGTTACCGCATTGGCCACAAGTTGCCTGTTCCGCCTTGCATCCCCTCTCGCTATGCCCATACGTTTGGCACCGTCGGCAGCATATTTCCGTGGTGAAGTCATCGACTTCCACCACTTCCCATCCTATATATAGTTTTCCTTTTTCTATAAGGATCTTACGCAGCTCCGGAGCGCATCTTAGGACGTATGTTACTCTTGTGCCTCCAGAACGGCTCTTCCTGAAGGCCAACTGGCAGCCTTTGAGAATACGCTCGAGTGGCCAATCAGCGTCCTCCCTGAAGTTTTGGTCCTTGACCGCTTTCAAGATTTCTTCTAGTTTTTGGTTGCCTCCATCAATATTGCGGAGGGCAACGAGCGGTTGGCGACCTCTGAGTGGCTCTGTTCTTAAGTTTGAAGGCATGGCTGCCTTTAGCCTTTCTAAGTCCCTAGCCGTCCTGGTCTGTACCAGCACTGCTGCTCCGGAGATCTTCTTTAATCTGTCCACCTTTATGTCAAGTGTGGCGGGGGCTATGGAGGTCTTTAATAGTTTTTTCGTTTCTTCGGATGTTTTCGCTTCGTCGGTGGTCGGTACCACCTTTATCACCGGTCCGCTCATGCTCCCGCGCACCTTGTCCGCAAACGACGGTGGCGGTGCGAGGGGCCTGGACTGGGCCGCGGCCTCAGCCCTGCGTCGTTGTTCTTCTCCATGCTTCTTCTCTTGTTGGAGGGCGTCCAGTAAACTGCTCACTCTAGCGTCTCCAACTTCTGCCACTTTGGCCTTCTCCCCGACCATCACCGCCAGGTGGGCGACGATTTCGGTGAGCTTGGCCAGCTCCTCCGACACTCTCGCGCTATCTGTTTTATTTAATTTCGAGACCGGCGACCTAATAATATTATTAATATTTGCCGCGGCCTTGTTTGCCGTCGTTATCAGCCGCCTCGTTCCCATCCTGTCCAGGTCCCCCTGCTGTGTTTCGTCTTCAGCGTCCGTTGAGCATGGCGTCCGGAAATCAATATTTGGCGTCCCTGAGTTGCTCTCTACCAGATTTTCGTCCTCGAAGCTCAGGGCAGGCAAGCACGGTCGAGCGAGTCTCCTTTTTTGCCTCTTTTTGGCTGCTGATGCTGCTTCCTCTGGTGACAATAGCCTTTTTCCAGTTTGCGGCTGGATGCCACTGCTAGAAGCTTGCGGTGGCGACTTCTGAGGAGACCTGATTGCCTCAAGCATCTCCACGTAGAAACGATTCGCTGCGTCCGCAGCCACAGCCTCCGCCGCCGATTCCTCATCCGATGTCGTGGTGTACGTCACCGGGGGAGGGGGGACGGCCGGGAACGACGGAAGGGGGGCGTGCGGAGCAGCGACTTGCGCGGGCTGAAAAATCTGTGGTGGTGTCTTCCGCGGAGGCGGCTTCCCGCCACCCTCGGACTCCGACATGCCGATTATATGAACTCTTTACGCGTGCACACAATATTATAGTCGACATAGATAGTATGATTATGATATGTGCCGCCGTGCACTCTCACAATACGTGTACATAGGTAATGTGAGTATCGTTTGAGCAATAAAATAATAACTACTAACTAACACGACCTGAGACGCTTACGCGAGACGTATCGTTTCAATGCGCGAACTGGCAACAAATTGACACTCCACACGTTTCCATTGCGCGTACGGCTGACACAGACGGACACAGGCGTCGCTCTCTAGGCAGTCTCCTCGATATGAACTCTTTACGCGTGCACACAAAATTATAGTCGACATAGTTATTGTTATCTATATCAATCAATCAATCAATCATTCATTCAATCATTTCATCACCAAGAATGTAGTAATAACTATTATGATATATATATTAAAATACATGTGGCTAACATTCTGCCATACAATACAATGGCGTGTGATTTTTTCATAACATTCTATGCTGAATTGAAAAACTAAATGTATTGACATATTATAATAATAATTTAAGTACATCATAATTTTATTAAAAACAAATTGTTTATTTTCTCCATGTCCACAATATTAGTTATATATAATATTACATAATATAAGTAGTCTCAGTAATTTAATAGTAATAAATTATAAAATGATGATGTCCATTTTTCAATCAGTCAATATTATAACAAATCTCTTAACAAATCTCTCAAAATCAATTTTTAAAATATCATGTACAAATATTATGTCAAATAATTAAAATACTATATTATATAATATGTATCAGTAACGTATATAAGTCATGATTAAGATTAAGAAATAAAATTCGATAAATTATTTTATAAACATCGATCGAATTGATAATATATTATATACCTTATAATATCTAATAATATCGTTAATGTTTTGTTTCATATAAGAATTCGTAATTACTCTCTATATGAATAAACATCGCCTAACGATTAATTATATTATATTATCACGTTGAATTTTTAATTATTATAAGTGTGTATGTATGTATGTATGTATGTATGTATGTATGTATGTATGTATGTATCTATCTATATTATAATTATATTATCCTTTCCTTAATAATATAATAATAATAACGTATTGACATTTAGTCTATAATATATTATTAATTCTTCTCCTTTGTCATCTACAATGAAATCATTTACAAACATCGAATTAATTTATTGATTGATTGATTGATTGATTGATTGATATAAAATTTAAAAATGCGCAGTTTCCGATGGATAATTACATGTACAATACACACACATACTTGCACACCGCTTGCTTGCGCATTTAATTACGATTATAATAATAATATATAAGATATATTACATGAAACGGCGATGAAAAAAAATTATATTAAAAAAATACACACGTAAAAATATACATACAAATACACACGTAAAATATATAATATAAAATAAAATAAAATAAAATATAAAAAAAGAAAAAAAAAAAAACCGTTTCAACGAGCGCGGGGGTCTGCACGGCGCCATTCGCATATATAAGGTGGAGCGCGGCGCGAGCGTCTCGTCTCTCACATACGACGTGTCGACCAGACGGACCGGCGAAACCGGGATGCTCTCATCGTTTCGACGGTGATAACTGAACGGGTAGCCGCAGTTCGATTATGTTCTCATTACGAACTCAAACGGTCGTGAAACTTTTTGAACGATAATATGTATTATGTTAAAATTGTGATTTATATCATAATATGGTGGTTAGATCTCTCCAGTACCGGGCGACTATCAATGTGCTCACGAGTAATATGTTAAACTCTATTTACAATAATGTGATCAATGACGATCGATCTCGTAATATGGAACGTTCGTATATACGGTAGCGCTTAGTCTGACACACTTTGCACGAGCACCGTTTTGAATTATTGCGACAAACGCAAAATTATATGATGTGGAGAATATCATGAACAATTTAATGACTAGTCACCGCGCGCACGCGGCATTTTACAGTCTGTGGTGTGCGCGCGTGCACCGTCGCCGTCAGTTGAGAGAGTTGACGGCGAACTTTGAGCGCGCGAAGAGATTCTATCGCTCTAGCGGTTAGCTCCCTGGTTGATCCTGCCAGTAGTTATATGCTTGTCTCAAAGATTAAGCCATGCATGTCTCAGTGCAAGCCGTATTAAGGCGATACCGCGAATGGCTCAATATATCAGTTTTGGTTCCTTAGATCTTACTCAGTTACTTGGATAACTGTGGTAATTCTAGAGCTAATACATGCAATCAGAACTCTGACCAATTATGGGATGAGTGCTTTTATTAGATCAAAACCAATCGACGGAGGGCCTCGCGTCCTAAGTCGTTAATTTTGATGAATCTGGATAACTTTTGCCGATCGCATGGTCCAGTACCGGCGACGCATCTTTCAAATGTCTGCCTTATCAACTTTCGATGGTAGTTTCTGCGACTACCATGGTTGTCACGGGTAACGGGGAATCAGGGTTCGATTCCGGAGAGGGAGCCTGAGAAACGGCTACCACATCCAAGGAAGGCAGCAGGCGCGCAAATTACCCACTCCGGCACGGGGAGGTAGTGACGAAAAATAACGATACGGGACTCTTACGAGGCCTCGTAATCGGAATGAGTACACTTTAAATATTTTAACGAGGAACAATTGGAGGGCAAGTCTGGTGCCAGCAGCCGCGGTAATTCCAGCTCCAATAGCGTATACTAAAATTGTTGCGGTTAAAAAGCTCGTAGTTGCATTTGTGCGCCGCGCTGTCGGTGCACCGCATCCGCGGTGATACTGACACGTTTGCGGAGCATATCGTCGGTGAGCCGACGGTAAAACGTCGGTTCAATATCAAAATCCTATCGCGGTGCTCTTCAGTGAGTGTCGAGGTGGGCCGACAATTTTACTTTGAACAAATTAGAGTGCTCAAAGCGGGCTCAAAATGCCGCTTGAATATTTCGTGCATGGAATAATAGAATATGATCTCGGTTCTATTTTGTTGGTTTTCAGAACTCCGAGGTAATGATTAATAGGGATAACTGGGGGCATTCGTATTGCGACGTTAGAGGTGAAATTCTTGGATCGTCGCAAGACGAACATCAGCGAAAGCATTTGCCAAAGGTGTTTTCATCAATCAAGAACGAAAGTTAGAGGTTCGAAGGCGATTAGATACCGCCCTAGTTCTAACCGTAAATATGTCATCTAGCGATCCGCCGACGTTAATACAATGGCTCGGCGGGCAGCTTCCGGGAAACCAAAGATTTTGGACTCCGGGGGGAGTATGGTTGCAAAGCTGAAACTTAAAGGAATTGACGGAAGGGCACCACCAGGAGTGGAGCCTGCGGCTTAATTTGACTCAACACGGGAAATCTCACCAGGCCCGGACACCGGAAGGATTGACAGATTAACAGCTCTTTCTTGATTCGGTGGGTGGTGGTGCATGGCCGTTCTTAGTTGGTGGAGCGATTTGTCTGGTTAATTCCGGTAACGAACGAGACTCTAGCCTGCTAAATAGGCGTCGCCATTTAGGTGTGCGCGATCTCGGTCGCGCAACTCACTGGCGACGTATTAAAATTCTTCTTAGAGGGACCGGCGGCTTCGAGCCGCACGAGATTGAGCAATAACAGGTCTGTGATGCCCTTAGATGTCCTGGGCCGCACGCGCGCTACACTGAAGGAATCAGCATGTTCTCCCTGGCCTAGAGGCCCGGGCAACCCGTTGAAACTCCTTCGTGCTGGGGATTGGGGTTTGCAATTATCCCCCATAAACGAGGAATTCCTAGTAAGCGCGAGTCATAAGCTCGCGTTGATTACGTCCCTGCCCTTTGTACACACCGCCCGTCGCTACTACCGATTGAATGATTTAGTGAGGTCTTCGGACCGACACGCGGTGGCTTCACGGCCGTCGGCGTTGCTGGGAAGTTGACCAAACTTGATCATTTAGAGGAAGTAAAAGTCGTAACAAGGTTTCCGTAGGGGAACCTGCGGAAGGATCATTATCGTGATGAACAATATTATTGTGTTCAGATAACACATAACGAAACGCAAAACAAACAAAACAAACGAACAAAGTAGTCCGGTTTGTTTTTTAAAATTTTTCACATCCAGTGACATATTATGAGAGACAATATTACAATGTCGCAAGTCGTAACAAGCTTTCCGCAGGGGATGGGCGCCTGCGGAATGATCATTATCGTAATAAACGATATTGTGTTGTGTTCAAATTATTGAACAAACTAACAACAAACAGTGGCACATTTAAAAGAGGGAGACAATACATACAATGTATGTAAGAAATATTCATAATATGAATAAAAATATTCCGCAGGGGATGAGCGCCTGCGGAATGATCATTATCGTAATAAACGATATTGTGTTGTGTTCAAATTATTGAACAAACTAACAACAAACAGTGGCACATTTAAAAGAGGGAGACAATACATACAATGTATGTAAGAAATATTCATAATATGAATAAAAATATTCCGCAGGGGATGGGCGCCTGCGGAATGATCATTATCGTAATAAACGATAAATGTGTTGTGTTCAAATTATTGAACAAACTAACAACAAACAGTGGCACATTTAAAAGAGGGAGACAATACATACAATGTATGTAAGAAATATTCATAATATGAATAAAAATATTCCGCAGGGGATGGGCGCCTGCGGAATGATAATTATCGTAATAAACGATAAATGTGTTGTGTTCAAATTATTGAACAAACTAACAACAAACAGTGGCACATTTAAAAGAGGGAGACAATACATACAATGTATGTAAGAAATATTCATAATATGAATAAAAATATTCCGCAGGGGATGGGCGCCTGCGGAATGATCATTATCGTAATAAACGATAAATGTGTTGTGTTCAAATTATTGAACAAACTAACAGACCAATTGAAATTTATTTTTTCCACCCAGTGACATATAATATCGCTATATATACGTACACTAGTAGCTGCGCACTCGGAGTACACGATCGTTAAGTTCGCGGTGCGTTGACCGGCAAGACACCCCGCCACGAGTTCCCGAACTGATCGTGTGACGTTTGCGCAATGAACGAGTACAATAGCGATGAACGAATGACGCGCGTCGTCTGTTTGTTCGATATTAAAATATTTTGTTTTTTCACACCCAGTGACATATATTATATAAATTATAAAAACCATTACCCTGGACGGTGGATCACTTGGCTCGCGGGTCGATGAAGAACGCAGTTAACTGCGCGTCATAGTGTGAACTGCAGGACACATTTGAACATCGACATTTCGAACGCACATTGCGGTCCGTGGAGAAACATCCAGGACCACTCCTGTCTGAGGGCCGGCTGTATAAAATAATATACCACACTGTTCGTTTCGGCGGACAATTGACGGTTCCGTACGGTCGGCGCGCGAGAGTGCGCGCACGTATCGTGCGGTCCGTTTAAAAATATATAATCTAACGCGCGCGCACATCTTCTCGACCGCCCATCGCCTACCGGCGAGAGGTGGACGTTAAGAGTGCGTGTTGTGTGTGTGTGTGGTGTGTACCGAGCGCGCTCTAGTTAGCGACGTGCGCCGCCGCCGACGCTCCGTGAAGCTACATTTTGCGCGAGTGATTATCGGTTCAAGGCGTGTAGCACTCGAACGTTGTCGTTAACGTGAGGAATCACGCGCCGAGTGCAAATCGAATGAAACTCCACACACTATTTTATAATGAAACCGAGTAGGCGGACTCGACGTCCGAAGGGCGCGTCGTCGACGCCGACGTACCGTTGACACGGTGCTTAGGCGGAGTCGTTGCGCTGACGGATATCGCGTCTGCCTCAAATTTTTATCGTTGGCCTCAGATCAGGGAGGATCACCCGCCGAATTTAAGCATATTAGTAAGCGGAGGAAAAGAAACTAACTAGGATTTCCTTAGTAGCGGCGAGCGAACAGGAAAGAGCCCAGCACTGAATCCCGCGGTCGTCTCGGTCGCGGGAGATGTGGTGTTCGGGAGGTTCCGCTTTCTCGTCGTCGCCGCGCCTGTCCAAGTTCGCCTTGAACGGGGCCGTTTATCCGTAGAGGGTGCCAGGCCCGTAGCGACGGTGCGAGGCGGCGAGAGGAGCTCTCCTAAGAGTCGGGTTGCTTGAGAGTGCAGCCCTAAGTGGGTGGTAAACTCCATCTAAGGCTAAATATTACCGCGAGACCGATAGCGAACAAGTACCGTGAGGGAAAGTTGAAAAGAACTTTGAAGAGAGAGTTCAAGAGTACGTGAAACCGTTCAGGGGTAAACCTGCGAAACTCGAATGAACGAACGGAGAGATTCATCGTCATTCGGCGGCGTACGGGCGTGCGCCTCGATGTGTGTCGGTCGTTTCGGCGATTCGGCGCGCACGGGACGCGTCCGTCGACGTCCGTCGACGGCGTGCACTTCTCTCTTAGTAATGCATCGCGACCCGTTCGGGGTCGGCCTAAGCGCCTCTCGGGAGTCCGTCGGTGAGCGTCTCGGCGTTCGCTGGCGTACCGGGTCGGGTTGCCGGCCGGCCGTTGCGGACGGTATGAATGATGGATAATACGCTTCAATGCGAATCGCGCACGCGCTCACGCGCGTCCGGCCCGACGCAAGCTGGCGTCCCGGTGGATGTCCTGCCTCAGTGCGGACGTACGTCGGTCGTTGCTGTTCGTCGCAGCCGTGTAGTCTCGGACTGTGCGCGTCTCTGTCTGCGATGATTCTGTTTCGGGCACTCGCAGGACCCGTCTTGAAACACGGACCA
Source organism: Phengaris alcon alcon (assembly GCA_037179445.1). Taxonomy (NCBI): domain Eukaryota; kingdom Metazoa; phylum Arthropoda; class Insecta; order Lepidoptera; family Lycaenidae; genus Phengaris; species Phengaris alcon. Next base: position 1,153,443 of record JAYRCH010000567.1, on the reverse strand, counting down.
AGGAGTCTAGCATGTGTGCGAGTCATTGAGTTTGATTCAAATGACAAAACTGAGAGGCGCAACGAAAGTGAAGGCGCGCGCTTGTCGCGCGCTCAGGGAGGATGGAGCGTCGGTCTCGATCGATCTCTCGCACTCCCTAGGCGTCTCGTTTCCAATCTGTGAATGCGGGCGCGCTATGAGCACAGATGCTGGGACCCGAAAGATGGTGAACTATGCCTGGTCAGGTCGAAGTCAGGGGAAACCCTGATGGAGGACCGTAGCGATTCTGACGTGCAAATCGATCGTCGGAACTGGGTATAGGGGCGAAAGACTAATCGAACCATCTAGTAGCTGGTTCCGTCCGAAGTTTCCCTCAGGATAGCTGGCGTCGATTGTTAACAGTCCCATCCGGTAAAGCGAATGATTAGAGGCATTGGGGCCGAAACGACCTCAACCTATTCTCAAACTTTAAATGGGTGAGAACTCCGGCTTACTCGAACTATGAAGCCGGAGATCTGATGACGGTGCCAAGTGGGCCAATTTTGGTAAGCAGAACTGGCGCTGTGGGATGAACCAAACGTAGTGTTAAGGCGCCTAAAAAACGCTCATGGGACACCATGAAAGGCGTTGGTCGCTCATGACAGCAGGACGGTGGCCATGGAAGTCGGAATCCGCTAAGGAGTGTGCAACGACTCACCTGCCGAAGCAACCAGCCCTGAAAATGGATGGCGCTGAAGCGTTTTGCCTATACACTACCGTTACGGGCAAGTGCGTCGCGTATGCGTCATTATGCCGTAACGAGTAGGACGTGCGCGGCGGAGAGCGCAGAAGGGTCTGGGCGTGAGCCCGCCTGGAGCCTCCGTCGGTGCAGATCTTGGTGGTAGTAGCAAATACTCCAGCGAGGCCCTGGAGGACTGACGTGGAGAAGGGTTTCGCGTGAACAGTAGTTGCTCGCGAGTCAGTCGATCCTAAGCTCAAGGAGAGATCTTATGTCGATGTGGCGTGTTTTCTATGTTATACGATAAACAACGCCCTTTGAGCGAAAGGGAATCCGGTTCCTATTCCGGAACCCGGCAGCGGAACCGTTTCAATAATCGTTCCCTCGTTTCTAACGAGTGTTCGACGGGGTAACCCAAAGTGGCCTGAAGACGCCGCCGAGGGGTCCGGGAAGAGTTTTCTTTTCTGCCTGAGCGTTCGAGTTCCATGGAATCCTATAGAAGGGAGATATGGTTCGGAACGCGAAGAGCACCGCATTTGCGGCGGTGTCCGGATACTCTCTGCGGACCTTGAAAATTCAAGTGAGGGATGTACGTGGAGATGTCGCGCCGGTTCGTACCCATATCCGCAGCAGGTCTCCAAGGTGAAGAGCCTCTAGTCGATAGAATAATGTAGGTAAAGGAAGTCGGCAAATTGGATCCGTTACTTCGGAATAAGGATTGGCTCTGAGGACCGGGGCGTGTCGGGTTTGGACGGGAAGCGGATGCGGCCGGTGCCGGGCCTGGTCGATGCTCGTGCGTCTTTCGGGGCGCGTGGGCGGAATCCGGACCCGCGTTCCGGCCTTCCGCGGATCTTCCTAGCCGTAAGGCCGTGTCGTGAGAGTTCAACGGTCAGCTCAGAACTGGCACGGACAAGGGGAATCCGACTGTCTAATTAAAACAAAGCATTGCGATGGCCCTCGCGGGTGTTGACGCAATGTGATTTCTGCCCAGTGCTCTGAATGTCAACGTGAAGAAATTCAAGCAAGCGCGGGTAAACGGCGGGAGTAACTATAACTCTCTTAAGAATCCTCCAATACCGTAGCGTCAACCAAATGGGTACGTGAGCGAAGTGGGCGATACACCGGCCGGGACTTCGTGCAGTTCGTGCACACTCATATAAACGCACTCCCGTCCAGGGTTCGGACGTCGAGAGGGCGAAGGGAGGGCAGAGAGTCGGAGTTGAACTGCCGGGCAGGTTGCTCGGTTAGGGAGACAACGGCTCATGCCATCCAGCAGGTCACAGAACACACGGCGGTCGGATAGAACGCCATAATCTGGTCGTGCGGGTCGTCTCGGAAGAGATGGCCCGCCTAGGGTGGCAAGTGGAGGTTGAGCCAAAGATTGTGGCCACACTGGGGGTCAGAAAACCCGATATCATCGCGGTTAAAGGAGGAGACGGAGTGATTTGGGATGCCCAGATAGTCTCGGGTCAGCGACCTCTTGACGATGCACACCGTGCGAAACGTAGTAAATACGGGACGCACAAGGAGCTAGTTGAGAAAGTGGCAGATAAACTAGGACTTCCGATAGGTTGCGTCCAGGCCACATCTTGTACGCTCTCCTGGCGAGGTATCTGGAGTCGGGCGTCGCTAAATGAGCAACGCCGGCTTCTGGGAATCGGACCTTCCTTATTAAATCAAATACCGGAGTTGGTGTTGAGAGGGTCTCACATGAACTGGACTCGTTTTAATCAGATGACGACGGTCAAGGAGAGGGGTTAATCCTTGACGTGGAGGGAGATCCTGTGGGGAAGGCCCCTGCGGAGCCTAATCGGCGGTACTAGCCCCAATCAGAGGTCTGATTCCCGCTATTCGAACAGCCCTAGTACCGTTTTCGAACATCTAATCCGCACAATGCCTCTGAGCTCATAGTTACTCCCGCCGTTTACCCGCGCTTGCTTGAATTTCTTCACGTTGACATTCAGAGCACTGGGCAGAAATCACATTGCGTCAACACCCGCGAGGGCCATCGCAATGCTTTGTTTTAATTAGACAGTCGGATTCCCCTTGTCCGTGCCAGTTCTGAGCTGACCGTTGAACGGCGGTCGTACAGAACCGCGCCGATCGAGCGCGCGACTCTCACGACACGGTCCACAAAACCTTAAGACCCACGTACTCGTTCGGCTGCTCGTAATGTGCTACATATCGTTCCCGGCCCTACAGGCATGGCAAGGGAACTGTCACAGCCTATAGATCTATTTTATCTTTTTGTAAAGAGTAAAATGATTGACAGTATAGTACAATACACAAACGCCACAATTGATATAAGAAAAAATAAGTATAAAACATCTAAGTATACTACTTCACATACGACGGCCAATGAAATTAAGGCATTACTGGGTCTGCTTATTCAGTCTGCCAGTCTCAAAAGCAATCATTTGCCAACACGAACTTTGTTTGGTACATTGAGAAGTGCAAAAACTTATAAAGCCTGCATGAGTGCTGAAAGGTTCTACTTTTTGCTTAGATATATGAGATTTGACGACAGGAATACGAGACAAGAAAGAAGGGAAAATTATAGACTGGCGCCAATTAGAGACTTCTGGGACCAATTTATTGAAAACTGCAGGAAATGGTACAAGCCAGGGTCTTATATGACCGTGGATGAACAACTAGTCGGATTTAGAGGACGCTGTCCTTTTCGGATGTACATCCCTAACAAGCCCGCTAAATATGGCTTGAAGCTTGTGATGATGGCTGATTCTGGTACTAAGTACATGTGCAATGCTATACATTATTTGGGGAAAAACACGAACACAGGTAACGAGCCTTTAGCAAATTATTTTGTGAAAGAGCTGTCTAAGCTGTACTATGGGTCGAATCGAAATATAACCATGGATAATTGGTTCATGTCGGTTCCCTTGGCCACTGAACTGTTGAAACCGCCATATAAGCTTACAATTGTAGGTACTCTGCGAAGCAATAAGCGAGAGATTCCCAAAGATATGACGAATTCCAAAAATAGACAAGTAGGTACTTCGATGTTCGGGTTCGATAAAGATTTGACTTTGGTGTCTTATAAACCAAAGTCAAATAAGGTTGTTTACCTATTGTCTACGCATGATCTGCTATCAACTCAGTTTCAAAAAAGCCTGAAATTATTGAATTTTATAATTCTACGAAGGGCGCAGTTGATACTGTAGACCAGATGTGTTCCATAATGAGTACCTGCCGTAAAACTAATCGATGGCCGCTGTGCTTATTCTACGATATGCTAAATTTAACTATTGTGAATGCATATGTTATCTACGTCTCTAATATTATCCGAAGTGGAAAGAAACCAATGAAAAGAAGGACTTTTGCACTAGAAATGGCAGACGAACTGATGAAGCCTTGGTTGCAAGAAAGATATCAGACTGTAACTTTGCAACGAAATTTGAAGCAGATCATGGCAGAGATTTTAAAAGTTGAAGACTCTCAGGAAGCTGTTGTTAAAAGTCGCAAAACTTGCAGCTACTGTCCTGCAAAAAAACGTCTTATGACGACTAACTTCTGCAAGAGCTGCAATAAAGCGATTTGCAGAGAGCATATTGTTCCTATGTATAATCATTGCTCAGAATATAAATATTTTGGTTTCATTTATGTTTTGTTTTATGAAGAGAGGAATAAGACTTATAATTAAGGTCATTTAGTTTCATAAATAAAGATGTTTTTTTTTCGTGTTTTAATTCGTCGTAAAATTTACGAATGGTTAGTGATTATGTTACTCCAAATTAAGGTTAAATATATTTAACGTGATTAATATCTTCACTTTTCAAATAAATTACAAGTCTTCCATTATAGCTGAAAAGTGTTCTTCTGGCAATGGTGTGCAGTGTGTTGATCTGTAGTCTCGCATGTACTTTGAAATCTGAAAAATAAAAATAAAACTAGCATAAAAACCACATACCATTTACTCTACAATTGATAAGGAAGTATTTAGTTTGATTACAGTATATAATAATAAACAATATCGACCAAAAAATAAAATAACTAACGTAATTGACTATTTATTGAGTAACTAACATATTATACAAAGTGTATAGGCGTTTCAATACGTTGTTGGTCAGATAGAATGACGTATCTCAAAAATAAATCGTATATAGCTTGATTTCCAGTTGCCGCTGTGTACTCAGGGTGTCGTGATTCAATTATTTTGAGGAGTAGATTGCTGCAACGATTCGAAGCCAGTTGAGCCGGTCTAAAATCGCCGAAGACGTATAGAAGTATACACAAAACAAATTATAAATATTGTACCTACTATAGATAAAAATGTTCAAAGATTTCATAGAAACTCCAGGTTTTCCTTTACTATTTGAATAGGTACTAGCGATTATATTTTATTCATACTAGCGATCTCTATAGTATACGTCACAGCCAGAAATTAAACCTGCATCTCGAGTGCAACCACAAGCCATTCATGACAAAACCACTGACGCTTTTATACGAAAATATTATTACCTCAAAGATATAATTTCATCTTCTGTTCTGCGCACCAAGTGGACGGGACCGTCATATTTTTCCAGCAGGTCAGCAATATTCAGATCGACAAAAGATCTTACTACTTCCTCAACAAGTAATGACCAGGATTTTGGCATTTGATTTTTGGCCAGAGGCAACAAGTCGTCAAAAGATGCATCCAAAATCTATAATTTTATTTTGATATTGACGAAAAAATTTTGGGGTAAGAATTCTACGTACGTTGTACTACAATTTTTATAAAAAACTTCAACCCGACTACGTAAAAAAATTAGTACCCGGGTAAGTAACCCAGCTTTGCTCGGAGTTCTAATAAATATAAATAAATAAAAAGAATCACAAAAATATTAAATATAAAACTGAGCGGGATTCGAACCCACCGCTATCCAAGTTTTCGAACGAAGCAAAAATTATACATAAGCATACCAATCTGTCAATCTGTCAAATCTGTCAGTCTGTGGCATAATAGAGTCGAAATTATTGATATATATTGTTGCCCTACGAAAGAAATACGTGTATGTAGCTCAAAAATGCACAGTTTCTCAGGGATCAGGGATAAGATCTAGCTAGATTGATTTTTCTCCCCCAAAACTACCTGCATACTAAAGGACAATGCAAAAAACTGTATGGGCAGTTTCCCCACACACCAACAGATTTCAACCCTATCTCAGTTAATAAAAAATAATGAGGCGTTACGGTGGAATAAACATACATCATAAACATTCATTCATAGACTGCCAAAATCATTACCCTTCCTTTGCCATAGTCGGGTAAAAATATGATGGGTCAATAAACATACCAAGCCCCTGATGCGTGGGTAGTGAACTGCTGCCCAAGTAGAGCAATAACCTCCAATACTCCATCCAAACAGCACAATATTCTCAATGTCAAATCCGAGATCATGTATAGCATACTGTATTACTGCATTGATTGCCCTTTCTTCTTGACGAGGAAATGGTTGACCCTGCATCAAAAATTCTGTTAAAGGATCAACTTTTTACTCCATGTAGTAAAAATGTTGTAAATATTTATCTTACAGTACTGCCACCAAAACCGGGATGATTCCAGCCTAGAGCTGAGTATCCAGCTTTAATTGGTGTTGTCATAATACCAATTTCATAGAAACCAGCAAAACTGTTGACCTCTAGCTCTGAGCTCCAGCTGAGGCTGGGACTACATGATCCGGAATCCGGAACGCAGTTGAAAATTTAAAACAGTACACTTAGAACTCTGGACTTCTACAACAGATTTGAAAATCGAACACATGAGTGTCGAGTCAAATTTCTTATATGACAGCTCGACACTTCCGATTTGCAACTCTATTGTAGTAGCGCAGAGTTTTGTTTTCAGTGCTTTGAATTTTCCCAGGCCCGCTGGAATCGATTTCCGGATCATAATATGGACTATATTATGATCCGGAAATCGGATTCCAGCTTAAAAGTAATATTTTAATTTTATAAATTAAATATGTTTGGTATAGATAATCAACCAATGTATCCCATGGGACCTATGCTCTTTATAAAAATGATGTCATGGCCACGTAATATATAGTCTCCAAAAATAAAAAAAAATTGCATAACTTACATAGCATGTTGAGAATAAAGCCCATTGATCCTGGGTAAATAAGTCGTAGGGCAAAGGTATGGGTTGCGATATACGCCAATAATTGTATTGTCACCCGTTTAAATACCGTTAATTGTGGGTGAGCACATCTACCAAATGGTTTATTTTCAATCCATGATGAACTACAACATAAATAGTGAAAAAATTATTGTGAAAAAATGTATTAAGGAAACAAACAACTTGATATTATGTAAACGACACTATGATATAATATGCGCAATTAAGGTTTTATGAGCAACTAAATGAACTATATTTTTGATGATAAAAAGTTTTTACGGAAATAATAAAATCATACTTGTTTTCTCTTTTTTACAGATTTCAGGTTCATATTACAGAAGGTATAGAGATGTTACTAAAACCTTTTTTAAATTACCTTATAATTTGCGGCATAGAAAAGGTTGCAGGCCAAGCATCAAAATCAAAATCATATTTTCTCAAATCTCGCAAGTAAGTTGGAGTGTCAACTGTTTGATTTGTGTAAAATTTAATAAACTCAACATATTGAAGGTTGCAAGCTATACCAATCCCTCTTACTATGAATGACAGTACCAGCAAACATCCAATGCTGCTGAACACTTTCATAAAGAATAGTGACTCGTCATATGTAAGTAAACCTCTCTTAGAAAAATATACATGCAAATAAATGGTGAACTATAGAGAGTTATATCCAATATAGTTTGAGCCTGAAATAAATGGAAAAATTATGTTAATCATTATACTGTTACAAGAGAATAATGTAAAACCTTATGTTTTTAATGCGTTATGCTAGCCATACACATACAGTATACCTAATATGACCATACGTCCCAATTTTGATGGGACAGTCCCTTTTAGGCTGTCTGTCCCACTGTCCCCAGCCAGGGATTTAATGTCCCAGTTTACAAACAGACAACAATCCTAACAGTATGAATCATCATAATATTATAATAAATATTGAATACATTTAATGTCTGTCTGGAAGTAATGCACCTGTGGAAATAATTTTTTATCTAATGAATAAAATATGGACAAGTGGCAAAACACAGTAAAGATTAGAATCAACAAAGTATATTGTGAAGAGCAAGTTCCATTCCTTCAATGCAATTTCCATTGTGTATTAGCATTAGCTCCTGCTAGAAATACCGCCAACAAAATTAAAACAAACTACTTTTTTTTACACTCCAACTCCTGTGTAGCCAGGATCTGCAGCGGTAACCAACCACAAAAAAAACCTAGGGACATGCTATATCTATCTTGGGACCCACAACAAAATTAATCAGAAGATAGAGGAGTAGGAAGTGTTCCAGTTTCCCTCCCCAATCAAAGCAGAAGACAGCAAAATTGTAATGACAAAAAGTCAGAAATAAAAGCGAAAATTCCCTCTGAAGTAAAATGGGTGGTTTTCCCTTTTCGCTAGATGTGAGTTGTGCAAGTTTTTTTAAAGGACATTTAGTACCATAATATAATGTATGATAGTCAAGGTCGTTTGGAGTTGTGTTGTGTCCGAGAGTGAAATTGTAAATACTTAGGTTACTATAAAAATACCTACAATTAGGTTTATTTCAAAACACAAAATAGGTACTTAATAATAAAACGTTTTCCTGGTATTAAATAAATATTGTAAATAAATTACAATCATAATAATAAAATACTTCCACGGTACTACCGCCTATTAAATAATAATATACAATATTATGATTGTCTATTAATATGATATCTACAATTGACAGTAGATTCATATGGAACTTATATGTAAAAGTCAATTTATTCAAACGATTTATCACCAACAATAAACACAACACAAGTGTCAAGTAGTGTCACATTCAATATTCAGAAGCACGTATTAGTTTAAACTTTAAGATGAATTATATTTATTACTTCTCATTGCTCAATATAATTTCAAAAATAATAGTTGAACAATAATTATTATTAACGTAATAACATGATTTTACATCCAAGGACGCGCGACTGAGGTAGGGAGGTACTTTTAAAAATTTATTTGTCTCAAGATGCATGTGTATTTAATAACATATTATCTCCTCATTGGTGAATGCTTCAAAATTACGGGTTAAGGTCACAGAAAAATAGCCCTTAATTACTTCAAATTGTCATTAAACAAATCTTTTTTTTAAACTAACTAAACAATTAATTGGCCAGCCGGCTATTAAAAAGAAGTTTGAATTTCAACTTTATTGTTAATAAGGCTCCTATGATATCCCATAACTCCGAATATTTCGGCATAGACCAAATTTTGAATTTCATCTTTATTTCTAACAAAACAAGGTTCCTATGATCTCCTATAACTCTGAATATATCGGCTTATAAAGAGATCTGTGAGATTTGTGTCAAAGTTGCAATGTGCATCTCATTGATTTCGTGTGAGTCAGTCTACATTGCACTATTGCTTATCCGAACTGACTTGTATATTAAGATACTATTGTTTTCCAGATACTAGTTTTGGCTGGAGGTCTTAATAAGGTAATCTGAAAGGGAAGCCGATAAGAATGGAGTTCTTTAGACCCTTTGCCACTGTTGGATTATTTCTGACAAAGGAGTCTACTGAGCCTACTATCCTATCTAATGTTGATAAATTTGCATTATTATGTTTTTCTCACAATCCTGTTCTGGGGTTTAGGTTCCGTATTCAAAGGGTAAAAACAGGACATTATTCACAAGACTTCACTGTCATCCATCTGTTTGCCACCAGTTTTTTTGTAAATTTTGTATGCATCCTGCTCTGACAAGAAAAATTAATGGTTGGACAGTTGTTACACTTGCATTAAAATGGTTACATATACCTGACAGGTTTGCCTGTACAGTTGAGTTGTACAGGTAAACCGGAGCGTGTATGTTGCACAACTGTGCAAGTTTCCATACTACTCAACTTAAGTTTACCTAACAGGTAACCAATTTTGATGGGACAGTCACCCTTTTAGGCTACAACTGTGCAGCCAAATCGGTCAGGTACACCCTTAAGTGTATGGGTAGCTTTAGATGTATAACTTAGAATAATAATGATATATTTAGAAACCTAATAAAATAAAGGTATCTTTTCTAAAATAAATAATAGTCCATAATTGCATTTTGGAAAAGATACCTTTTTAGGGTTCCGTATTTTATACAGAAGACAGTACATGATTCATTATAAATCTATGTGATTGTCAAGTAGCAGAATCTGGCATCATGAAAAAACTATGTGGTAAAGGAGTTAATATTTGTAAAGTAACATTGATATTAATTTATTAGTATTAGTTATGATCATACTCTTATATTATGTGTGAGCCTTTAAAGTATTGATTTTGTATGTCAGTGATACCTAATATTGTCAATCACTATAAAATGGAGCCACAAGAGTTGCAGTCCACAAAAGTTGGTTACTAAGCCGCTAAGAAAATTACATAGAAAGAATTTACGAAAATATATTCACTCATCGATGTAATGATTTGATTTGCATATTTCTCCATACTGGAAGGATTGTAGGCCTAAAAATAAAAACATTTGAGTCTTACGTCTATAAAATTGTAAGGAAAATGATAACAGTTTATTTCATGTTATATATAAACTTACATCAGCTAATCCATATATTTTATATACGCGAGGTGAAATTAAACACTGTAACGTTAACTTAATCATATTTGTAGTTGGTAATGCTTAATTTCAAAATAAAATCACTGATAGTAAAAAAATAATGATAAAACACTTCACTTTATGCAAATTTCTCTTAAAAATGATTATTTCGATAATCACTTTTCATTTTCCAAATTCCAATAAGTACACATTTTATTTTTCATCTTTTCACCATCTTTTCATTATTTTTTTTTTTGTAGATTTAATGGCCTGGCAACAAGACATTTAAGCCAAGTCTTATATTTTTGAGGTGTTTATTTTAAATATACACTAAAATATAGTTCCCACAGTACTTTTTATATATTTGAATAACGCACTATAACACTTTTTATTTTTGAGGAAACACACAATTGGCGGTGGGAGGTATCACTGGCTTCCATTATTTCACTTGACGACTGAAGGACTTTGTATCCATAGTCATGAATAAATTTAAAAAAAAAATTATTTCACTTGCCAACACTAGTCTTTGAATGGCGAAGAAATGTGGTTCATGTAATCATGTCGGCGATCTCAACGTTACAAAATGTGCAAATATTACTGTTTATTATGTTTAGTCCATAGATAATACAGTATATATATGTTTAGTCTCTTAAGATGTGCAGGTGCAGAGTTATGGCCAAATCTCAGTATATTTGTAGTTGTGATAAAATCACGGCTAGCTATCTTCAGCTCATGGTACCATGGTTTTATTGTTAACTTTTTTTGTATCCGTCCATACCACTTTTGAGTTTTTGGTCTTCATTCCAAAAATCTTCCCACATTTTTCTTATACACATATTTACATTAAAATAAAAGTCAGTCATAGGTACTCTCACTACACTTTTGACATTTAGGGCGTTGACCCCATCACTGCAGTAGTACTACATATTATCTATGTAAGAAAGTCGAGAAAAGAAATCACCATACTTAATACGAGATATTTTAATACGTATTTACTATAGCACACTAAGCGGAATTTTAAATTAAATATTGTAGTAAAATAAAAATCAGTTTAAATTATTTGTCTCAAAAGAAAACTCCAAAGTGTTTCAAAAATCGTTATTTTTTTACATCATTTTTTAAAATACTTTTTAAATAAATACTTTAAACAGTTTTCAGTTTAACTTATTTAAATTTTTCTGCAGAGTAAAGGATGTTACAGACATCGAAGATAATATAATTTTTTAGCTTAAAATGAAGATATTTATTTCATATTATAACGTAATTTGAAAATGTATAGTATCTTAGCCGTCTGTGATAGTTCAAACAAACTGTATAGCAAGCGATATTTCATTATTACATAAAATATTATAGTATCCTCGCCGTCTGTAGTGCAACTTAGAAATAATATAATAGCTTACAAGGTTTGTCACGCACTTATTATAATAAAACACAGTTTTTAAGTAGATGGAGGAAATGGACAGAAAAGAGAGAAAAAGAGATGGAGGAACTAGGAAATGGTTAAAATTTTAGCCGAATTTAAAAGGGGAATCTTACTACTATTATAAATGTGAAAGTTTGTAAGGATGGATGGATGGATGGATGAATGTTTCTTACTCTTTCACGCAAAAACTACTGAACGGGTTTCGATGAAATTAAAACATAGGCTACTGTTTATCCCGAAAAAGTACAGTATTCCCGTGAGATACCAGTATAATTACGCGGGTGGAGCTGCGGTAAAAAGCCAGTTATTCATAAAATAAGTTTTATTTATACTTTTTTATGAATTTTTACTTTGGAAGTCGGTTTTTATGATCTAAAATCAAATAGTAATTAGTACCTACATTGCGATAAGAATGAGTTTTATTCGAGTGTGGTATAAAATTGTAAAAACAATGACAAAATGGCAACTCCAGAAAAGGTGTTCATTATGTTGCCGGAAGATATCGAAATGAGGAAAGTTTGGTTGGAAGTTGAAACTCGCAAAAATATATCCTAAATCATTTACAACTAAAAGTTGATTGTGTATTTGTGAAAATCACTTCAATGTAAGTAAATATCTTTTTCATGGTACATCTACTAAATCAACACAACTATTTATCCATAAAATCAATATGACTATAAAAGCCATATTAAATCACATAATGCGTCTTTTAAATCAATTTTAATTAAATAAAATCAATCAATTTATTTACACAATTAAAAAAAAAGTAACTGTTTACTTACACTATTATATACTTATACTACACCTAAAATGAATATATTTATGTTTAATTCTGTTGAATTTTTTTGTATTCATCACATTTCGTACTATTTTGTTGACCATGGAGAGTACCCTATTATAGGGATGTTGCCTAGTATGGAATATCACATTTTTTAAAATTAAATAAAATAAAAAAAAAGTATTTAGATTGACGCGATTAAAAATTATAAGTAGAAAATAAATATTGCCCATCTCTTTCTCGCAAAACGATTTGTTACGTCAGAAGTTGCATTTGCCATACATTTCGTCATTTTGTAAAGACAAATGTATTGCGAGTGCAATTTGTGACGTCAGACGCCGATATATTGCTCTCTTTCAATCAATCAATCAATTTATTTCCAGAAATTGGTTACAGGTAGGTATGCAATTTTAAATTGCAAATTTAAATTATTTGTATTTTCGTTATTTTTTAAGATATATGAAAATGAGTTCTAGATTGTTTGTCAACATATTGTCTAACATCGAATAGACGAAAAAATTTTTTTAGATAACATGCCTATTATTTGCCGAACTCATCGATATTTAAATATCAATAGTGTCAAGCACTAGCGTTGCTTAAATAAAAATGATATTTGTCGTACACTGTCAGGCTGTTTCCATTGTGTGTTTGTACATTTGTGCGTAGTGCGCAGAAAGTGGCAGAGATTTCGCATAGAAATTAGCTGTCATTTCGTCTCTCGTTGGATGCTCTAAGAAACTTGTAGCTAAATAATTTAGCTACTTTTTCTAGCTACTTTTAAGTGATATTATTACAATTTGTACTTTCAGTACCTCGAACAAGATCTGCAACCGAAAGTTAAACTGAGCTTGTATTATCCTTCTTTTTATATCCCAGCCTATTTATGGTATTTAATTAGTCAAAAGTTTGAACTTTTGAACAAATGAAGGGTAAAAAGCGTGCTATCCTGCCGTTTTATTTATTCAACTGAAAAAGTATTATATGCAACTTTAAAGTACAATATAGCAACTTTTTGCCACATGTCTAGCAACTTTCTAGTGGCAGCTGTTGGCAGCACTGAATAGACAGTAGATATGTTTATTTATTTTTATGTCGATGAAGCGGATGACGATTTTGTTCAGTACCTACCAGCGTTGCCATTTGGCAACTTTGGTTGCCATTTTGGCAACATTTGACCCTTCGTGGCAACCAAATGGCAACCGAGCTCAAATGGCAACTTTTTGGCAACTTTTCGACTTGTCGCGCGATGATCGGTAAAAAAATATCGAATATATTTCGCAGATGAACTGAACGCATCGAATTGAACAAAATCAAAATCTTGAACGCATTTTTGTTCCCAAATGAAAACAATACTTATTTAATAGACAAACAAATTGTACCCATGTTTCTACCAGCAAAAGGTCTATTTTGACGAAGCTAGAGATAAAAGTAATTTTATGTAAACAAAAATGGAAGAAAGTTTGTGACCACAGAGGAGATAATTAATACGTAGTGTTTTAAATAAATTCTTTGTGTGTGACTGTGTGCAGTGTGTAGTGCGGTGCAAAGGAAATTTTTTCGTGGTTTTCTAATACTTTTGTTTTTAAATCTATTGGTAAGTCTTCTTTATTGTTTTAATCGAAGAAGCTACCTATAGACCTATTTGAAAAACCAATTTTACTGATTGAAGACTCAACAAGTGCGATCCGTGTTCGGTGTACACGTCTACATTACAGTAGGTTCGAGAACAGATGCATTTCAGTTTTTATATTATATTTTGATAAACAAAAAATGCTCTAATAAAACTTATATGCATTGGAATTTGGATCAAACAAATCCTTCTTTGTCTTTTTTTGGTCTGTCCGCCCTTCTTTGTCAATGTCAAACAAATGATTTTTTTAAAATTTATTCATGACCATGGATACAAAGTCCTTCATTCGGATACATTTTTCAAACAAATGAAAGAAGTAAAGTGTTGCCATCTTATTATTTTTAAATGGATGTTCATTTCATCCATTTTATAGGATAGACAAAGGTTGTTATTTTTTATTTACTTACAGCTGCTTTTTTTCAGATTATTTTTTTCATTGAGTTGGAATTCACCAATCCACTAACTTAAAAAACTTCGAAAAATCTAGGTGAGTGTTATTTTTCAGTTATTTATCACTGCTTTGTGACTTTTGCTAATGGGAAGAACTGTTTATATTAAAAGATTTTTTCTTTTTTATTTTGCATGGTTTGGCTTTTAAAAATTAAAAAATTAATAGCGCCATGAAGAGATTTTTAATATCAAAATCTTCAACATCTCGGCAAAACGATGACGAAGTGGTGGTGGGTTCGGAACTGCATCGAGCTTCTTCAAAAAAAAAAAAAGATTGACAAAAAATCGCAGATATTCACCACAAAACCACTAACACCAGTGTCATCTACAAAAAAAACAGAACCAAACAGGTAAAAATATGGCCCACTAGTACACGCTAATTTCATTTGACCAATTAACAAAGCGTTAAGCGACTTGCTTATATCTTATTTGACTTATTTCTGTGGCTCAGTGGTTGAGCATATTGGTGCTCAAGCCGGGAGTCGCGGGTTCGAATCCCGCTGAAGGAACAAAAAGTTTTTCCGTGTTCCTGGGTCATGAATATGTATTAAATATGTGTATAATATAATAAAAATCTTAAATATGTATATAATATAAAAGTATTAAATATATTTCCGTTTGCTTGTATACGTAACACAAGTTCTTCGAGAACTTACCACGGGAACAGATAGACGTGGTGTGAAGCGTCCATAGATATTATTATTATTACTGTGTATAGCACCTGGTTTGCAGTTATTATTATTATTATCTGATATTGTCATTTTTTGCTTTTGAATGTTATGCAAATATGTTTTTTGTTTCATGATTATTTTGCATGGTGTGGCTTTTACTAACAAAAAAGAGCTATGAAAGGACTAACAACACCAAAAACGGGTATTCAAAGCAACTACAACTTAATTGTTTCTTCTGTTACTGACCCTCAAGTGTGTGTTTCTAATAAAACTCATAACATTGAGCATGCAACAAAATTAATAACAGCCACGACCACTATCATGACAACAACACCTGTTGCTTCTCCTTCAAGCATCTCACTAATACCAGTTGCCTCCTCTTCAAGCCCATCTCTAACACCAATTGCCTCCTCTTCAAAGACTTCAAGCACATCAGTTAAACCGAGATCATTTTCAGAAAAATGGCTAACTGATATCAAATTTAAAAACTGCATCTCAAAGAAAGAGCAGAATGGTCAAGAAAAACCATACTGCACTATTTGCGATTGCTTGTTGGTTAACCGAAAATTCGCCATTGTCAAGCACATGGAATCACAAAGACACATTGCCCATATCAGACTCGTAAGCAACAATAAACCTATCGCCGAATTATTGAAGCCCACTAATGAAGAGGTGCTGAGAAAGAGAGCAGAACTAAAAATATCAGCATTTATTGCGAAGAATAACTTGCCATTGTCCCTAACTGACAGCTTAGTGCCTTTTTGGCCAATACATTTTCGGATTCGAAAATAGCTAATGCATTAACGTTAAGCCGAACTAAAACCACAGCAGTCATTACAAACGTATTAGGACCAATATCCACTGAACATCATAATGGATGAGACCACTGACATCAGTGTCTTTAAACAATGTGCTTTGGCAGTGATCTATTTTGATGATGAAACTGATGCTGTTGATACGAAATTTCTTGATATATACGAGGTGAAGTCAGGAAAAGCGGAAGATTTAACTATGTGCCTGCTTGACTGGCTTAAACAAAGACAAATTCCTCTGACAAACTTCGTTGGATTTGCTTCAGACGCGACAAACAGCATGGTAGGCGCGCACAATTCTGTGTTTAGGAATTTAAAAAAAGAGATTCCGCATATTGCCTGTGTAAAGTGTTCGTGTCACATAATTCATCTTGCGGCATCAAAAGCATGTTTGAAACTGCCAAAATCAATTGAAGATATGCTAAGAAGCGTTGGCGCACATTTCAGCCGTAGCTCATTAAGGCAGAACAAATTGAAAGAGTTTCAAGATTATTTCAAAGTAGACATCCACAAAATTTTGAGCCCAGCAACCACCAGATGGTTATCATTAAAGGCCTGCGTAGATAGGGTCTTAGAATAATATGATGTTCTTGCTGCATATTTTAGAGTAGAGGTCCTCGAAGACCCAGTAAAGTGACCGACGACATCCTATCAGCGTTAAACAATAAATTTACACGCATATATCTCGAATTCATGTCGTATGTTTTGGGACTGCTCACAGATTTTAACATTCTATTTCAATCTGAGAGACCTCTTTTGCACATTCTTAAACCGGAATTGCAAAAACTTATCAAAACTGTGGCAAGCAATTACATAAAAATCAATTGTTGCAAATCCATCAACCCTTTGAACATTGAATATTCGAATCCTGGAAATTTTGTCACTTTGGAAAAAGTATTCTTGGGAGTAGCCGCACAAAGTTCAATAAACGAACTGAAACAAGTAGCCCAACCACCAATGGAACAAATCCAGACATTCCAAAAAAGTTGCTTATCATTTTATAATGAGCTGGTTGGTCAAATTATTAAAAGATTTGATTTCACAGACCCACTTTTTGATGTGATCGAAAAAATCGTAGATCCACGAAAAGCTCAGGCGAACGATCATCAAGTTTTGTATGATGTTATTGCACGCTTTCCAAACTTATCAGTTCAGATAAATATTCAAGATTTGCACACGGAATGGACGAGCCATGCGCTGTTGGACTCTGTTGATTGTGAAACAGGAAATGCCGAAGAGTATTGGAGAACCATATTTAAAATTAAAAATGCTTCAAATAACCGAGTATTCTCCAATTTAAGAAAAGTTGTGAAGTTGCTTTTCAACTGAAACTTATAAAGACTTATAACAGAAACCGTCTAAATACAAACACAATATCGTCATTAATGGCTGTGAAAGCATCTGTTAAAGATGCAGTTACATTTGAGCCAACAAAAACTATGTTGAATAGGAAAATAAAATACTAACCACTAATTTGAAGGTGCTGGGAAATTTATATTTATTTTTTGCATGTTTTAATATTGGATTTCAAATGCATAGGCAACTTACACCTATTTTTTTTTTAAATGCGTCTAGAAAAATGTATTTGTGTTGTAAAATGGAGTCTAAATTTATTTTTTATTTTCATTTTTATCTTTTTATTTATATTTTATAATACTTTTATTTTCAGGAAAACATGATTTTAAATTTATGAGGAAAAAAAATTTGTGGAATCAATTATTTATCAACCAAAAGGATTAACATTTTTTGAAAACATGATTTTTTTCGATTTAAATTTTTATCAACCAAAATGCAGAGCAATAAAACAGTACTCAATAGGTAGGTATAAATATTTTTATATTACTAAAAGGCACAGAACTTTTTTTTACAGGTTTTTTTTCTAATGGCAACATTTGGTTTCAGATGGCAACATTTGAACATACAAATGGCAACCTGGGCTGGGTAGACTCTGGCAACACTGCTTATTATCTATGCTAGGTATTACTGGAAATCGCAGGTATAAATCTATGTCGGAGTGTAAAAATTTGTTTTTTGCTCTTCAGGCTTCAGTGTCCAGAATCCAGTTATTCAGTTTATTTAATCCAGTTTAAAGTGGGCATTGGACATTGGTGAACAGAATAATAACTTGGTCTAATGCTGTTTCCGATAACGTAATAAAATGGCAAATGATACTCCAGAAAGCGATTTTTCTATTGAATGCTTTCAAAACTACTCGGCTCCAGAAGTTTTTGTCCAGGGGTTAGCAGGCATTGTCAATCAAAATGACGTGGAAGTTATCATAAGAGCACAAAAAAACATGTAAGTTTTATAAGTTATGACTGTAACAAATATCTTACTTTACGAATTTTCTATCGTTAGAATTACTTAATTTAAATAAACCTTCATAAAATAGGCTTCAGAGATTCGAGAAAACTACAGAAATGCTGACCAACTGCAATCAATTATCTGCTAGCCGTCTCCGGGCAGCCACCACAGAGTTTAAAAAACACACTCAGCTGCTACTCGACATGAAAAAGGATTTGGAATATATATTTAAAAAGATCAGAGCTATAAAATCAAAACTCAGGTACATACTCCTTACTGTTTTCACAACTTTATTCAGTGGACATAAGGTGAAAGTCTAAATAACTAATGTACTTAAGTCAAACACTGTAAATTGTTTGAAGACTAGTTATCTTTCCAGTAAAAATTTAATTATATTTCTAAAGTTCTAGCTACTAAATACCTACTACTAAGCTACTTGGATAGCTTATTTGGAAGTTTTGTCACTACTTGATATCGAGTAACAGACACAAAACATGCATTTGACACTTATCAGCAAATTGTAAAATAAGCCTTAAAAGTAAGGAAGTAGGAAGATAATAAAGCTATTCTATTATAAATTCCAGCACGCAGTATCCTGAAGCATACAAGACAGCAATGGCGGCTGCTGCCAGTGAGAGGAAGCCTTTTGATGAGGAAGATGAGGAATTTAAGACAAAAGACACCAGAAACGAATCCAAAATGGTTGCTACAGTGTCAACAGAAACTCTCAAACCATCATTGAGTATTGTAGATAAGAAATCCAAGAAAAAGCTACAGAAAATTGAAAACGCTGAAAATAATAATGTTGAGGCTGCAGTCATTGACAATGTTAAGAAAATTAAAAGCGACAGCTCCTCTGAAACTGAAAGTGCCAGTTCTGGGGATGAGACCAGCACTGATACTGGTTGATGAGTCCGGATATATCTTGCCAAGATATATTACATTAATGCTTAATCAGTTGCTCTAGCAGTGAACATCACACTTGGAACATGATATTTTCAGTATAATTTGACTATTTGTTTAACTTGAAGTTAGAATTAAGCAAATCAACGTATTTATTGTAACATAACCTGGAGTAGTAAATGATAACAAAAATAATCTGTAATTTACTATTGTTTTTCAGTAGGTAGTATTGATTGCATCTGCAGTTGTATTAATGTGTTATACAAATTAAATACACTATAAAATCAAATTCATCTGTTATGCATAAGCCTCTTTATTAACTGTATGATAAAATAAAGCATGTAAAGTTTCTTACAATATAATCTCTTTAACCTATGGTGGGTGTAAATGACTTGCAAAACAATTTGTGTATATCATTTACATCCACCAAAGGTTTTTTTTACAGGAATATTTAGAATACAGGAATGAGCTAGATGAGTGTGATTATTTTATAATGTATAAAAATCAAACATAAAATCTAAAAAATATTAGTGAAAGAATTTTTTCGATGTCTCAAAAACTGAATTTTCTATTAATATTCAAAGTTGGATCTTTTTAAAATCAGCGCGAGCTTGACCTCTCAACGCGTTACGTCACGTCGCCGGGATGTCATTGCTCGTTCGCGCGCTACGGAACTTTTGCAGTAATTTTGAAGTTTTATTGAAATTTTTGGAGTTATGGAGAAAAAAATACCATACAGATATTGTATAGTACCCTTATGTACTAATACAACGGTTAGCACTCCAGAAAAATACTTTTTTCATGTGCCCAACGACAAAAAGCTGAGAAATAAGTGGTGTAAACTGATGAGAAAGGAGAAAGTTTTATCTACAAAAACCAATCTTCGCAACAATGTCGACATTGTTGCGAAGATCATTTTAATGTGAGTATAAATTACCTACCTATATATTTTTGCATTACTAAATGTTTAGTTTATAGAATATGCTGAGAATGAATTAAGCATTTTAGTGACAATTTATTTTAAACAGTAGGCAAAAACATAGAGAAATAAAACACAAGGCACGCAAATGTGTTACTTAAAAAGTCCATTGAATCCATTGAATGAAACTTAAAAGACAAAATAAGACAATACAAAAAACTACTATTTCCCTTGTTTATGACTGTTTTATGGTGATAGTGTTGTCACTTGTTGAGTTATCGACAAAAATCTGTACGAACTAAATGTCATATATTGATTATTATACTTTAGTAGGCAGGTCACAAGTTCTTTTTTAACCGACTTTCAAATAATAAAATGATATTGTATTATTTATGATATTTAATCATTATATATAGGTAGCAAAATTAATCACTTTTATACTTTGACATATATATCAAAGTATAAAAGTGATTAATTTTGCTTTGACAAAAGGACGCGGTTATACGTTCGGCTGTATATATATTTTTTGTATGTTCAACAATAATTCCGCCGTCTGTGGACCGATTTTCAAATATTTTTTTTGATGTAAAGAATATAATCCGAAGTTGGTCCCGTTGACACTAAGTGGTGGCCTGATGATGGGATCCATGAGGAATCGAGGGAACTGCTCGAAATTTATATTGACACATAGTGATTTTTGACTTTTTCTGAAGTAACCCAAGCATATGCTACCAAAAAGTAAGATTTTGCATCAAGGTATATCCTGGATCCAAAAGCACTGAACAGAACTCCTCAGTCTTTATAGATACACGTTTGGAAATTTCGGCATTGTTTAAAGAACTGCAAGCATATGAGCATATGCTAATATATATTATCAAACTTACAGTTATCATCATCATCATCATCATCTCATACACAATACCTTCGACATTCGAACACTTTATTATATATTTTAAACTTTCTTAAAATGTGTTATTAATAATGTAATAAATATTACTAAAAAGGGAAAAAATATTATTTTTAAACAAAAATGAAAACCGACTTCCAAAGTAAAAACGCACAAAAATTATGAAATAAATCTTATTTTCTAAATAATTCCCCTTTTAAATTCAGCTAAAATTTTAACTATTTCTCTACTCAATCTTCATCATTTTAAAGTCGGTACCAGCCAACTTAAATGTAAGTTCTATAAAATACTGTTCAATTTGGATATTGTTTGGGCTGGTACCTACTTTAAAATTATGAAGATTGAGTTGAGAAATAGTTAACATTTTAGTCGAATTTAAAAGGGGAATTATTTAGAAAATAAGATTTATTCATACTTTTTTGTGCGTTTTTTTGTATAATTTGTAAAAAAAACGTATTTAGTTATTTACATAAGCTCCCTTTACGAAATTTTTCATTGCAGAAATTATATAAACATTCTTTTCATCCAGATTGAATCAGACACGGAAAATTATATCAAGTGGAAACTGTGCGGCGGAACTTTGAAACTAAAACAAGGTGCTTTACCTACAAAATTACTCTACTCTAATAATTACAAATCTCAAAAACTGAAAAGATCGGCTACGGTCACCCGCCCCGGATATGACAAACGACAAACAATAGACTTTTTCGAAACTCTACTTACAAAAGAAGTTCGGCCGTCAGTAGCCCAGCAGGATATTGAATTTATTTCTTTTGACAATTCACCTGTGGAACTCAATGAGTTTAATAATCCAATATCAATCGACAGTACTCTTCAAATAGAGTTACCTCCAACGGAAATAAAAAAAAAACGAAAGATAAGATTCAAGTAGAACAGCAAAAGGAAGACGTACATACTCAAACTATAAAAAACAGGAAAAATGTTGAAGAAGTACTCGCACTAGAGTTAGACGCCAGTTTTGACTGTGACAAAATGGACTGTACTTCCGAATCATCGTACACTGATTCAATTGAAACTTTCGAAGTGTATACGGATAATCATACAAACACTTGTTCGAAAATTGAACATTATTCTAAACTTTATTTGGGTATTCCAAAACAATCATATTTTGTCTTTAGTCTCTTGGAAGAAAATACTAAGTGTCCATTACTCCATATATTGATCACACTAAAAAAATGAAACTGATTGACGTTATTAACGTTTAGAAATAGATTTTAATAACAAAAATATGTCGATTTTTTATAAAAACAGTGGTGTTACTAGCTAACTGCTTAAAACAGTTAATTTATTTCCCAAAAAATAATGCTGTGAAAGAAAAGTTACCCCTTCCTTTTCGTAGGAGATATAATAAGACAGTATTATTGACTGCTTCGAAATTAGAATAGAAAAGCCCTTCAACTCTCTACACCAATCTCTGACGTGGTCGCAGTATAAAGGCTGCAAAACTAATACAGTATTTAATATCAATAACTCCAGATGTATTGATCAACTTTGTGTCGGACGGTTATGGTGGTAGAGCTACTGATACAGACATTTTTGAAGATTGCAAAATTTTGGAGTTGATGCCAAAAGGTACTGCAGTCATGGCCGACAGAGGTTTTAAAAATATTGCAACCGATGTAGAGATGCATGGCTGTTTTCTTGTGAGACCTCCAAGTGTCAGCACAGGTAAAGCTAGTACGAAGGAGGAAGTCATGGAAACGAAACGGATTGCAGCTCTACAAATACATGTTGAAAGGGCTATAGGGCGAATAAGAGAATATAAACTGTCTGCACCTCATGCATGTGTTGACACAAAGGCTATTGACATGTTAGAGGACGTCGTTATAGTATCTTGTGGATTAGTAAACTTACAAAGTAAATTAGTTTAAGTTAATTTTTATTTTATATGTGATAACTAGAATAAAAGAAATTATTAAAAAACTTCACTGTTATTGTACAATTTTTATTTTGCTCTCAGCATTAATAAAACTATGTTAACTATTCGGGTATTCTAGAGCAGTTGTATGAATATATTTTCCTTCCAGAACATAACACACTTTCTGATTAATTCCGCACAATAATCTTTATCATACATTACTTCATGTATGTCAACTTTTTTTGAGGTTTCAAAATACTTGTGTGCTATACAAAGAAGCACTTCTCTTTCCGTGCAAAAAACATTTGCAGTTGTATTTGTGCATTATATTTTTGTACCACAACTCCGTCTTTAACGTATTTTTCAATATTTTTGTTAGACAATGGGCACTTTATCTCTAATATGCAATCTTCAGCAATACCGTCTGGAGAAGTGCCTAGAACTGGGTAATCTTTAGAAAGAATAAAACCTACTCTTCTGTATTTAATATTGTTGATCTTAGATACTTCTTTCATGACAGATTCTTCCAACAGATTACCTGCAAGTAAAAAAAAAAAATCGAAAACTATTCTACTGCTACTTCTGTACAAGCGGGCTCCTCACAACAACTATGTAACCACATAACCAACGCCATTGTATGTTTGCATCCTCCTTTGCTTGCTGCACATCCTTCACATTTCAGATTTTCAATTTTATTCGTAACTTCATACAAACAAATGTACAATGATATGCTGTAGCTCGAACTTTGTGTTCAGGTGTAACTCTTGCTTTTACCGTGCACTGCGGATATAGTCTTTTCACCTGAACATACCCTATGGCATTATCTCCATAACTATCGCGTCCAGCTCTGTAAAAAGAAAACTTATATAAAACGCTCATGATTTATTGGTGGGTATTATTTTTTATCGATAATCCACAGCAATCTGACAGCACTAGTAGTAACTGACACTGATTAAACTATGACTGTACCTATGCCTAAAATATCAATATTAACTTATCCTAGACTAGCATACGGGCGCAACTTCGTCCGCGTGGATCCTCATTCTACCCCCGTGGGGTATGTATTTCAAAAGTCCATTTTTAACGGATTTCTACGTCATAATAATTACTATCTGCGTGACCAGCTGTTGATATTTCACTATACAAACTTTCCCAAAATCCCCATATCACCCCTTAAGGGGACTAATTTAAAAAACTATAATATACGCACTCAAAAATAGGTCGGATATTATATTTCATAAAAATCGGTGCAGATTTAAAGATTTTTCATACAAACTTTCAACCCCTATTTCACCCCTTTAAGGGTAAAAATTTTTGAAATCGCTTAGTGCGCGTCTACATTGTAAATTAAAACTACTGTCCTAATTTCACGCTTCTACTATTAGCGGTCACGGCTGTGCGAGCGTCTATATACGTCTGTCAGTCAGTGGGGACATCTGACATCTCCTTTATTAATAGATGATGATAAGTCCTGCTTACGTGTATTTCATTGCCATAAGTCATGTCACTCAGTAATAAAAAACCTAAATCTATTCTTAAATTAAGGTTAAGAAATAAGTCTGACACCGGCCCCTACTTTACCTATATCCCTTCTTACTTTTATAATATTTTTAATTGTTATTATATTTCTAATTTTTTTTTGCTTATAATTTAGTATATAAGAAACTTACTAACCTTATTACCTATTACTAATTTTCTTTGTAATTAGTTTATAAAATCTAACTATCTGTGGAGGCTTGTAATTGGCATTTTGTATCGAATCTTACAGTATACTGTAATACTGATAGCTGTAAGCCACCCAAATACCATAAAATAAAATAAATAAATCGAAGGTTATTAACCTACCTCCTACAAATAAAGTATTGCATATGATGTAACTTACCTTGCAAGTTTTTGCCCTTGGATTTTTGCACTAATATACTTTGCATGGTTTGTGAAATAATCCGCAACCATAAGTAAATTGACTTTCGGAAGGTTATTTGATTGGCCGAAAATCCTAGTTCCATGTTGGTTGGTTGGTATACCATTAATAAAAAATAACAAATGAATCGAAATGAACGAAAATAAAGTTACAGAGCGCGTGTCAATAATTACATACTGAATGCATACTCGCTAAGCCACCGCCCGCGCGCCGCTCATTGCACAACCGGCGACGTGACGTCACAGCCATTACTCGACGGACGCAATCAGTTTTCGCGCGTTCCCATATTGATTTGCTTATAAAAAATTCAATTTTCGTGATATCAACACAATTTTTTCACAGTCTTATTATTGCTTAAAGTTTTTGCTAGGGCTGAAAAAGAGGAATAAATTTTGATTTACATCTTCCTCATTGTTGTTTTTTTCAATATTAAAAATTTAAGATTATGATAGCTTTTTAATCAGTCTTAATATTGTTTAAGCATAAGAATCAAAATAATCTGCATTTATATAACTGCATCTAATCTGCATAAAACAGGCTATGCCTAGTTTGAGGGACAATGATAAAAAACAATTTTGGAAATAATTTTTTTTTAATTTAAACTGCAAATGGCCTACTCATCTAATATACCGATTAAATAGAGTTTGTGATTTGTATGTTCGTCTTATCATAAATTTAAACATTTGTGACATATTTGTTCAGTAATCATTTTCAGTCTTTTAACAGGCTTAGTTCAAATCTCAGGAAACAAACTATAAAGTCTCAAGTTATTCCTATTAGCTTGATATATGTTATGGAAAAAAGTATATTCTATAATTGTCAGCATTAAAATGATTTTCTTGATTTTGATTAAATTTGATTAGAGAAGATAAAAAGAGAAGACACGGTTTTAGTTTGTAGAATCAAGTAGTATTTTGCGGAAATCTATAGCATACAATTTTATTTATATTATATTAGCAATTTGCCGTGAAAAAAATCCTGGTGGGTATATGACACATGCTTATGTCTGCACTCAGACATTTGCTTCTAGGTTTGTGGGTTTTTTTTATGGGATATTGCTAGATATAATATTAATTAAATTGTAGACACAACTTTATTTACAACAATATCTTGTCTACAAATGCCATCCACTTGCTTTTTATATGGTCCTAAGCTAAGCTAATATTAGTTTTTAATTGACAAGTTTCTATTGCATAGATATTTTTCAAGTTGAATTTAAATTTATTTGTCACAAACATGCACTACTTTGTATTAATTATTTAACACTCACTGAGATAGCAATTTTTGATACATTTAAATTGATACATTAAAATAATTTTCAACCTTCAAAAACTTTCCTACACTACCTATTAACTATATATATTATACTTAAATTTGAATACCTTGGCATTGCCATCAATCATTAGAATTCACAGCATACTTTTCAGTGAATTTCATTGCATTTTCATGGAATTTGTCAATATCATACTTATATTCGAACGCGAGGTCCATCATTAGGGGATCATCAGGGTTGGGAGTTGCGAGAAGAGTTTGTACAGAGATCAGCAGAGTCTCAATAGTTATGGTGGGCAACCAGGAACCCTTCGGTGGCATTTTCAGCATGTTCATACATATACGACCACCTAAAAACAGACATTATGTACTAATATGTAGTCAAAGAAAGTTAGCTAACACTTTACACACCTAAATCTTGCGTGTTAATGATATTTTGCGCGCCATTGTGATGGGAGAATGTTGGATCCTAGCTATTATAATATTTTTAAGACCTTATGTATACCATATTCTTGCAATAAAGGATTGATTGATTGATAGTTAATAAAAATATATTGAAGTCTTAGGCTAAGAACTCACGGAGCTATTTTTAGTCGTGCCGCGATTGCGAGCCAGCAGCTTCTGTAGAATGCAAATATATATGTTAAAAATTAAAGCAAAACTCCCGACGCGATTTACGCCCGCGGCGTGCGCGAGTGTTTGCGGGTGTCGCTGCACCGGCGGGCGACTAGTAGAATCGCGCGGGCCGCGATCACCCGCAGCCTCGGCGATTTGCGCCCGTGCGCTCTGCGATCGATTGGCAGGCGAAATTCTTGTTTAGATTTGCACTCGCCCGTCTTACCGTGGCGCAAACGTGGCGGGCGAAAATCGCAACCGCGGCAACTTGTAATCGCGTAAATAACCGGTCTCGTGAGTTTTGAAATAAAATCTCGATCTGTCCACGATCGCGGTGGGCGCGACTGAAAATCGCTCTGTGAGATCTGAGCCATAAAGTATTATTTACCTTTGTCGATGTTCGGATGATATACGGGAGTCACAAATTTTACTTGTGGTGGTTCGAAAGGATACCTATCAGGTACATTGATAATTAACTTGAATATTCCTTTTTCATATGGCGAACCTCTAGGTCCAGACATTTTTACAAGTAGTACATCGCAAATATCTTCTTTTTCTGGACGACAAGTTATTCCCCACGGTGGCTTATACTCAAGATTTTTTAGTTCTCTCGACAAACGAGACGTACGTGCACTGAAAGCCATAATAACAATTTTAAATTATATTTCGCAAAAACCGTGAAAAACCTCGAAAACAGTCAAAAAGTTCATAAATTTATTCATCAATTATTATATCTGTCAAGTATTAGCTGATTGCTCGATTGTCAAAGTTTATGAAAATGATTTTTTTTTACGTTAATGCCCGTTATTTGCAAATGAAAATAATTTAATAGACCACTTGCAAAGTCATAAATAATTAATGTTGTACTTACTATTGTAAATGTAAAATTTTGTGATGATGGATGGATGTTTGTTACTCATTTACTAAAAACTATGATGGATTTCAATGAAATTTTGTATGGTAGCAGTTTAGGCCCTGGATTAATATATAGGCTACTTTTTATCCTAAAAATACCGATTGTCTGTAAAGTCGGTTTACTGACGATAGTTGAACGTGACAACGTCAACAACAACAATAATAATAATAATGAGGTAAAGGCAATGCGAGGTACTTGGTAACGATAACAGGTAACGCATGAGTCATGTTTTTTCCTGCGTGCAGCTGACTCCATCAATTTATAAGACGTTATCACGTCAAAAAGTATAATATTACTGTGGACGAGCGTTTTCAAAATACAGTGTACCATGACTGAATTCATGGTTAAATTTTAAATGTTACATTTTTGATGAAATTTTGATTTGGATATTTTAAAGATACATTATAGTTTATGGAAATTATGTTTGATTGCTTGCAGATTAATTTATTTTACGAGAAATCATCAAATTAATTTGGCACATTGAAAAAAGTGTCAGTTTTGCCACAGTCTTCAATGTTCATGTAACTATTAATTATGAAGAAAGACGCGAAATATTTTAATTGCGTTACGAAAATTATAAAATATATTATTTAAAAATAGAACATTAAAGCCGACAAATTGAAAATAATGCCAAAAAAACTAGCTTTAAGTTCTGTTTTGTCACAGCTGATGCCAAAGTAGCCGCTACTTTTACGATAGAATAATGAATGTCGTTTATAATCGGCAAAGTGATTGTTGTATTTCGGAACAGTAAAACCATTTTAAATATTTCATTCAAATTATTTTATCCCTTAATATTAAAAATAAGTAAATATTAATATTTTTCCTGTCGCAAAACGGGGGACAATCGCAAAACCGATAGACCATATTTTATAAGGCTGGGTTAACATTGAATCCAAAAATTTATATGGTTAAAATAAAACTATAGAATTCGTTAAAATTTAATTGTTTATTACTCAACAACCCTTGAGAACAGTCTCATAAAAAATTACATAAACGCTCCGTTTAACACAGTATCAAGTATAGGTACTAGAAACTAAGATTTATGGTGAATTCGCAAAATATAAGTAGGATATCTTTATCTTGTTGTTAAAGTTAGAGGTAAAAAACACCAAAAAACTGCTAGATCAGAAATCTAATGTTTTTGAGTTATAGTCAATTTATTTTCAAAAACTTGAGGTTTGTAAAATATGGAATATTTGATAAAATTAGGGAACTTTTGCTGTATGTTGTACACTTACCGATTTTTTTATTTTACAAAAGCACGACAAATGCAATCAAAAGCGTTTCTCATACAAAATTTAAAAATTAATTCGGCCATAACTCAAAAACTAATTATTTATTTAGACTCAGTACTTCTAAGGACAACCGGTAAAATCGGTTACGCGGTAACAGAGATCAGTTACAACTACTTAATATAATAATAAAAAAATCACAGCCCTGGTTTAGGCATTCCTTATATTATAATCAACAAAATTGAGCATTATAAGATTTTACTTATTAGTAGGTACTTAGATAAGTCATTAATCAAAACAATATCAAAAAGTGATACTCGAGGTAACCATAACTACAATTGTATTTCTTAATTAATAATCAAAATGATATTATAACAAATTTAAACGACTAGACCGTTGTTGTACAGTACAACTTGTACTGTATGAATTGTAAAATCTCTCCGGATTATCGTGAATCGAAAAATGCTTATGTTATTCTTAATTAAATAAAAATCAAAACCAAATTCTTTTTTCGAAGTATTAAGTAAGTACTTATTCAAAATTAAAATAAAAAACAAACGGAAAATCGAAACTTAAATCAGAATCTTTCTTCCAATAAAATACAATCAACCATTCCAACAAATTGTACATTCGTCTTCCGGGTAATGTTCATAAATAGAGAATTTGCAATTATTGCTCCAAAAATATGAAGTATTTAATAAGTAAAAAATGACAGTTCTACTCATGGCTGATATGAAATGCTTCGGTCTTCGTGCATCATTCATATCCAACTCCTGTCGATATCCATAGCAATTTTTAGAAATGCCAAAGTGAGTTGAAGGCCAGGGACTTAGCATTATTGTTATAGCACAGCTCGAAATCATACATTGATAGTATTTTATCAATATCCAAAAAATAACCATGTTGTGGAGCTTTGATTTGATGTTTAGTTTTATCAACTTTGAATGTTTTCCAATCTGAAACAGAAAAAGATAAGTAGTAAAAGTTTCAATACTTCAAGCAAAACACTATAACAATAGAAAGAAGTTGTAGGGAGGTCTATTATATCTGCCTAAAACAGTAAACCGTACATTCAGTTAAGGGTATGAAAGATAAAACAAAAAAAACTAATCTAAAGCTTCAAGAGAAATAAATACACTACACCTTTTAACTTTCCATACATGGATCACATATATATTTAGGGTATATCTGCTGACCAATGCATTCATTGCAATACCATGTTTTGCAAATTATACATGTCCTTTTTGGTCCCGAGATTGTAGTAGAACATTTCTGACATTCAATACTTATTTTTGTCTTAATTTTAGATTTGCAACATTCAGTGCTTGGGACGTTGTTGCCAACAGGATTACAAGCATTTTCATGTAAGACCTTTTTTCGTTTTGGAAGGTATGTCTTTATTTCCAAAATCTTTATTTTATGTTTACAGCTATTGAGTGTGTCCATTTCAGGTTTGCTTTTTGTAATTGAACCATTCTTTATAGCAAGATCATTAGAAGTTCCAGATACAGATTTACTATATACTGCCGTTTGAATTGAATTGTTGTTACCATCTTGGTCATACAGATCATTTATGAGCCCGTTCTTATTTGTAAATAAATGTTCGTCAGGTTGTTGTAAGGTAATTATTGGAAGCTCACCTATCTCAATTGTCTCAACCGATTGCTCGCAAAAATAAATTTGTAATTTGCAATTTTTTTAATCCATGGGTAATACTGTAGGTGTAGCTATTTCTGATGTCTCAATATTATGAGCTGTCTCGATTTTTGGTTGGTAGTTTCTTCGTGTCTCAATTATAGGTTGATAGATTTTAATAGGTGTTTCAACTTTAGCTATCTTCGTTTCAGTTTTGCAGCTTCCAGGTTTAACTAGTCTGCTCCTTTTGAGTATCTTATTTTCAGCATTACAGTTTTTGGTATTTAGGTTGTTGTTGGTAGTAGGACTACAATCATTTTCAGATGAAGGATCTTTTCCTGCTGCCATCAGAAGAGGCTCATTGATATCAACTGGTTGACATAGATCTTTGTCGGCCTTGTTACTCATTTCAGGATTATATTCTTTTTATTTTAGATCCCAGGGTAGATCTACTTTTATTTTAATAACATATTGCTCCACATTATTGATACCCACTGTCATTACGCGTTTTTCTAAATCCAGTGGTACAAACCCAGTTTCTTCCGGTGCAGCTACATTCAATTTGTCTTGAGCTGAATTCATATTATCTCGTACAGCTGAAGTTGATGGGCAGATATCAAGAGGACTTATACCATTACGAATTGGTCTGGGTACTATCACAAAATGGGATTTTAAAGAAAAACAATTGCACTGTCCTCTCAGAACCCCGCAAAAGCCACTCACATCTCTGTAAGCTATTTTCGTTTTGTCATTTTCGTTTGTTATTATCTGATGCACTTGCATTGTTCCCCTGAGAACTGGTAGATTAGTTGGCAATATTTGTGATATGTTGTCAATATCGCTTTTCATGATGAGAAATACTTTGGTTTTTTTCAAAGACTCTTTGGACACTTCGTAAGCATCTTTTGCATCTACTACATCAATGCCGAGGCATACTTTTTTGTCGAGGTTCCGTTTCACGCTACCACCAATCCCGTCAGCTACGCTTTTTCCGTGATGCGCTTCATAAAAAGACCAAGTCGAGTACCTGAACCCGTAAATCCTTGTGAAGTGAGTCAGTAAGTAAAAATTGGTCTTTTGGCGGTACTGCGATGATGGCCCGTCGGTATAAAAATGAAGTATCTCTACATTTGGTGTTCTTTTTTTTATCATTTCTATTACAGGACACAGGTGTGCCCAGATCGCAGGTGGCTGATGGTTGCTATCGTCTAACATGGTGCAAAAAGATTGCGCTTCATCTTTCCAATAAACCATACTTGTTTGCAAAGATATTTGGCGTTTGGATGCACCGAAGTGCATACTTTGAATTTCATTTGCTAGTTTCGCTTCATAGGATTCAGAGAAGTCACACACAATTAGGCATTCGTTATCCTTTAGTTCAGAAACCGCTTTTTGATATTGTTTTTGCTGATTTACATTGTTGAAGTGGTGTTTTTTAAATAAGATGAAATCCTTTTCATATTTGTTTTTCAAATCATTGATACTTCCTTTGTTTATCACTTTTTCGGTTCTCATGGTCTTTTCTTCTTTCTTAGTTCCATTGTCTTTCTTTTTATATAAATGTTCTTTTCTTTCCCACTGCAACCATTGTACTTCCTGATATGTTTGCTGCTCTGTAGTCTGATTGAACTGTACCTTTTTATTCTTGCATTGCCGACATATGTTGTACATGCAGTGGTAGTTATTTGTGTCGCAAAATATATTTTCTAAAGCTTCTTTCCTGGTGCCACTGATGATTCCGCGTTTTCGCGCAGTGTGTAGAAAGTCTATATTACTATGCTTAGGGCACAAACACGTACTTCTAGAATTCATTCCTGGCGAAAGGATGAAAAACGGTTTGCTTCTAAAAAACGTTGTGAATCCGTAGCGGCCTCCTTCACTTTTGTATTTTTTAAAAGTGTTCACCAGCGTGTCACATAAGTATCGTATCTGCTTTTTACTTTTCTTCCTAGTTCTTGTTTCTTTCTTCCCTGATGTATTGCGACTGACGTCATCTCTCATGTAGAATTTTGTTATTTCTGTGATTTCGGTTGGTTTCGTTCTCTTTTTCTTTTCTCTTACTTTACCTTCTAAGCCCAGCATTTTTGTAATAATCCTTTTGTTTTTTGAATTTTTTACCAATTTTTTCAAAATTTGCTTTTCTGATCGTTTAGAGCAACTTTTGTATGTTTTTTTAAGTGTTTTCTAAAATTTCTTCTCTTGCTTTCAATTTCATTAACTCTGTTTTCAAATCATTAACTTCCTGTTCCTTCTGTCGTTTAAGTCTTTGGTAACGTTTTTTATAATTATCTTTCTGTTTGATCAATTTTTTGTTGTATCCTATAAAACGTCTGCATTTATTATATAGGTATTTATTTTTTTTACTCAAGTTTCGAACCGTTTTTTCGTAATGAGTTTTAGATGTCAATGTCAATTCTATGTCTTTTATTTGTAAATTATTAGTATCATGGGTTAAAATATTATCATTCTGTAGAGTACCCTGACCACTTTTTCTTTGTTTCTGCCTGCTAGCTTGTTTTTCTTCGCGCCAAGCTTTCCTCATTTTCTCTGCTTCTTCTTGCGTCATTTGTGAATTTTTTTTCTTCTTAGACTTTATCCTTTGCAAATTTTTTAGTCTCTGGGCCTCAAATTTTTCAGTATTCTCTCTTTTCAATTTTTCTCTATACCTCTGAGATCTTTGTGCGCTAGTAAGTGGCATTGTGAAACCTAAAAATGTAAAATCTTACAATGACATGTAGACTTAGCTTTATGCTGTCAGTTTTGCGACTTTTCTTGTCAGCCTATAGGTCACGAAGCAAAATGTCGCAAAACTGACGTGACGTTCTCTTCTCAGTTTGTAATCAAAATTATATTCTGACGAAAACATTTGCCTACACTGATGATCAAATATAAATAACGTTTTATTAATACATTGCTTATCTTCTGAAAACAGTTAAATGATGTTAACTAACCTGTATCAAGTAGATAATGTGTCTCAAACCAGACAGTAGAAATCTTGACGGCCGTTGCACTCACAAAACACGTCTGTTTTACTCGAAATCTATTGGAAAACTAGCTTTTTAAAAATGGCGGACGTCGAATGTAAAGGATGGTGTTGCCATTTCAAAAATTCAAATAGTCATCTAAAATTTTCAAATGGTATTATTTACCGTGACAAACCCGACATGTCCGGTCGGTACCACTATTTAAGATATTTTTGGAAATCAAATTGTATTTATATGAGCATAAGACTTAAATTATGATCTACATGCGACGATTTGCAAATAAAGGTACTTTCAAAGATACTAAAACTTATGGTACCCTAGTATAAAACATTTCAGAAAAGCTTCTCTAACATTGAGGAACTTGAGTGGGGACACGCCAAAAACTGACACCTTGGTTTTGAAAATGATCATTTTAAAAATATTACGCAAAGTATAGTGAATTTAATAGTTTGTATTTATCGAGTTTTGATATGTTTAATACTTGTCAATCATTACAATAATTAGCCATATATAAATTTTACTTGTTATTCGACTTCAAACACGGGGGACAGGCCAAAAGTGAGGGGTACACTTTTTTTTGAAAACGCTCGGGTATGGGATACTGTATTTACGAGGGCGGAGCCGCGGGAAAAAGCTAGTGTTGTAATAAAATAAAGGCCATTCTAACTTTGTTTCAGGACATCCTTGAGCCTGTGAAAAAAAAAATTGACAGCTGTTTTATGTCTAATTGTCTAGTCTTCTTGACACTTGACAGTTCCTTTTTCAATTACCTATCAATGAGCATTGAAAACTGGTTCATTTTAGTTTATCAGTTTCCTGAAAATGTGAGCGTGATTAAAGACTTGATTTATGAAAAAAAACATGATTCATAACTAATAGTAATTATGAATCTAATCATGTTCTATTTGATTATAATAGACTTGCTACTTACTCAGGGGCTCGTAAATTATTTATCTTGAGGCTGTATTTATTTCAATCAAAAATTTCATTTAATTGAGTTAATTAAATTTCAATTGTCCAGTTTCATGAACTTTAATTATTTCACGTGTCGCAGAAAAGTCCAAAGGACTTGAAAACACATCCTTTTATTTAACAGGTAAGTTTTTTCATCTTATTAATAAATTCTTATATTGCTGTT
Source organism: Phengaris alcon alcon (assembly GCA_037179445.1). Taxonomy (NCBI): domain Eukaryota; kingdom Metazoa; phylum Arthropoda; class Insecta; order Lepidoptera; family Lycaenidae; genus Phengaris; species Phengaris alcon. The sequence goes on along the minus strand of JAYRCH010000567.1, from coordinate 1,118,688 downwards.
TTCGTACTTTGATTTGTAGTTTGCACTTAAATAATATTTCTGTCCATCAACTGTATTAGCTATAGTTAAAAGACTTCGTTAAGAATATTCGTAATTTAGAAAAAATCTCAATACTTTAGTTAGGTATGTCACACTCGGAAGTTTGTGAAGCTCTAAACAAATTTCACACCACATACTTACAGCTGATAAAAAAATTACATGACAAAAAAAATATGTCTTAATTGTTATTATAATTATTTACAATAATTAATCTAATAATTAAAATAAATGAGCATTTCATTTCAGTTATTTTTAGTTTCATTAAAATTACGAAAAATAAATTTTCCTTCTTGTGGCGAACAGGACATCAAAACTCATAGGGGTCAATATAGTTTGACAATTCAAATACTTGCTTGTGTTTGACGGCGATAGAAAAATTTATTTGTTTTCAACTAATAACTTTATTGATGCAACAGCAATATCTATTAAACTAATGGTAAATCACTCAAACATCAAATATGATGTATCCAAACTCACTGGCTCCAACAACCTGTATAGTGTATTCAAGGTTTTGAATATTCTATACAGCTTAAGCAGTACAAGAAATAATATCACAAAGTTACATAATACTTTTTGTGTGGTTTAGTTTACACTTTATTGATTGATTGATTAGTCTACCATGCTAGCCTTGTGTGGGTTAGCAGAGTTCCTGTACCTCTAGTCTAGACTCCATTTTGAGGTATATTTGTAGGCTTTGCTTTTAAATTTAAGTGCCTGTTGAGAAATTGAAAATCCTGAAGTATAAATATGTTTATATAAATTTATGTTAAACTTTCCTTCTATTCGCCCTTGGCACTATTCAAATTAACAGTATATTGTAATCAAGGAAATCATTTTTTTTAATTACATTAAATTCTCTGCTTTGTATCGCAAATACAATTTTAATTACCTTTATAAAATTACTCGAAGTAAGTAATGGCAACCATTTACGCTTTCTATTTGGCATCATCTAATTTTGATGATTATACTGTCTGAACTATGAACTGGAATAAATAACTACCTACTCCTACACCTACAACTAAAGTTGAAGATTATTATAATACTAATATTGCTATAAAATTTTCTCTTTCAAATTTTTTGTTCGCACACACACATAAAAATTGAGGGTTATATGTATTTTTATTGCCAAATCTTAAAATAATTAGTAAAAAATGGAAAAAAAAATTTGGAGTGGTGCAATCCATATCACAATATAGGGTATAAAAAATCACAACCTATTGAATACACTTGCAAAATTTGATAAAAATTGGTCAAGCCATTTTGGAGGATTTCTTTTACAAACACTGGGCACTGTGACAAGAATTTTATATACAGGTTGACCTGAAATTCGATACATTCCTTTGAAAGACAGAAAGTAGACCTCATTTACAGTAATATTTTTCATGGCATCCCCTATCCGAAAGTTGATATTGACAAAGTTATTGAAATTTCAAAATTTTTTTCTTTATTTTCGACTTTTTGACTTTGACATGACGTATTTTTAAAAATGTTTGTCTTTTTAGTGACTTTTTTATGTATTTTAACCGTCAATGAGTCGAATATTATTTTTAAGGAATAAATAGGTGCAAACTAAGCGAGAATTTTTCATTATGAGACATGAAACAGAATTTTCTTTTAAGAAACAGTTGATTTTCTTAAAAAAATGTATGATACAATGCATACAAATATTCTAAATAACTTCCTTATCTCATTAGCTTTCCAAAAAGGTGCAAATGTCTACATAAAAATATGACGTTGTAGTAAACATATGTAGAAGTAAAATGAAATAATGTCTAAATCGATTTATTTGCGATAAGGTTAAAATAAAAGGAAAAACTTGAATTTAATTACGTTTATTGTGTTTAAAAAACATCAATGTTTAATTAAATTTAATAATAAATATTCTACTTTAGGTCTTGTTCAAGATGTGAACCTCTGTTTCTGATACAGTCCCGTAGTCTTCTCTGTACCTCTGTTTTGATTATTCTGGTAGTAAGACTAGTTTTGATTTCTTCTGCTGCATTTCTTATGCGGCTTCTGAGCTCCTCTACAGTAGTTATGGGTGTAGTATACACCAAAGCCTTCATATGACCCCAAAGATAAAAATCACATGGGGTCAAATCGGGACACCGTGCTGGCCAAAGAATTGGCCCGCCTCGACCTATCCAGCGATGTGGGTAGGTTTGGTGTAGCCACTGGCGTACGCCGAGGCGGAAGTGGGCCGGGCAACCATCATGCTAGAAAATCATATTACGACGAGTTGCTATTGGCACATCACATTCAAATAGAACGCACGTATGTAGTTTAGCAATTAACTTTTTATTCTACCCTCATTATGGGTATCTGCGAAAAATGTAATAAAAATATTACTAAAACAAGACCAGGAATAGAGTGTAGTAAATGTGATAAATTAGTTCATCTAACGCCTGAATGTTCGGGACTTAGCAAGAAACAAAAAGATGCTCTCCGTGCTAATGAAAGCCTTGATTGGACCTGCGAAGAGTGTCAAAAAAATACACCTAGACGTCGGTCGATAATTATACCGGAGAACGAGAACGAAGACGATGATCACGAACTCACCAGTAAGATATCACCTACATCACCAGAAATGAAGAAACTTTTAAATGATATTTCTGCACACATGGAAAAAGCAATGAAAAGAGAGTTGAAAGACCTCACAAAATCATTGCAATTTCATAGTGATAAAATGGACGAGCTCCTAGCAAACATTGAAAATTTTAAAGCAACTACCCTAGAACTCAAAAGAAAGAACGTGGAGCTATGTAATAAAAATAATGAACTCGAAACAAGAGTTGGTGCTCTGGAGCAACGAATACAATACTTTGAACAAAAACAATTATCTAAAAAAATTGAAATTGTCAACATACCAGAAGAACACGGTGAGAATATGCCAATATTACAAAAAATTGCCAGTAAAATAGGTGTGCCTTTGGTAGAAATAGAAGAAGCATCATACCAATCAGGAATCAAAGAACGTCCCGGGAAGCTCATAGTTAGTTTTAAAACTGAAAACTTACAAAATAAGTGGGTAAAATCAGCAAAATCGGCGACTATTCTGGTGGAAAACGTGCTTCCGGAGGCCCCTCATAAACATGGTAAAGACATAATCTATATACGAGAAGCACTAACAGCTTATAATAGAAAATTATTATGGAACGCAAAACAAAAACTCAGAGAAACTCATAAATATATCTGGTGCAAGAAAGGAATCATACACGTCAAAAAAGAAGATAACGGACCGGCAGTAATTCTAAGAACAAATGAAGATATTAAAAAACTATTATATAAATAACTACAGTATGTAAACACTACACAAACCAAACTATTAAAAGCACTAAAATGGACCATATACTAGAAATTACTAACTGCATCGATATTAACTCCTTCATTAACAAAATACCCAATAACTTAAGTCAAATTAATCTAATGTGCATGCACCTTAACATAAGATCCTTAATTAAAAACTTTAACGCCCTCGAACAATACGTACAATCTAGTTACGTTAAAATCGATATAATTATAATAACTGAGGCTAATATTTCCGACTCTCTGAGTTGCTTGTACAACATAGATGGGTATCAAATGTGTACAGAATTACGAAATAACAGAAAAGGTGGCGGAATTATCGTGTATATAAATAATGAATATAAAACTACTATAATTAAAAACAAAACACTGCACTTTGAATCCATTATTGTTAATGTGAGCACTCCCGCAATGTATTCCGTAAACCTGTTCACAGTATACCGGCCTCCTGATTCGAGTAAATACCTATTCTTAAAAGAATTAGATAACCTACTAAGTAGCTTGGATATTAACATGGACCTTATTTTTCTGGGCGATGTTAATATAGACCTACAAACTAAAAATTGCATCGAACATAAATATAGCAGTATCCTACACAGCCATGGTCTTGAGTCCGGGATATCGGAACACACTCGTATTGTTTCTACTATGGATAAAATAACTAAAACTTGTATCGACCATATATTTGCAAGATCTCGTACTCAAGAACTATTCACGGCGGTGTTAGGAACTGCACTGGCCGACCATCGAGCAATCGCTATCGCTTGCACGGGCAAAATGCAACGAGATATACAGGTTGCTCCAAAATTTATTACTACATTTAATAAAGATTTATTAAAGAAGTCATTAGAAAGTATCAGTTGGCATTGCGTAGAAAAAATGAATAACCCCTATTTAATATATAAATATATTTACGATGAATTTCATAAATGCTACAAAAAATCAGAAACTAAAATAACATTACGTCAAAACCCAAAAAGATCGGACAATAATTGGATTAATGGAAAAATAATTAAAGCATGTAAATACAGAGACAAACTATTTCATGAGTGGGTAAAGGACACGAATAATAAAATAATTAAATTATATTATAATAAAGCTCGAAATTACGCGAATAAATTAATAAAAAAATATAAAAATGAGAAAATTATCAAAGAAACACGTGAGAACAGACATAATCCTAAAGAACTTTGGAATATATTAAATAAACTAACAGGAAGAGTAAAATTATCGGTCGATCGTATTTTATTAGACGCTTTTGGTAGTAGTATTACTAAACCAGTAGATATTGCCACACAATTTGCAAAAAAATTCTCAAATGCTGTGAAAAGCATTATTGAAAAATGCAATATAAATTTATTACAACCAAATAGTTATAGTAAACCGACTGATCATTCTTTTTTTCTTCCGAAAGCAAACCCCGAAAACATTTCGAAAATTATGAGGTCCCTCAGTAATAATAAAGCACCCGGACTTGACGGCATACGCGCAATAGACATTAAATCTATTTGCCATAATATATCTCCCGTAATTGCCAAGTTTATTAACTCTAGCATCGAAAATGGGATATATCCTAAAGAACTGAAGACAGGAATTGTCAGGCCCATTTTTAAGAAAGGTATTAAACATAACTATGACAACTATCGTCCTATCACGCTGCTCCCGACGATTGACAAAATCATTGAAAAACACTTGTCACATAAAATCCATTCTTACTTTAATCAAAATAAAATAATAAATAATCAACAATATGGATTTCAGCCACAGAAAAGTACTACCCAATTGCTGTCTGCCTTTACGAGTCATATAAATGGTCATCTTAATAACAAACTGCAAGTGCTGGTAGTTTTTGTAGACTATACCAAGGCATTCGATACTTTACGACACGAGACGCTAATAGAAAGACTTGATCAATGTGGTATACGAGGTCCTGTCTTAGAATGGTGTAAAGATTATCTAAAAAATCGATCTTATTGCGTAAAGGTAGACAATACTTTGAGTGATGAGGTCCAAGTAACCGAGGGTACTGCTCAAGGATCCGTGCTGGGTCCACTTCACTACTTGGTGTACGTCAATAATATTACGAGTATCATAAAACATTGCGAAATATTACAATTCGCAGATGACACTTGTCTGATAGCCGCTGATAGAGAAGTTAGTGTTGCACTTAATAAGCTCCAGATTGACTTTGATAACTTGGTTAAATGGTCACATGACTCTGGCCTTATTCTTAACCCAGAAAAAACCAAAATGATGCATATATGTTCATCTCATAATAAACAGATCCTACAATACAAACTAATATCACACGATCATAAATGCTTACACACGCCGTTTATAAGAACAAGTCAATGCACTTGCCATGTCATTGAAGTAGTTAAAACTTTTAAATACCTCGGACTGACCATTGATGATCGCTTAAAATGGACTGAGCACATTAACGGTGTTTGTATGAAGCTAAGGGCTATTTTGGCCAAATTTTCTATCATTAGGTGGAAAATTTCTTACAAAAACTTATTGACTCTGTATAATGCACTAGGTGATTCTATTATCGATTACGGCTTAAGCTCCTACGGACTAACTTCACGTTCTCATCTAAATACAATTTATCAACTACAACTAAGAATACTAAAAAAGATTGTTCCCCATAAAATTAAATTGAAATTCCATAATAACGATAGTGGTCTGTTTCATAATTGTAAAATCATTCCCATACATGACAAATTGAAATATCGACTACTAGTTGAACAATACTTCAATAGTAACATCCAAGTAGTAAAAGAGAGTTCCTACAATACACGTAGCGCCTCTCTTGTAAAGTTAAATGTTCCTCGTTTCTCAAATTTATATGGTAAAAATTGTCTCGAATGTGTAATTCCCCAACTAATTAATAATTTAAATCCAGATCTTAAAAATAGCCTAACCCCAAAGAACATAAAATCAAAATTAAAAAATTATATATTAAATAACTTAACATCGCAAACTGAGTAATATAAAAGTATAATAAGACATTATTTAATCTATTCAATCCAGTATTTTACTAACAGCCTGTATATGGTGTTATACTAACCGGTTTTATGCCTGTGCTGAGTGCGCCGGGCGCGCGTCAGTACTCACTACGCAGTGCAGCGCGCGCAACGCACGCTCATGATCATGTCTCACACACCTATGTACACCACTACACACCTACATAATGTACAATAATTACTTGTGTAAATTCATTTTATTGTTAAATGTGAAGCGACGACTGGACGGCGTATGGTAAAACTTGTACAAGTTTATATTGCGCCGAAATGTAATGTTTTTGTATTTTTTTTTATTGATAAATAAACAGCAAAAAAAAAAAAAAACATCTTCCATTAAACCAGTAATCTCCTCTCTTAGGAAATGTTCGTACATTTCACCATTTAAATTTTGAGGCAAAAAATGAGGTCCAACTAAATTATTATTAATTATACCCATCCAGACATTTAGACTGAATCTGGTTTGATGGGCCCTTTCTTTTTTCATCCTGGGGTTTTCTCCTTTTGGTGCCCAGTAATGTGTGTTGTGGAAATTGTTTATCCCGTCACGGTCAAATTTCGATTCATCCGTCCACAATATTCTTGAGAAGAAATTGCGATCCTCCATGTCTGCATTTATCATAAATGCGGCAGAATTCCATTCTTCTAACCGGGTCTCCCTCTTCCAACGCTTGGACAGGTGTGTAGTGAAATGGATGTAGACGCGCTGTGTGTACTGTAAACCACATCTTCCATTGACTCAATCCAAGTCTTCTAGCTGTCGCTCTTGTAGAAATAGAAGGATCATTTTGAAAAAGTGTTAAAATTTCTTCTTCTTCTTCTGGAGCATACAAACGAGGTCTGCCTGAATCGCCACGTCTTCTATCAACACGGCCGCTTTCCCGAATTTGTCGAAATGTTGTTGAAAACACTCTAACGTTTGGCACTCGTCGATTCGGAAAACGTTCAATGTATGTTCTTCGTGCAGCAGCAGCATTACCATTACAAAGTCCGTAACAAAACAAGATGTCAGCGTATTCATCGTACTCAAAAGCAGCCATCGCGATACAAAAAAATCACAAGTAGAAGTAAGGGTGTAGTTTAAAGCAACAATACGTCCGTACACGGCAATAGTTGACTTAAAACTAATATTAGCTACTAAATTTGCTCTCTAAGCCAGTCGTTAACTCATTGACAAAGGGCCGCGACGACAGTAGCCGAAACATCCCGAAGTTTGAACAAAGGAAACAATTGAAAAAAAAGGTCGCCTCAGGTAGAGTAATTCTTGAGATAACGTTACCTGATGATTGTTTTGTCTTTGTTTATTACATGTTCATATTTTTATGTACATATTTGGACCTTTTTTGGAAGCTTATGAGGTAAGAAAGTTATTTAAGGTATTTGTACGCATTGTATCATACATTTTTTTAAGAAAATCACCTGTTTTTAAGAAAAATGTGCATTTTTCTTAAAAGAAAATTCTCGCTTAGTTTGTCCCTATTTATTCCTTAAAAATAATATTTGACTCATTGATGGTTAAAATACATAAAAAATCACTAAAAAGACAAACATTTTTAAAAATACGTCATGTCAAAGTCAAAAAGTCGAAAATAAAGAAAATTTTTTTGAAATTTCAATAACTTTGTAAATATCAACTTTCGGATAGGGGATGCCATGAAAAATATTACTGTAAATGAGGTCTACTTTCTGTCTTTCAAAGGAATGTATCGAATTTCAGGTCACCCTGTATTTACTAATTTACAAATAGAATACCTAAGAATATATGCGGTTTAATTATTTATTCCTATAGGTAATGACTTAAAAGCGGTTTGAAAATATAATAGCGTTTGAAATATGAGATTTATAATAGAACTATGATAGTTCGAATAATAATTCCAATAAGGAATCTCTGTAGGTAGCCACGTTATATCGTGTATTACCTACGGCGGGGCGGTGTCCCAAGTAATGGGTTTATAGAAGCGTAAATATGTATTACCACTGCCTAGTTAGGCACTTTTAGAAGCTATATATGCGGGAAATTAAATAAATCCTGGATATAAATCCGTGATGGTAATGGATTAAGATCCGGACCAAATGTGTCCGGCTCGAATGGACCAAACAATGGCCGCGCGGGCCACCTATGTCTGGCGATAGCGAATAATTTCTCTTCGATATATTTGTGGACTATAACAGCCTCCGTGGTCTAGTGGTTTAGAGCTTGGCTCTCGACTCGGAGGTCGTGGGTTCGATTCCCGCATTGGAACAACAAAAAATCTTAGTTTCCAAGTTTGGTTAGGACAATGCAGGCTGATCACCTGATTGTCTGACAAGAAAGATGATCCATGCGTCGGATGGGCATGTAAAAAGTCGGGGGGGGGGGGGTCGAATACTGCTTTATCGATATTATGAGATGCCATTCATAGTGGCGTTCGATGCTCCTAGATGGCGCTACCACCTATTGTTCAATAAATTGCCCTAATGGCGGTTTGCTTAAAAGCAACATCTATACATCTATTAGTGGTGATGTCAATTACGTAATGAAATGAATTACTAGTTTGTTTGGAAACGCAATACGATAACAGATAAATGTTAGATGTCGCTTTCAAGTTACGAAAACCAAAAACATAATAATTATTTTTCTTGGTATAAATATAAATAGTATAGAGCAGCTATACTCTAAGTGTGTTCCGCGGAACCCTAGGGTTCCGCGATACCCCTGTAGGGGTTCCGCAAGAATTTAGAAAAAAAATCAAAACACCTCTCTGGTCGAACGTTTTGACTCCGCCCGCCGCGACGCCGCCGCGCGTATACTTGTGAGCGCGCAATCCCTTTGATAAAAGCCGCCTCTGAATTAGACACTATAGTTGTGAACAAGCTACTTTCGGCTCTAACTTCAAAACATAACGTCGAGATTGTTTACAACGCATTTTTTGTATTTCTATTTTTATTTCCGCTTTTTGTTTATCAAAGGCGCCGATTCGAGTATTTTTGAGAATGTTCGAGATCGAGTCTAGGACTAAGTATAAAAGCGGCGATCGCGCGTCGCGCCTCGTCAGTCAGTTGACGATTAGCGTTCGGAGCGATAAGTTCCTACCTACCTACTTACAAGCTGGCTAGCGAATTGCGGAGTTTAAACGTGATATGTAACTAGTGTTTATTGTTCTACTGCCTGCTGTATTCTCATTGTATCAGATTTGTACATTTCTTCTTTGGACTAAACTTAGTCTCTTATAAGCAGTAACCATTCTGCATTATTTTGACCCCACCATCCTGACGTATAACATTATTAATAAAGAAGAATGGAACGTTGGCTTAAAGGCGTTAAACGTGTTGCAACAACATCTTCTAATGACGCTGAATGTTCAAAAGCAGTACGCGCGGAGAATGCAGCGATTACCGATCCAGACGATGATGCCACGACGTCAAGCTCCACGGTTTCAAAGACAAAAAAAAGGAAGTATGATGAATCATAAATCAGTTTCGGATTTGTTGATTCCAACGGCTCACCTCTCTGCATGCTATGTAGTCAACTGCTTCTTAATAGTTTCATGGCGTTCCACTGCCAAATTGCGCCGACATTTAGAAACTGTACACCCCGAGTCTAAAGACAAGAATAAAGAATTTTTTGTTCGCAGAAAAGAACAGTTATTGGAAAGTCAAAAAAATATGATGCATGTAACACAAACTCAATGAAAAAGCCACGGAGGCATCATTTTTAGTTAGATATCGCATTGCACAAGCAGGTGAAGCGCAATCTATCGCTGAAAATTTAATAAAGCCATGTGTGTTAGACATAACAAAATGTATGCTCGATGAAAAATCTGCAAAGCATCTTTCTACTGTGCCGCTATCAAACGATACTGTTTCACGGCGAATCCATGATCTGGCAAGCTACGTCAAACAAGAACTAGTTACACGTCTACAAAAAACACGATTCGCCTTGCAAATGGATGAGTCAACTGATGTCGCTGGTCTGGCTATCTTGCTGGTTACCGTGAGATATCCATATGAAAGTTCTTTTGAAGAAGACATGCTTATGTGTGCACCGCTGCCCACAAACACTACCGGGGAAGAAATTTTTAATAAAATAAACATATTTTTTGAAGAAAATAATCTCAGTTGGAACGATTGCATTGACATTTGTACAGATGGGGCCAAGGCGTTGACAGGTAAAACAGCAGGAGCAGTGTCACGCATAAAAAATAAAGCGCCTAACTGTAGTTCCAGCCATTGTATTCTGCATAGACTAGCACTTACACTTGCGATGAAGCAAATGCCGTCAAATCTAAAATTAGTTATGGATGAAGCGGTAAAAATAATTAATTTTATCAAATCACCACCACTACAATCCCGATTGTTCTCATTGTTGTGTGAAGATTATGGCAGCAAACATAAAACACTGCTGCTCCATACAGAAACTACTGTCTCGGGGTAAAACTTTAACAAGGCTATTTGAACTTAGAGCGGAGTTACAAATGTTTCTTTCAGCTGATACTTCTTTTAATTTGAAAGACCGTTTGTATGATAAAACTTGGTTGTTCCGATTGTCTTTTATGGCGGATATCTTTCAAAAACTAAACGAATTGAATTTATCATTGCAAGGTAAACAGACAACAGTGTTCCTTCTAGGCCTATAACAAAATAACTGCCTTCAAAAGAAAATTAGATTTTTGGATTGTTTGCGTTGATAAGAGAGAAATAGAAAGCTTTACGTCACTCGGTGAGTTTGTTAGCGATAACGACTCAGAAATGGTTCAAGATGATATGTTTGAAGAATTGGTCCAATATCTCACTTCGATGCGCGCATCTTTTGAAAAGTATTTTCCCGAAAAACAGAATACAAAAATAAAACTGAATTCATGGATTCATAATTCAAATCCTTTTTTACCCAACTTGCAAAAGCCCGAAAGTATGTCAAACGAGATATATGAATCTCTTTTAGAAATGTCATCAGGCACAAGTATGGAGTCACTGTTCAAAACGATGCCTCTCAACGATTTTTTGGTGCAGAATTCGTAATGAATATCCAATGCTTGGCAAAATGGCTCTTAATATTCTTCTCCCGTTCCCAACAACATATTTGTGCGAAACAGGATTCTCGACATATGCAGCCACGAAAACAAAATATCGCAATAGACTGGACGCCGAACCTGATATGAGACTGCAACTGTCTTTTATCAAACCTGACATCAACCAATTAATGAAAAATAAAAAACAGTTTCATACCTCCCATTAGTTAGATTTTTTCTTTTTTAATATCTTGTAATAATGTACTTGCCATGTGGCATGTTAAAGTAAGTAATAATCAGTAACTGTTACATTGTACTTTTATTATGTTTATTAATAAAGAATACACTTTAAAAAACTATTGTTTTATTGTAGGGTTCCGTCAAGTATTTTGCTTTCCAAAAGGGTTCAGTCACCAAAAAAGTTTGAGAACCGCTGGTATAGAGGGGTATGAATCATAAAACTAGTACTATACTGTTGAACTATAGAAAAAGAAAATAACTTTATACTTACTCCAATAACATATCGGTTGTCTGTAAAGTCGGTTTACTGACGATAGTTGAACGTGACAACGTCATAAGAAAATACTGATGGAATGGTTGGAGGTAACGCCGGTAACGCCGCATGAGTCATGTTTTTTCGTGCGTGCAGCCGGCTCCATCGAATTATGAGACGTTGTCACGTCAAAAATAAATCTATCTAATGGGCCACTAGATGGATATTTTACACCTCAAATTGACAATTTACAGCATGATAACCATAGACTATACAGATATGATGACTCATGACAACGATTACCACAGATAAATAGGTATTTTGCACATCAATTCTCTGATATTCGGAGATTCTTATCTTTTTATTCCCAAGTCCTAAAAATGTTTTTGACGTGATAACGTCTTATAATTCGATGGAGCCGGCAGTACGCACGAAAGAACCATGACTCATGCGGCATTACCGGCGTTACCTCGCGAAACATGACTCATGCGGCGTTACCTCGCTCTGTTCCATTTCTTATGACGTTGTCACGTTCAACTATCGTCAGTAAACCGACTTTACAGACAACCGATTTTTTTTATATAATAACTTTTTAGGTAATATAAAACTACGTATGTTCGAAACTTGGCCGCTCATGATGGAAAATCGGTCATGATTAGCCAGTGTCCTTTGTGCGTTTAAGTTCATTACTATATAATGTTTACATTGTGAGGCAGCCGTTCACACTTTTCACATTTATAAAAAAACCAAAATAACAGTGCATTTTTAAAGGTGGACGTTAAAAACGCATTCAATTTCATTCAATTCATTCAGTGAACAGGGTCGCCATGTTGGCCAAAATAAAAGCCAAGGCGCCTGCCATTTTGCCGTTTATGCTTCAATGCTATAAGGAGCCTACCAAACTTATTTATAAAAATCATCTCATCTCATCAGAAGTTGGCTGCCAACAGGACGACCCTTTAGGTCCAGCAATTTTCAGTCTTAGCATACACCCGGCCATCGAACTTCTAAATTAAAAATTCAACGTTTGGTATTTCTATGATGGGACCCTTGGAAGCGATGCATCTACTGTACTCTCTGACTTTCGTACACTAATCCATGCGTTAGAAAACATCGGCCTAGAATTGAACTTTGGAAAATGTTCCAGGTCAAAGAAAAGGGTTCACTTCTTCTCTTAGGTTGGGACTCTATTGATTCTTTTATATATATGATATAGATTCTAGATGATTCCCTTCCGGATTTTATAAACAATAAATTACAAAATTTTAGTGAAACTTTAGACCACTTTCTCCAAATTAACTGTCACATGGCTTTTACCGTAATTCGATATTCCTTATTTGTTTACGTATGTCTTGCGGTGTTGCCAACTTAGGAAGTTCCCCCAACTCCTCAAACGTTTAGGCGACACCATAAAACATAAGCTTTCTTCCATTCTTAATATACATTTTGGCCACCGCTCATGGACTCAAGCAACGCCGCTAAGGCTTCCGGTATGTTTCGGTGGCCTGGGTATTCGACAAACGGTGAAAACCCTAGGCGCATGGGGTCCGGGCGCACATAAGCTTTTTAAAGAAATATAAAAAAAGCTTACTGAAGCCACCCGAGACCCGAGAGTCGGGAACTACCTGGCACAATTAGCCATTGCTATCCAATGAGGCAATGGCTAGGTCCTCTGCCAGATGGGGACGATCTGAGGAAGTTTTTCTATTTATAGATATTTTAGAGATAGTAATATTTGTAGACAAGTTTTCTTATTTTTAGTATTAATTTTAATTTATTTTAGTTTATTATTTGGCTTTATATTGTATTTTAATAATTGAAATAAAAAACATAATGTCTTTGTATATTATGATATCAGTAAACTAATGATGTAGGTTTTTTTACTAATTCAGCAAAAGAATTTAAAACTTTTTTCTCCTTTAATGTTTCTATTTATGTACTAACTATACAAAAAATTGAATATTTTTTTACCTTAATCAAATAGGAAAACCGTAATATTTCTGAATATATAAATTATAAATTAAACTAAATATTTTACATTTAGTCGTCTCTCCTATACCTAGACATAAAATGTGATATGATTCTATGGCTACCATTTAAATTGGATGAGGTAACAATAAGAAGTCGCAATAAACATTATCATACAGAAAGCTGTTTTATTGATAAATGCATCTTATCATTTTATCTTTCTTGTATATCATGTTATGATGACATGCATATTATGTCATTATTTGAGCAGGTATATTAATAATACAGATTAGCATTAGTCATTCCCTGCACTGTACGAAATCAGCTTCTCACTGAACATCTGCTCCATCACTCTGACGTTGGCAACTCCTATTACAGGGGAGGGTATGCCAAAAGAATAAGAAGAATAAGATACAGATACCTATTGACAGAGATATTTTGAAGGTCAATTTTGTATGAAAGTATTAAAATCTTATATTATGTAATATACAGGATGACCTGAAATTCGATACATTCCTTTGAAAGACAGAAAGTAGACCTCATTTACAGTAATATTTTTCATGGCATCCCCTAGTAGAAATAGAAGGATCATTTTGAAAAAGTGTTAAAATTTCTTCTTCTTCTGGAGCATACAAACGAGGTCTGCCTGAATCCCCACGTCTTCTATCAACACGGCCGCTTTCCCGAATTCGTCAAAATATTGTTGAAAATACTCTAACGTTTGGCACTCGTCGATTCGGAAAACGTTCAACGTATGTTCTTCGTGCAGCAGCAGCATTACCATTACAAAGTCCGTAACAAAGCAAGATGTCAGCGTATTCATCGTACTCAAAAGCAGCTATCGCGATACAAAAAAATCACAAGTAGAAGTAAGGGTGTAGTTTAAAGCAACAATACGTCCGTACACGGCAATAGTTGACTCAAAACTAATATTAGCTACTAAATTTGCTCTCTAAGCCAGTCGGTAACTCGGTGACAAAGGGCCGCGACGACAGTAACCGAAACATCCCGAAGTTTGAACAAAGGAAATAATTGAAAAAAAAAGGTCGCCTAAGGTAGAGTAATTCTTGAGATAACGTTACCTGATGATTGTTTTGTCTTTATTTATTACATGTTCATATTTTTGTGTAGACATTTGCACCTTTTTGGAAGCTAATGAGATAAGGAAGTTATTTAGAATATTTTTACGCATTGTATCATACATTTTTTTAAGAAAATCACCTGTTTTTAAGAAAAATGTGCATTTTTCTTAAAAGAAAATTCTGTTTCATGTCTCATAATGAAAAATTCTCGCTTAGTTTGTCCCTATTTATTCCTTAAAAATAATATTTGACTCATTGACGGTTAAAATACATAAAAAAATAACTAAAAAGACAAACATTTTTAAAAATACGTCATGTCAAAGTCAAAAAGTCGAAAATAAAGAAAAAATTTTTGAAATTTCAATAACTTTGTAAATATCAATTTTCGGATAGGGGATGCCATGAAAAATATTACTGTAAATGAGGTCTACTTTCTGTCTTTCAAAGGAATGTATCGAATTTCAGGTCACCCTGTATAAACGTTCGCAAACTGCCGAGTCATCCGAAGCAGATAAGGAATTATTTCTCAGTCAATGTATGACAATAGGTGATATTCGAACAGATTTTTATAACTTGTTATTGCGTTATTAAACGCATTCAATCTCGTCTTGAAACTGTTGAACTCGAGTTTAAAACTGATGTTTATACATCTGTTCGAACGCCGAGGTTGCCTGCGATTGAGATAATGTATTTTGATGGTGACATACAAAATTGGCCACTATTCTATGCCAGTTTTAAATCAACGGTACATGATAATAGCTCGTAGACCGATGCCGACAAGTTATTTTATTTAATAGGTAAGTTGGCGCCAAGGGCTCAATCAGTATTCGCTGGCGTCACCCCCCGCGCTGAGAATTATCAGTTAATATTTCAGTCGCTGGTGGACAGGTATCAAGATACTCGTATCCTCGCGTCCACATATTTTGACCAAGCCTTAAATTTAAAATTGAATGGTTCCGCATCTGTTTCAAATTTTCAGTCATTTATAAATAATTTCGTAACGGCGGTTAATTCGCTTAAAAACTTAAATTTAAAAATCTTTCCGATTTTATTTTATTACAACTCGCATTGAAAAAATTCGATACAGAAACTATTCGCGCCTTTGAAATGACGGTACGTAATAATAAAATTCCTACACTGGACAGTTTTATCTCATTCATAAAATATCAGTGTATAATATTTAGAAATACGCAGCCTAGTTCATCTGGCTAGTCCAGTAATATTAAAATAATAGCACCGCGCCTAATCCGCAGTCTTATGTAGCATGTTCGGATTCTAGTAATAATAATTATAACCCGCTCAGATGTATGTGCATTAACATTGTGCATGATCATCTTTACAAATGTCCCGCATTCAATGATTTGGTCCCGTTGGCTCGTTTTAATTATATTAAAGGAAATAAAGCTTGCGTTAATTGCTTAAGCATAAAACAAATCGAACTCTTGTTACTTAGTAAGTCTAAACGCCGCGTTTGTTGCAGACGCCATCACACGCTGATGCACTTCGATAAGATGGCAGTCAGCTGACACGCGTGACCTTGAACTTGATAATAACAGATCTCGCCGTCCGATGCTGACGCCACAGGCCGATCGAATTAGAACAGGTATTGGAGTCGAACATAGCGAAGTGTCGCTGTGCTCAACGTCGCTCGCATGTAAACTAGCGATGGGAGATTGTAGGCGGAACCCGCACCCCGCGCGCGCTCGATATACAGTGCGCGACTCAGCCAAACAAACAATTTTATTGGCTACCGCCCAGGTTATTGTTTACGATGTAAATGATAAACCCATAGTCGTGCGATGCTTACTAGACAGCGCTTCACAAAGTAGTTTCATTACGTCGGAATGTTATAATCGTCTAGGGCTTTTGAATAAATTTAAAAATACTAATTTGATAGTTAAAGGAATTGGGGGTTCGGAAAAATCATGTAAGAGTTCCGTGGATATTGTCGTATACTCGCGCTTAAATAAAAATACTAGTTATAATATTTCTCCGCTTGTCGTGGAACGTATTACCGATAAGTTACCGAACGCTAACGTAGACGTGTCTTTGTTAACGTACCTGAAAGCCCTCCCGATAGCAGATACCGACTTTTCGCGCCCGGGTGATGTGGATATTCTGATTGGGGCTTCAGTATTCCCGCATTTGCTATTACCTAATATAGTACTACTACGAGGGCGGCACTGAAAATTTCGGGAATCAAGGAAGTGACACAACATTACTATTTAAAAATGTATTTATTGATTTTCGAAGTATTCTCCGCGAAATTTGACACATTTTTCCATACGATGGAACCAATCATTGAAGCAACCATTCCATTCGGAAGTTGGGTCTCCAAAATGGCCGTTTTGTAGGCGTCCACAGCTTCTTCAGGTGATGAAAATATCTGACCACGCAATTCGGGCTTAGGTCGGGGCTGTACGGCGGATGGTCTAATAATTCTATGATTTCTTGCTCTAAAAACTCTTTTGTTCTGTGCGCGGTGTGAGAACTCGCATTGTCGTGATGGAGGATGATGCGGCGGTTGCAGTTCTCTTTACGGAGTTCAGAAACGACCTGTGGCAAACAAATGTTAGCATACCATTCTGCATTAACCGTTCTTTGTCCCTCAAGAGGAATAGTCGCAACATGGCCGGTTTTGGAGACAAACGTGGCCACCATTTTTTTTGCAACACTCCGTGAACGAACAATTTTTGTTGGCTTTAACTCATTTTCGAACACCCAAACTCGTGACTGGTTTTTTGTTTCGGGGTCGTACGCGTATATCCAGGATTCGTCACCTGATACGATGTTGTATACAGCATTTGAGGATCCTGCGTGGAATCTTTCGAGAGTTCTGACGCACCAAGTAACGCGAGCCGCTTTTTGCTCTTCACAGAGCAAATGCGGTATCAATCGAGAAAACAACTTTTTTACACCTAATTATTCATGCAAGATTATTTGTATTTGACTCATGCCAATGTATAAAGTTGCCTGAATTTCGCGGTATGTCACATGTCGATCTTCCTCAATCAGCTTACGCACAGCATCAACGTTTTCTTGGGTGACTGCAGTTTTTGGACGACCTTGATGGGGATCATCACTGAGCTTGACACGTCCACGTTGAAATTCAGCAAACCAGCGATAAATTGTGGTTTTGGATGGGGTTTCATCACCAAATGCAGAAATCATCCGGTCAACACAGTTTTTGTGTTAAACCACTTCGAAAGTCATAATAAATCATCGCTCTAGAATTTTCTCGAGTCAATTCCATTTTCTCAACGACTAAACAAGTTTGACAAGACCTTGTGACAAGACCGAGAATCTTTTTTTAAATAAATAAACGGTATTCGATTTTTAAAACCAAGGAGTTTTTAATTAAAAAGATTTTAATATGACAGGAACAGTGGAAATATTGCATTCCCGATACTTTTAGTGCAGCCCTCGTACTAGACTTCTACGTATTTGATTTTGGTGAATTTATGTTAAATTCTATATTATGTTATTATAAGTGTGTCTAAAGTTATTTTTCTTTTGTTTACACTACGGTGAGCTAAGATGGGTTTGTATATATAACTTGCATTAATAATATTATTGATTATAATTTTTATTATTTATTAGTATATTATATTATACAACATGGATATTTTATATAGATTTTTTCTCATTTTCGTCTAGTGACAGCGAGGATAGTTACCTTAGTGCATCATTCGTTCCTCTTAATGAAAATCTTGTTTCAATATTTGCAAATTTCAAGAAAAACTTTAACGTAGTACATATCAATGCCCAGAGCATTCCAGCACACTACTCTGATTTACTGACTTCCTTTGGTGGAGCTCGTCATGTTGATGCAATCCTTGTCATGTCTTCCGTCTTCAAGCTACTGCTTGCCTGGGTTTAAGTTAATCCGTAATGATCGCGTTGGTAGGGTTGGTGGTGGCGTCGCGATGTATCTTAGGTCTGATTTGACGCACACACTTGTTAGTTCGTCTGTACAACCTCCGCCTCCTAACTCACCCGAATATTTATTTGTTGAGATACAATTATCATTTAATAACAAAGTTCTCCTTGGCGTCTGTTACTGTCCCTCATCACAAATGGATTACTTTTCAGTCATTGAACATACTCTTGAATTGTATACACCTAATTACTCACACGCTATCATTATGGGTGACTTCAATACCTGCATGGTTAAAAACGATCCTAGATCTAGAAAACTTAGTTCTGTTTTGGATGGTTGCAATTTGCACATGCTTCCACTTAATCCTACTCATACTTTTCCCGGTTACTCGCCGTCTCTTTTAGACCTGATTATTGTGTCGTCCCCTAACCTTGTTGTCAAGCATGGACAGTGCTCAGCAGATTTATTTTCTTATCACGATCTTATTTATACTTCATTTATGCTGCATATATTACATGCAGCGGAAATTCGCAGCCTTGAATATTGATAATTTAAAATTAGATGCAAATAATATCGACTGGTCATTGGTTTCTACTGCTGACCATGTTGATACTAAGTTAAGTATTTTTAATTCTTTTATAACTCAACTCTTTGACACTCATGCAACAATTAGACCAGTTAAAATTAAACAGCTGCCAGCTCCTTGGCTTACTGATGATTTAAAATTATTAATTAAACAAAAACATTCCGCAAAAACCAAATATAAGCAATCTAATTGCGAAGTCCACCGAGAGAAATATATAAGAATTAGAAATCGCTGTAATAAAATGTGTAGGGATGCTCAGCGTCGTTACATCCACTCTTCTGTGGAAAATGGTGATCCATGTAAAGTCTGAAAGTTTTTGAGGACACTTGGAGTAGGCAAAAGCTCGGATGATAATTCTTGTTTAATAAATAAAGATTTGTTAAATAAACATTTTACTTCCGTTTCTAACTCATTTGACCATTATATCAAATCTGAAACGCTTAATCACCTTTCTAGGTCACCAATTCCCGATTCTACGCCTTTCGTTCTTAGCCAAGTAACTGGGGATGATGTCAAAAGACATGCTATGCCCATCTCCTCGAATGCCGTAGGTGATGATGGAGTAAGTCGTAAGATGATTATTCCGATTCTTCACATTATTACGCCTGTACTTGTTCATATCTATAATTATTGTATTGATACCTGTGTTTTCCCAAGTGCATGGAAGGATGCCAACGTAATTCCATTATCAAAGACATCGCAGCCTAGGCTGGTGTCTGACTTCCGCCCTATTTCAGTTTTACCTTTTCTCTCTAAAGTTTTAGAACGGCTGATCAGTCACCAGCTTACCAACTACGTAATAGACAATAACCTTATTAGCTCCTTTCAATCTGGCTTTCGTCGTGGACACAGTACCACTACCGCACTAATTAGGGTTACCGATGACATTCGTCTTGGTATGGACAATAAGCTAATTACCATTCTAGCCTTGTTAGACTTTAGCAATGCATTTAACACTGTCGATCATGATGTACTACTGAGTTTGCTAAGGTCTATCAATCTGTCTCCCCCACTGATTGACTTACTCCGCAGTTACCTTGTGGGTCGTCGTCAAAGAGATAAAGTGGCTGATAGTTTTTCGTGCTGGACCTCTATCACTACCGGTGTCACTCAGGGGGCGTCTTGTCCCCATTATGGTCACAGCATATTAAAGAAATTAGTAAAAAGATTTTTGCAACTTGGTTCTCCGTTTGTCGCCCTCGTTACCTTCTTCCAATTCCAACTAAGATTAAAATCGCTGAATCCCTGTTCCTGTCAATGCTTGATTACGCAGATGCATGTTTTACCAATATCACCGAAGAACAACTAAATAAGCTCGAGCGACTACAGAATCTCTCGATAAGGTTTATCTTCGGTCTAAAAAAATTTAACCATGTGTCAGATTTTCAATCACTGAAGTGGTTGCCTATACGTTTTCGCCGGGACGCTCGTATTCTCTCTCTTGTTTTCTCTATTATACATGACCCTTGTTTACCCTCATATTTAAAAGATATTTTTATATTTCGACAAGCTACTGTTAAAGAATTACAATCTGCATCCAATTTTCAACTAGAATTACCCGTGCATAAAACTAAATATTATGCCTCCTCGTTTGCTGTTACTGGGGTAAAGCTGTGGAATTCGTTACCAAAACATATCAAACTTGCTAAAACGTTAAATGGCTTTAACGCAGAGATTTGCTTTTAAGATGCATTATTTGACTATTTGTAGTCAGCTAAATCAATAATTCTGTTGTTTTTATTATTGTAAGTTTAATTAAAATTATTTGTGTATCCGTGTAATATATATTATGTATTTATTTTTGTATGTACGTACTTATTTAATAATAGAAATTTATATATATATATACATGCGTTTTATACATGCGTTATTTATGCGCCAAAATTTATACATGCGTTTAAACAATATATATATATATATATATATATATATATATATATATATATATATATATATATATATATATATTGTTTAAACGCATGTATAATTTTTTTTTTTTTGTATTTTATTGTGTTCGTTTTAACTGCTCATGGCCGCCGCCGCCGCCGCCATTGTGTTACATGTGTAAATTGTATTTTTTACCTCTTTTCTTTTTTTTTTTCTTTTTGTTTATGTTGTGTGCACAATAAAGAAGATTTCATTCATTACGTAGTTATCAACATGATTTACCCCCCGCTATTGAGACGGTGTTTGGATTTGTAATTATGGGTTCCGTACCTATGTCGCATACGTGTAATTATACTACATCTTGTTGCTCTGTGCTTCAAGAAAATAATATTAATTCTCTCGTCCAGCGATTTTGGGAGCTTGAGGAATTGACGGCACCGCCCTCGATGAGCCATAAGGATCTCGAGTGTGAAGAACATTTCTGCGCTACCACTGCTCGCGACGACAGTGTTAGGTATGTTGTCGCGTTGCCGTTTCAAGGTGACCCTTATTCATTAGGCGATTCGTACGCTATCGCTCTTCGACGCTTTCATTGTTTGGAACGTAAACTCGATGCATCACTAAATATGCGCGCCGCTTATAATGACGTCATTCGCGATTATATAAATAAAGGTTTTTGAGCCCGGTTGAAATCAAGAAGGACAATAATTCGGTTCCTTCATATTATATTCCGCATAACGACGTATTTCGCGAAGATAAGACCTCCACTAAACTACGCGTAGTTTTAGATGCTAGTTGTCGGACTACATCGGGTCAATGATATATCAACGATATTTTACATACCGGCCCGAATCTACAGGGTAAATTTTCGTCTTTTTAAAATTGCTCTGTCAGCTGATTGCCGCCAAATGTTCATTAATATTGGTGTTCGCGAATCTGACCGTAGATTTCAACTGATTCTTTATCGCTTTAATAACAGTGAACCTTTAACCGTGTATCAGTTCAATCGAGTTTGCTTTGGACTCCTCTCCAGTCATTATCACGCGTTACGAGTTGTCCGGCAATTGATCGCTGACGAGGGAGAGAACTTTCCCGCTGCCGCCTCAGTTATTTTTACCGCTACCGGACTCGCACCCGCTACCGCTCGGCCGCTCGCTACCGCTACCGCGTGCACTACCGCTACCGCGCGCACTAACACGCCCGCTACCGCTACCGCACCCGCTACCGCTACCGTGCGCGCTCCCGCTATCGCTATCTTGAGCGTTCCCACTACCGCTACCGCACCCGCTCTCGCACACGCTACCGCTACCACACCCGCTGCCGCTACCGCGCGCACTAACGCTACCGCGCGCACTACCGCTACCGCGCGCACTACCGCGCCCGCTACCGCTACCGCTATCGCTATCTCGAGCGTTCCCACTACCGCTACCGCGCGCGTACCCGCTACCGCTACCGCACCCGCTCTCGCACACGCTACCGCTACCACACCCGCTGCCGCTACCGCGCGCGCTCCCGCTACCGCTCTCGCACACGCTACCGCTACCACACCTGCTGCCGCTACCGCGCGCGCTCCCGCTCTTGCTACCGCCACCGCGCGCGCTCCCGCTACCGCACCCGCTACCGCTACCGGGCGCGCTCCCGCTACCGCTACCGCGCGCCCCCCCGCTCTCGCTACCGCTACCGCGCGCACTACCGCTCTCGCTACCGCACCCGCTACCGCTACGGCTCTTACTACCGCTACCGCGCGCGCTCCCGCTACCGCTACCGATACCGCGCGCGCTCCCGCTACCGCTCGTTTCCGTTACCGCCCCTCCTTCCGCTTTATTCATGGATGACATTGTTTGTAGCGTCATGAACGTTCCGCTCGCAGTTTCGCTTTGTGAAGAGCTTATTCAGCTTTTCAAGCGAGGCCAATTTGACCTTGTCAAATGGACAAGTAACTCGCAATACGTCCTAGCACGAATACCTGAGTCGCACAAGGCTTCTACAGATATTGAGTTTGAGAAGTCTTTACCGCATAAGATTCTTGGCTTACGCTGGGACAGAGCCTGTAATAGTTTTCGGTTCGACGTCGCGACACCTGGTGGTAAGTGCACTAAACGCACTATGTTGTCCACAGTGGCTCGACTATGGGACAATGGGTTTCGTGGCTCCCACCATTTTGTACGCCAAGCTCTTAATAAAAGAGCTTTGGCTATTTAAGTGCGGGTGGGACGACGCACCACCCGATCACATAGTCGCAGCTTGGAAGCAGTTTTGCGTTGAGCTTCCCCTACTCAACCAAATTAATATACCGCGTCATCTAGGATTGGTCGATGGTTGCACTGTTAACTTAATAGGTTTTTCTGATGCTAGTGAACGCGCTTACGGAGGAGTCGTGTATGTACGGGTCGGTACTGGTTCTAACTACTCTGTTCAGCTGGTTTGTGCTAAGTCTAGAGTCTCACCGGTTAAAACTATTTCGGTTGCGAGGGAATTATGCGCGGCCCTTCTTTTGTCTCAACTACTTCGCAGAGTTCAAGACACAGTTTCGTCTCACTATCCCATTAAGGGAATATACGCGTTTACGGACTCCAAGGTGGCCTTCTCTTAGATCTTTGCTGCGCGGCGAATAATTCGCCACAGGATACATAAATATAACACTTATTTTAAATTTCGCCCGCGCCCGAAATTTGCCTCTTATACCTTCCTTGTCAGCGCGTTAATCAAGTGGACAAAGCGTTTACACATACTGGTTGTGATTACGCATGACCACTCCAATACACCCCAGTTCGCGGTCGAGGCGTTAAAAGTCGTAAGGCCTGGTTATGTATTTTTACGAGTATGGCAACGCGCGCTACGCATATCGATGTTGCGACGGATTTGAGCACGGTGTCATTTCTGCCCGCCCTAAAACGATTTCTATCGCGGCGCGGCCCCGTACGGTGTTTATACACGGATAACGGCACATGTTTCGTGGGTGCAAATTCATATCTACGCGATCTTTATAATTTCCTAAATAAGGAGTACCGCACGCATCTGCAGGAAGAGCTTTCCACTAATCGTATTGATTGGATGTTTATTCCGCCGGCTTCACCACATTTTGGGGGATGTTGGGAGAGCATGGTTAAGGTAATTAAAACGCATATCTTCAAGGTTATAGGGCAACAAATTCTTTCTTATGAGGAGCTTTTAACTGTCCTTGCGCAAGTTGAAGCATTAATTAATTCGCGTCCGCTCACTGCATTAAGTAGCGATCCGGCGGAACCGTCAGCGTTAACTCCTGCACATTTCTTAAATACGGTGCCATTGTCAACACTTCCCGCGCCTGAAGTAGACTCATCTAGTTTACTCCAGAGACATAAGTTGTTAGATAAGCTTGTACAATCGTTCTGGCAACGTTGGCGTTCAGAATATCTTCACCAGCTTCAGACTAGATCCAAGTGGAATAGTCCTGGGTCTCCTATACAGGAGGGTACGTTGGTGATTATTATCAACGACAATTCGCCAACACTTTCGTGGCCATTAGGCATCGTTGAGAAATTACATACCTCTAAAGACGGTACAACCCGCGTTGTTACCGTGAAAACCGCAAAGGGAAGTTATGTGCGCCCTGTCGTACGTCTCTGCCCACTGCCAACGCAGTGAGATTTATCTAAGGCTGGATTTTAGGCCTTTAGTTTAGGCATCTAGATAATAAGATTATTTGTTATTACTTCGCTTTAGTTAATTAATAATACCGCTGTCTTAGTCTATGGATAGGTTATGCGATAATGGATATACCTAACATAGCTAAATTATTATTTTTATATTCTTTTAAAGGCAACCCTTTATGGCCAGGGGGAAATGGTAGCGCCATCTAGGAGCATCGAAGGCCACTATGAATAGCATCTCATAATATCGATAAAGCCGTATTCGACCACATTCGAACGTACCAACTACGCCATCAAGCGACAAACTGAGAAACCTAACTACACCACCTATGTATAAGTAGAGGAACTGACAGAACAGCGACATCTACATACGATTTAAAAAATCTATAACACAACTATTCACCGACAAAGGGAGTTACATGTATGTCCATTGTCAATCGCTGCAATTGAAATAGTTAAATATGGAAAAAGTCCTAGCTACTCTACGATCAATTCAGAAGGAATTAGACAAACAAAAAAATACAATAAGGGAAAGTGCAGCAAAAGTTGCAGAAAATGTTACGGAAAATATAAACAAAATAATTGATGACAGATTTAACGTATGGGAAGAAAAGTATGAATACTTAAAACAAAAAGTACACAAACGTTCGGACACACTGGAAAACAAGCGTGGAAAAGAAACGTCGTGATTTATGGTGCAGAGGAACAAGATCATCTCAGTAGTTAAGAATTCGCTGGTTCTGCCTCACCGCCTCAATGTGGAAAAAATGGGTATTTCGATGACCATTCGCTAAAAAAAATTTATTATCCGCTTATCCGTTTTTCAATATCTCTAACGGTTACAAAGATAGACTTTTGCAATTACTAGGCTCATTAGGCTCTATTCATTACTAATTACGTCATGCAGCGGTAGATAATGGACGGTGATAAGCTAAGGGTCATTAGTGGTTAAGTGAAGTGAAATAAGTGAGTCATTTTATTGATAAAATAACACAATTTCAAATCGTTGTTTTGCTATGAAACGAACCAGGAAACGAGCAGATGGATCGTCTAATGTTAAGCGATTTCCGGCGCTCATGGACACTTGCAACACCCTACTCTGGTATTGTAACCTGCGTTCCCAGTCATAAAAATCCCCAACCCCTCTAGGACCTACGGTAAATCCACACTCTCACAGCGATACACAACGCAAGCGTTATTTCCTACCGGTTTTCTGTGTGTGGATTTTCCAAGACAACAGGCAAACAGCGATTGACATACCAGTCTTTAGTAACTGTAAATAGTGGCACGAGATGAGGCTTAAGAAATGCTAATCGCAGCCTATCATAGCTTTGTTGTTGAGTAAGCCCACAACGAAAGTCATAATAAATCATTGACCGAAAATTTTTCGCGTTAGGTCCATTTTCACGTATAACAAGAGTTTTAGATTTGCCACCAATTCATAAAAACAAATGACAAATGAATGCAATATACACTACATTAGGTTACCAAAGAGTTCTAAAATTGAAATTCAAAAAAGTTTTCATTAGCAATGTTTCTAACTGGCCAGTTCTAAACATTTTCAGTGTTACCCACGTATTAGGAAGCACTACACTGGTTTTTAAAAAGTGGATCTATAAGGAATAAAGGTGAACTTTTTTTTCAAAGTGTATCTACGACGAAAGTGTACCTACGAGGAATAATTCTTTAGCAGAACCTCATAAAATCTCCAGTTTTAGAAGAAAATTAAATAGAAAATTTATATATTTTAAAGCAAACCTCATGTATATTTGACGACCTCTGTAGCTCGGTGGTCAATAGTTACAAAGCGGAGGTCGTGGTTTGGATCCCGCCAAGGGAACATAAAAGTTTTCTATGTTCTTGGGTCGTGGATATGTATTCAATACTAGTATTAATTGCCCGATACTTCGCCCGTGTGAAATTAGGTTTTAAACTTTCATCACCTATTTTACTCACCTAGGGACTGAATTTTAGAAAACGCTAAAATACGTAACTAATTTTTTTTCCGTTCTCAATTCATATGAAGTATCATGTAAATTTGTCCAAGGAATTAGAAGATTTATACAGGGATAAAAAATTTACCCCCTTGAGTGTTTAATTTAGAAAAATCCTTCCTTAGTGGTTGCCTACGCCATACATACGAGAAATACGGGTGCAAAATTTCTAATTTCTAGTCTTAAAGGTTTGGCCTGTGCATTGATACCTCAGTCAATGAACTTTTCTTTATTAAACTTTTCGTTGTGCAGGTCCTTACTGGCCCTACAGATACAAATGTATTATTATCGATAGGATGTTGTTGCCGAAATAAATCCCAGTGATAGTTAGAAATGGAATTGGTGTCCCCATTAATCTAATGATAATAGTCGTGATGAAGTACAATTAACATTATCTAAGTTTTGTTGTTATAAATAGTATTCTCCACTAACCACGGTTTATTCATTTTGTACTCTCAAGATTTCAACAGTTTATTCACGGTCACCGAGCGAAGCCGGTGATGAGTACTAAATAATTTAGAAATATATGTTACAGACTTGTAAAAACATGAAATGTTAAAGGATATCGTCGTGGGAGTTAAAATCGAAAGTGACCAAGAGATTCTGAATCAGACAGCTGCATATTTTCTTATACTGAACAACTGTATATTTGAATATAAGCCTTTGAACAATATTGTAAACTTATGTGTACTTCATTATACATTTATTAAAAAGTTAAATTTTTACTTGATAAATTTTTTAAAACAAATTAGCGTTGTTACAATTATAGAGAAAAAGGAATTAAACTAAAATGATATTCAAAATATGCACTTATTAAAAAGTATAATTTTTACTAAAGATTTTAAGCAAATAAAAAAATCTCCAAAAACTATCAATGTCGATTTGTTCCCTTTGTTTAATTATTATTATTATAGGGTGGAAGGTAATGAAATAAAATTATATTTCAATACACATTTATTAAAAAGTGAAATTTTGACTTGATAAATTTTTTAAAACAAATTAGCATTATCACAATACCATGTTTTTTAGACAGAGTACATTTTTTAAACGCATATCTTTTCGTGATGGAAACAATTCAAAACGTTATTTTCTTTTCTTGTTTCTTTACAATAGTCGGTATAATCATTATCATTACATAGTATATTACAAAGTCTCTTTTTTGTCTATCCCTATGTTTGCTTAAATCTTTACAACTACGCAACGGATTATGATGCGGGTTTTTTTTTAATAGTCTTTAAGATATATTAAGATATCGTAAAATTTATATTCAAGCGCGATAAATGTATATCAAGCGATCGCGCATGTCGTGCCGATGTGATAGGATCCCATTTTTAACCATTTGCATTGGGTAAACCTAAAAACATTTTCAATGTTGTATCAGAAGTATATTGCTGTAAGTAGAGAGTTATTCGCCGAAGTAGATTTTCTCCAACAATACTATTTCACGCGGGCGAAGCCGCGGGCAAAAGCTAGTATAATATAATATAAAAATTTTGAACAAATAAAAAAAAACTAAATACTCAGTGTCGATTTTTTCTCCTTGCTTTAATTTATTATTACAGAATATAAGGAAATTAAAGAAAATTATATTCTAATAGACATATTTTATTAAGAAAGTAATTTTTTTTACTTCATAAAAATATAATTAAAACAAATTAGCATTTTCATAATACCATGTTTTCAGACAGAGTACATTTTGTAAAGCACATATATTTTTGTGATGAACACAATTCGAGTTGTCATTTTCTTTTTTCTTTGTTTTCTCAAAATATTCTTTATAATACAATATTAAAAATTTAGGACAACCCTTTTCCCCTAATTCTATTATTTCACAGTCTTGACATAGCTCATGAATCCACTTAATCTTTTCCATTCCTTTCGTTGGTATTTTTTACCGCTTAAGTAGGATATAATCGTCCTTTGAAATTCACGATAGTCAATGAATCCTTCACTCCAACGTAGTCCACGATTTTTTTCTAACCATCGAACTTGCTTCTTTTCTTCACTTGTAAGATTATTATAAGGATATGGTGGTTTAATTACAAACGTCTGTGTGTAGTCTTTGGTTGCAATTGAAAATTCTTTTACGATAAATTTAGTTTTGATATCCTTAAATCCTTGAAGGTCAACGATAACTGCATCGCTATTCATGATGTCTTATGTACAATATTGTTCAAAGGCTTATATTCAAATATACAGTTGTTCAGTATAAAAAAATATGTAGCTGTCTGATTCAGAATCTCTTTGTCCCTTTCGATTTCAACTCCCACGACGATATCCTTTATTTATCCATATCCACGTATTTCTCGTATGTATGGCGTAGGCAACCACTAACACTCAAAACACTCAAGGGGGTAAAATTTTTATCCCTGTATAAATCTTCTTATTCCTTGGACAAATTTACATGATACTTCATATGAATTGAGAACGAAAAAAAAATTAGTTACGTATTTCAGCGTTTTCTAAAATTCAGTCCCTAGGTGAGTAAAATAGGTGATGAAAGTTTAAAACCTAATTTCACACGGGCGAAGTCTCGGGCAATTAATACTAGTATTGAATACATATCCACGACCCATGAACAGAAAATTTTTATTGTTTTATTGTTATATATATTATCGTTCCCTTGGCGGGATCCAAACCACGACCTCCGCTTTGCAACTATTGACCACTGAGCTACAGAGGTCGTCAAATATACATGAGGTTTGCTTTAAAATATATAAATTTTCTATTTAATTTTCTTCTAAAACGGGAGATTTTATGAGGTTCTGCTAAATAATTATTCCTCGTAGGTACACTTTCCTCGTAGATAAACTTTGAAAAAAAAGTTCACGCAAAACGGACTGTTGAATATTTGACTATGGCAGGTGTCGAGATAATGAGTCATCCACATTACAGTCCTGACCTGGCGCCCTGCGACTTTCATTTATTCCCAAGAACTAAAGATAATATTCGAGGTATTCGCTTTACGAGCTCTGAAGATGCGGTGAAAGCGTACGAAAATGTCATAGAAGAGACCCCTAAGGAAGAATGGGCCCACTGCTTTTTTCAGTGGTTCCATCGAATGCGACGATGTGTAGAGAGGAACGGAGATTACTTCGAAAAATAATAAAAGTATTGGCAACTTTCTACATTAAGCCGTTTTTCATTTTCTAAACATTTTCAGTGTTACCTAGGTAGATACACTTTAGGGTACAGGTGTGTGAACAAAAGTGTAATGATGACCTCTGTGGCTCAGTTGATTGAGCGTGTTGGTGCCCAAGTCGGGGGTCGCGGGTTCGAATCCCGCCGAAGGAACAAAAAGTTTTTCTGTGTTCCTGGTCATGGATTACGCTTCAGCATGAATGAGCCGGCTCGATCGGGTAAATACCACGGCCACACAGAAAACCGGTATGAAATAACGTTTGCGGTGTGTATCGCTGTGTGAGTGTGGATTTCCGTAGGTCCAAGAGGGGTTGGGGATTTTTATGACTGGGAACGCAAGTTACAATACCAGAGTAGGGTGTTGCGAGTGTCCATGAGCGACGGAAATTGCTTAACATTAGACGATCCATCTGCTCGTTTCCTGGTTCGTTTCATAACAAAACAACGATTTGAAATTGTGTTATTTTATCAATAAAATGACTCACTTATAATACCATTGTTGTTTCACTTAACCACTAATGACCCTTAGCTTATCACCGTCCATTATCTACCTCTGCATGACGTAATTAGTAATGAATAGAGCCTAATGAGCCTAGTAATTGCAAAAGTCTATCTTTGTAACCGTTAGAGATATTGAAAAACGGATAAGCGCAATCGACCGGGCATGGGCAAAACCCCCAATTTGACATCAAACTTTTTTTTCTTTTTTTTTTAAGCGATGGTCATCGAAATACCCATTTTTTCTACATTGAGGCGGTGAGGCAGAACCAGCGAATACCTAACTACTCATCTCTAGTATGCCTTTGAAAAATCATTATTGATGCGATATACAGGGTGTCCCAAAATTAGCATGTCACACTGACACCGGAGGTAGATGAACCCAAGACGCATTGAACAAGCCTAACATGTCCATAGAAAAGTTTCGTGGGTTTTGAGTTATGACCAGTTTTAGTCATTTTTTAAAAATCACCATTTTGTAATATTCGTATCAGAGACTTTTTTAAATGCACTTTATTTTACTTTTTTTATGTGTACTCCCTCAAGACTAGTTACTTATTATGAAACAAACAATACTTAGTCGATAAGTAATGTGAAATAACGACAGTTGATAGTCAATCTCAATTTTATTCTCACATAAAATTCCATAGGTCGCTGGTTCATATCCGGCTCGAAGGACCATATCATGTGGGGGTTTGGCTAATAAAACCAAATGTGTTCCCGAACATAAAGATTTTATTAATTGTCCCACATAAGATTGATATATGCTATAAAAGTGCTAGGGGAGCACGCGCGGTGCTTGCTAATTATGAACGCGTACTGACGGTAAAATGCATTGTGAAGTGAAAAATGCTACGGTGTGATTTATGACACCGTACATAATAGTTTCGACTTTGAGCAGCCACCTTGTAAATAAATAACTTCAAACATAATGAACAAATACCTTTAAAAACTTCCCTATGCCATGCCGATTCCAAAATGGTGTAACACTTGCCCTTTGATTCTTTACATAATACGTGAGAGTGAGAATAAAGCTGTTAAGGCGAAGATGACGTCATACACATTTTACCTGTCATTTGCCTGGGCGGCCCAAAACGGGTTCGGAATAACAAAAGAAACGCTGTAAAACAAGTTTTAAAAAGAATGAGACGGCAATAGCAGATACTTGACCAAGTGACCAGCCAGCCAGACCAGCCCAGCCAGTCAAGCCAGTTCGTTACCTTGCGTTTCGTGCTACCGACGTGTTCTCTGCGCCTCTGCATTTTGTTTTGTGATTTTCAACGCGTTTCTGGCTTTTCTACTGGACTCTGTTTTGCTTGTGAATTTGGACTATTGTTAAGTGGAAACGACGACTCAGCGCTCTAATTTTCTTGGGAATTTTGTTAAACGGACACGATGGCGAATCCCAACGTCTCTTACTCTCGCATATAGCGAGTACGCAGACATGCATCTAATTTATGGTGAAACCAGGCGAGTTTCGACTCGCAGGAACGTAACTTACAATGCGAGGTTGGCTGCACGATTGTATGCGGAACGGTATCCTAATCGTACGCCGACAAACTACGAAATTATTTTGCGCGTTGTTATTGCATATCGCGAAGGTCGAGTACCAGGAACGAAAGGCCCAGGCGCTGGAAGACCCCGCACTGTAGATGATGATGTTGTTTTGGGAGGAAGTCCGCCAGGAGCCAGGTACTTCAGTGCGGATCATTGAACGGCGCACTGGGATCCCAAAATCGTCGGCACATCGAATTTTAAAGCGGCACAGATACCATCCCTACCACATAACACGTGTCCAAACGCTTCTAAAGTGACTACCAACGGCGCGTTGTATTTTGTCGCCAAATAATTGCTAAATGGAGAGAAAATCCAAACTTTTTTAATGATGTCTTGTGGAGCGACGAATCTGCATGTAAACGAAATGGATACCTTAATCTCCATAATCTTCATAGCTGGCGTCTAACCAACCCTCATGAAAAAAGAGAAGTTCGCTCTCAATATCAATTTAAAATTAACTTGTGGACAGGAATATTAAATGGCCAGATAGTAGGACCATTCGAGTTACCAGCTGTCCTGAATGGAGAAAATTACTTAATTTTTTTGTAGAATGATTTTCCAGTATTACTACAGACGTCTTGGCTACGAAATAGCAGAATATGAACAATTTATTCTCTGCCACACAAGAGAGACATCAGGTATGCATGGAGTCGGCTTTATAATCCAGAAATATTTAAAACAGTACCTTGAGAGCTATATCGGTATTTCGTAACGAGTAGCTTTGATACACTTAGTTTCACCAAATAGGTAACTTATAGTGATACATGCTTATGCTCCCACCGAAGCTGCTAAGGAAGAAGTCGACGATTTTTATGAAGACATCTACAAAGCCATGAACATGGCATATAAAGATACGAGGGCTGTTTGATAAGTTTCCGAAACGACAAAGAAAAACTTCAAAAATCTATTTAAAATAAATTTATTTCTAAACGTAGTTTCCTTCTACCTCGATGCATTTAGTCCAGCGCTTCTCCAATGCCGTTACACCAGTTTGATAAAATGTTTTCTCCAACCCCTCAAAATACTCGTCCACGGCAACAATGACTTCTTCATTTGATGAAAATCTCTGGCCACCTAACCATTTGTTCAGGTTTGGGAATAAGTGGAAGTCGCACGGGGCCAGATCCGGGGAATAGGGTGCATGCGGTAGCAATTCGAACCGCAATTCATGGAGTTTGGCGACTGCAACCATTGACGTGTGTGCGTTGTCATGGTGGAACAAAATTTTTTTCTTGGCAAATGTGGTCGTTTCTTCTGGATTTCTTCACTTAATTTTTGCAGCAAGCTTGCGTAGTACTCTCCATTTCTTGTTTTTCCTTTTTGCAGATAATCCACTAAAATAATCCCTCGAGCATCCCAAAAAACAGTCGCCATCACTTTGCCGGCCGACAAACCGTTTTTGCTTTCTTCGGCGCAGGTTTTCCGCTCTCAGTCCACTGCTTAGATTGTTCTTTTGTCTCGGGAGTATAATGATATATCCAGGTTTCATCGACTGTTACATAACGCCGCAAAAACTCATTAGGATCTCGGTTAAACAGCGCCAAACACTCCGATGTTCACTCCACGTCCACTCGTCCACTCGACGTTGCTTTTGGTCTACAGTGAGCAAACGCGGCACCCATCGCGCGCAAAGCTTTTTCATTCCCAAATGTTGGTGCAAAATATTAAAAACGCGTTCACATGAAATGCTCACCATCTCTGCTATCTCTCGCAACTTTAAGCGCCGATAATTCAATACAATTTTGTGAATTTTTTTGATCATGTCCGGATTCGTGATTTCATTTGGACGGCCAGACCTGTGGGCGTCTTCGCAGCTCTGTCTTCCACGTTTAAAATCAGTTACCCAGGTGTGAATTGTACTCAATGCAGGAGCAGAATTACCTAAACACTGTCGTTTTTTTTCCATTGTTAAGAAAATTTACGACAGAGAAAGTTCTACGTCCTCTCAAACAAATTCAATCAGTTCGATTAAATTCAAATTTGGCGTTCTATTTTCAAAAAGATGCCAGAATATAATGTAATATTCCTTTTTTGCGTATCATTTTTTTTAAGTTCGTCGTTTCGGCCAGTTATCAATCAGCCCAGGTATAATTCTTATTATGATAGATATAATGGGAGACTTTAAGTGGCCCCATACACGGTCCGATTTTCCTTCAGTTCGGGCTGAACGGATGCAATATCGTATCGTCTGTGTGCAATTTCGAGATCGCATCAGTCGGCCGTATGGACTGAAGCGATTCGATCCAGTGTTGCCAACTCTGTTTTTGCGAAGCTACTAACTCGCGTCGTTTTCTACTAAAAACTACTAAAAGAGTACCGATAACTATAAAGAAGTTACTTACTGAACTTAGGAATCCCTAAAAGTTCTTTTAGGGATTTTGTGTTTACAAACATACATTCATTTTCAGTTTTAATATTTAACCGTTAAATTAAAAAAAAAATACTAGGATATATTATGTAAATAGAAATTAAATCGGTAGTTTTAAGCGACTTACGGAAGCGTGCTACTATGTGCTATTGTGATAAGGTGTCATAATAGCACATAGAAGCAGGCCACTTTGCATATTATGTTTACTGTCTAGCTATTTTCTACAAAACCACTACTAACAATTAAATTCCTACTAAGGAGGGAATAAAATACATAATTTAGTAGTAAAACTTTGTAAAACAACTAAGTTGGCAACATTAAATCTGACCTGTACGGATGGACTGAACGGCAATAAAATTGGACTGAACGGTAATAAAATTCGAGTGTAAAATAAAACCGGTCAGGTGCGAGTCGAGTACAAAATAGAAAAATCACGTTGTATGTGAGCCTCAAATTTATATTTTTTTTTTGTTTTTAGTATTTGTTGATAAAACGGCAATAGAAATACCTACATCATACATTTGTGAAAATTTAAACTGTCGAGCTATCATGGTATAAGAAGGTTAAGATACAGCCTGGCGACAGACGGACGAATCTATAATCTAACGAATCAAAATAGTCTCAGTAATAAAGTCCTGCTTTTACCCTTTGGGTGCGGAAACGGCCCTTCAAATGGCACGTGGTCTAAAGAAATTTATTAAAGTTCATTGAAGTATTTAAAACTTTAAAGCCACTGTGGTTGATAAAATCTAAAGACTATTACTATAAAACAAAGAGAAATGATTTCTATTTATTGTGTCATACATTTTTCCAGTAATATGTATTACTGAAAAAATGTATGACACAATAATTCGGTTTCGTCGATAGCGTGGTTGCAATTGCAGCAAAATACAATTAATAAATAAAATAATAGCCTAAAGTGACCAAGAGCATGTCCCTACATGTGAATGGAGGGTAACTATCAACGCACAATAGGTTTTTATTGAATTACTACAAAAGTTATTGTCATAAAGTTATTACATAAGCTAGGAGAGCGGCGGACAGACAGACGGACGGACAGAGTGAAATTATAAGGGTTCCTTAAGCGTTACGGAATCCTAAAAATACGACCGAAGCTTGCGGCAATTTCCCGTGTATGTGCTCGAATCCGTTCAGGCCGAACCTTAGATTAAAACGCCTAGAAACCGGCTACGCGCGTGAAAAGTGAAGTAAATCATTTTGAGCCATATCGGCTGTTTGTTTGAACGACAGTCAGTTGTCAAGGTCAAGCGATAGTGCATACATCTCCGACTATTAAAAACGTTATGACGGTTTGTGTCGTTATTAGGTGTCACAATGCATCGGAAAAGAATTAAATAAATAATTAGAAAAATAAAAAAACCCGACTGTAAAAAAACCTAATATACCTAAGATACCTAACGCACTAAAAAGACTGAAACAAGACTGTACAATCACAGTACTAAAACCTAATTCAACCTCTATTTTAGTTTAAACCTCTATTTTAGTTGGTAAATGTAAAAAATATAATATTTTATGTTTAGTTTAGTAGGTAATTAGATTTTTTTTGTTAAATTAGTAAACAAAACCTACAACGTTAGTTTACTTACATCATATACAAAAACATTCATTATGGTAAGTATGAACTTAAACGCACAAATATGGGAGATATTTACAAATATATTCCTGCGGTCGTATACTTCATACACCTTAACACAGCTAGGTACGACTTTAGTATGGAGTGTTTTCACGAGACTTGCGAAATTTTGTATGCAAACCGCTGTACCTTTGAAAATATTGACTTTTGATATATTGCTTTTTCTGAGAAGTTACTCATATTTAAGAGTACTATTCATTCATTCAATTAAAAAAAAGTAATCTAGAAAATCATGAAAAATCATCAATCATCATCAAACAAAGAAAAATTGGATCGAAAGCTTGAAGAACGCTGAAGGGTGCAGGTTCAATCGAGAAGAAATTATAAATATATGAAATCATCATGGAAAAACATCTAGAGTACAACAACGCATTGTATATTGCCTATATCGACTATCAAAAAGCTTTCGACACTGTATTTCACACTGGTATATGGGAAGCTCTTGAGGCACAGGAAGCATAGTCAGACTATAATATAGAGATTTTAAAAAACATTTACAGTAAATGTACTAGTAGAGTCATGTTACAATCCTTGGGACCATCGTTTGCGATAGAAAGGAGCGTAAGGCAGGAAGACCCCATATCTCCAAATATATTTATCGCTGTACTATAAAATGTCATAAGCAAACTAGATTGGAAAAAACAAGGCTTATAGTACAGGGCAAACATTTAAGTCATTTGCGGTTTGTAGACGATTTCATTATGTTTGCCAAAACCAGCGCACAGTTATAAAACATGATTACTGACTTATGTAGAGCTAGCCAAACTGTGGGACTCCACCTAAACATCTCAAAAACAAAAGCTACGCCAAACTTCAAAGGAAAGGACATAAAAATAAATAATGAAAATTTAGAATATTTAGAAGAATACATATAATATTAGGTCTTTGCCTATGAAATTGCCGTTTTGTATGAAAAAATTTAAACGAATTTTTTTCATGTATTTTTTATTTGTATTCATCGAAGTAATCACCCATGCAATCAATGCATCTTTGCCAACGCAGTGGCAGTTTATTGATGCCCTTCTTAAAGAAATTCTTCAAAGGCATTTTGTACTGCCTCTCGGGTATTGAATTTTTTTCCCGCCAAGAAGTTATCCAAATTCTGGAAAAAGTAGTAGTCTGTAGGCGCAAGGTCTGGTGAGTAGGGCGGATGACGGAGAGCTTCCAACCCCAGTTCTTGCAACTTGGAGACCCGTCTGCTGTGCAGTATGAGGTCGCGCGTTGTCGTGCAGGAGCAACGGAGACGAGCGCTTGACCAATGCTGGTTGGAGATGTGCCATTCTCCATCATTGTGTTCAGTTCTTCACAGTACACATTTGCAGTAATGCTCACCCCGTTTGGTAAGAACTGTGATGAATCACATCGGCGCTAGACCACCAAACAGTGACCATCTCTTTTTCTCTCTTTTCTAGGGGTAAGTTTTCGTTTAGGGTATAGTTTAGGTGCTGAACCTATCAAACAGAATCCATTTTTCATCGCAGGTAACAATGCGGTTCAAAATTCCTTCATTTGTGTGTCTGTTGAGCAGTGCAAGGCACGTCTCGACGCGTACTTCGCGCTGGCGATCATTAAGTTCGTGGGGCACCCAATTGTCAAGCTTTTTTACCTTGCCAATTTGACGCAAATGGACCAATATTGTTTTGACGCTAACGTCGAAAGCTGCTGCTAATTTAGCCGTAGATTGTGTATCATCAGCTTCCACAATCACCTTTAATTCGTCATTGTTGACCAAAGTCATCGGACGACCGCGAGGTTAATTTTTCAGGTCGAAATTTCCAGAACGGAAGCGAGCAAACCAATAACAGGTGGTGCGTTGGTTTGTAGTGTTAACTTCGTAAACGTCGTTGATGTTGCGTGCCGC
The DNA here is from genome assembly GCA_037179445.1 of Phengaris alcon alcon. Lineage (NCBI taxonomy): Eukaryota > Metazoa > Arthropoda > Insecta > Lepidoptera > Lycaenidae > Phengaris > Phengaris alcon. Next base: position 1,080,731 of record JAYRCH010000567.1, on the reverse strand, counting down.
TTGTGGCGCGTTGCTGCCACGACGGTACTCATATTCCATAATTACTCGAATTTTTAACGTATCCATGATGACGAAAAAGATTGAAATGCGATGAAAATGTAACACTAATCAATAAACAAATGACTACTTTTGGAAAAAGAACTCCATGTTTTTAAAATAAAATTAATTTGAAATTAGAATTCTTAGCCAAACAAAAATTATTTTGATTTGAAATGGCCAGTACTGCAGAACGGCAATTTCATAGGTAAAGACCTATTTTTTAGAAAAACAAATAGGATTTAAAAGAAATAACAATATATATATTGGTAATAGAAAAAAGAATTAAGAATACATGGAACAAATATTGGAGTTGCACAGAAGTATACAAAAGCGATATGATGCCTATACAATTAAAGAAAGGGACATGTCTTATCCCATATCTGACTTACGGGTGCCAAACATGGAAATTTTCAAATTTCGTAAAGAACAAAATAACTACCTGTCAGAGGGCCCTGGAACTCAGCATGAAAACGTGAAGTAATTCAAAAAATCAGACATGCAGAGATAAGATCCAAGACAAAAACAATAGACGCTCTTATACACGCACAAAAGCTAAAGTGGAAATGGGCAGGACATGTTATTAGGTCAACAGACCACCGTTGGACGAAAACAACCACCACATGTAAAAGGGCCACAAAGAAAACGACACAAAGGTAGGCCCATTGGCCCGCTGGGATGATGATATAAAAAAAAGTTTAGGGTCAAACTGGCACAGCGTGGCTCACGACAGGGAAAAATGGTCAAGTTTGGAAGACGCCTTTACCTGAGAGGGAAGAGGCCTTTACCTCACTGAAAGAAAAATTAAAAATACTTTCACCAGTCATGTATTATTATTTTTAGTTGTAATTTACTAGTGTTATATAATTTAGCAAGTGGTTTATGTACAATAGTTGTAGTTTCATAAATTAATATTAAGTTAGTTTTGCTTTTAATATCAATAGCAACTATGTATAATATTGTGTAGATTTTTAAATAGAATATTATGTAGTACCAGTAAGTAATTGAGAAGTAGTGTAATTTGGAGGAAATTATTATCCCCCGAATTTGATGTATAATATTATTGCTTTGTTTTGTTCCTATGTTCATATAATACAACTTACAATAAATATTTTTGTGGCCACATATTTTAATTACAAGGCAGTAAATGTATGGCGACTTGCCGGTCTCCTTTCGCTGATATCTACAATTATGTTCCAGCAGCCCTATATTTCATACACCTTTACGTAGACGTGACGTCACAATTATTGCGACTTTTTTATGGAGCGTTTTCATGAGGCTTTCGACATTTTGTAAACACGTCTCGGTTAGATTTGGGAATTCCCCACAATTTCAAAGTCCCGGAACAGAAGACAGCCCACAATCAAAGTCTCGGGAAATCCCGGTACTTCGAGACATTTGAGAAAAAATATTTATAAATAACATCGAACGTCAACAGCTTGGTCCGACTATCTGTTTCTGATTTTTGTAATAATGCCACCAAAGAAGGAGAACATGCTCTCGTTTTCATCAGAATGATGTCGGTGTAATTGTGCTTAAGACTTTTTGTAGTAGTTTCAAACGTTCTGTACGTTTTCCGGTTGCTTTAAACAACTGTAACTCGACCTTTTTTATAACGCTTTTATTAGTTTTACCTGTATGTTTGCTGTCTTGCTTGTTTGTTTGTTTGTAACCGACTCCTTTGGGCTCGATTTTGTCCTACTTTGTACGATCAGATTTAATTCAAACTTTGCACACCTGTCAAATACCGATGACTATGCAATAATTCGATTAAAATATCCGATTATCCTGATTAAATTCGCCAGGATTCATCAATTTCTTTCCGCATCCATTGCATTAGAGTAAGAGAGATAGAACTAGTGCGCGAACTACGCATGCGTGCAGTTCCAGGCTTACTCTTTGGCAAATCGTACTAAAAAGCAAAAAATAAATTATTGTTTAAAAAAACTAAAAAAACACGCTTTTATAGAAAATCTAACTTAAAAATAAAAAATAAAGTTTAATAAATTTGGATTAAGAATAGTGTAAATGAAAAATAAATGTTTATTATTTTAAAAAAGCGTGGGGTGCATAGTGTCAATAGTTATAAACATTTTATTGGCAGATATGAGAAGGATCTTCACTTTGATAATATCTTAAAAATCACTTTAAACGAAATCTGACCGTTTGAAGTGGATCAAAATCAAATCCACTGGAGTCGGTTACATACAAACAAACGTACAGGTGAAGACACTGCAACCCACGCTTTTTTACAATAATAAACATTTATTTTTCATTTACACTATTCTTAAACAATAATTTTTAATTTTGCTGTTGTTTTTTAGGGTTCCATAATTCACGTATCGGAACCCTTATGGTTTCGTTACGTATTCATTTGCGAGATATTCAACTTTAAATAGCATTTTTTTGTTTATCCCTCCCTCTTGAAGCTAAACTGCTGCCTCAAAAAATTTAAAAAATGTGATGAAAATTGAAGGAACTGTAACAGCTTATATAACTTTGTTAGTTCAGGAGTTATAGATACTTAACCTATAAAATGCGCTTACTTGGAAAACTTCGTACAAAAGTAACGAAACAATAAGTAAACATGTAAAATATTGGTATAATGGTACGGAACCCTACGTGCGCGAGTCCGACTCGTACTTGGCCGGTTTTGATTTTCCAGAATCTCGGGTACATTTTCTTGGATAATTTATAGTTTGTCCCATTTGATTTAGGCGCGTTGTGTACTTGAGAGCTACTGGTACTAGGTTCAGCGCTCGTTATTTCCACATCTGGTGTCCGGGTACTGGGGACTTACGAAAGGCCTGCGATACAGTTCTTCTGCAATTCATCTCGAGTCTCGGACTCGAGACAACTAAATTTACGTAAAGTCTCGGGACTTCGGGACACGAGACGTCCTTATATAATTATAATCTAATGACCAGACCAGTTAGACGAGCCTTATGATTAGACCACAATTACAGATACAACATACTTTTACAGTATGATTTTATGAAAGAAATTAATGAATGTATATTATACATACTAAACGACTACTAAATCACAATTTACAGCAATGGATTCAAGGATCATTTCCTTTGCTCCAAGCTTTCCATGGTAGGAAGACGATATGCAAATATGACGTCATGGCGTACAAATATACATTCAGCTTTGTATTTACCGGTATGGTTAAGATGCATAGCTGATAGGTTATTTAGTTAAACCTAAAACCTAAACGGGAATTATATTTTTGTTACTCAATGCCGAAATACAGAATGTACGTTGTACAATCGAACAAGTTGCCGCTCGACTAGGCATAAGATCAAAATCGGTCAGCGCCTGACGTGATGAATCGTGCCGTGCGCACGCACCCACGTGTAAATACGGAATTAAATCGTCTGCAGTCGATGCGGTCACTTCATTTCTGATTAAATACTTTGAGGCGTCCGTGTGCTTAGTAACTGGTCGAGACTCGAGCAGGAACTTTTCCGATAACCTATGTGTTACTGTCCACAAAGGAGAACCATCTGTTCTTGGACCAGGCAGCCCATTCGGCTACCATTTTGGCCAGCAAAGACGCAGTAACGCGAGGATAAATTGTAAATAGGCGAGCGCTAGAATTACGCCACATAATTTGAATGTAATGAACCGACATATGAATACATTGTCCTTAGTTGGCGATGGTGTATGGTCAGAAAAAATGATTCACTTTCGTACTTCGTTAAATAATGTACGTCGTATTTAGTTGAAATTAGATTCCTTGTAAATAATTTACGTTACGTAGCTGCGTAGGTAATACACAAGCGACTCTTATAACGTAAATCCTCTATTATATATTTTCCGTGATAAAATAGCCTATGTCCTTCCCCGTGGTCTACTCTACTATCTGTGCCAAATTTCATCAAAATCGGTCCAGTAGTTTCGGAGCCTATTCGATGCGAACAAACAAACCATTCCTCTTTATTATAATAATATAGATAGTAAAAACGTAATTATTTATTTCACTCGGAGCCTCTATATAATATCTAAAATCTTACTCTTACTTTTAAGATTCTAATGATTATAAATACTATACTCATTCCAGATGCAATTGAATCCAAACGTAAACAAAACATGAATATTGACCAAATTAATGTGTCATTGTATTACTTTATTGCGCGGTTATTTATTGACATATACATTGGTAGAATTATAGGGTTCTATTGCTCTCTTTCTAGGGTTCCATAGTACTAAATGGAACATTTATAGTTTTTTACGTTTAGTGCAAGCTGTGTTTGTCTTTACGAAATCGATATAGGTTTTAAGGTGGTTTTCTTATTTGTATTTTTTATGTATTGTACTATTTAAACAATTTTTGACAAACCTAATAAAAATAAAAATTAAATCTCCAGCCTGTCTTCATAAAGCTATTTATAATAATGCATAGTGCGTACGCTACTATTAATAATAATCTTACTATTGATACTCTGCGTTTTTTTTTGCTGACTGTAGTTTATCTACAAGCGTGGCGTGTTGTTTCCTATAATGTATATAATATAATAGGTACCACAATCGTACATTACTACATACCTTCTACATATGTAGCTTAATGTCAAAGGTCCTTTTTGCTTGTAGGCATTAGGTATGGTATACTTATTCAATTTTTAAATCACTCTTTAATCTAATAAATATTACATAGGTAGCTGGATTGGAAAAATGTCGTGTATCTAAATGAAAACCGGCCAAGTTCGAGTCGGACTCGCGCACTAAGGATTCTGTTCAAAACGGCAAAGTTCGTCGCATGTCGCACTTAAAAATCTGTTTTCAGTATATAGCGTTTGTTATTTGTTGTTATATAGCGGCAACAGAAATACAATATATTTTGTGAAAAAACTGTCTAGCTATCATGGTTCATGAGATCCAGCCTGGTGATTGGGAGATAGACGAGACGTTTTTACCCTTTGGGTATGGAACCCTAAAAACCGTCTTCCAGAACAATCCAAAGCTATTCTTTGGTGTCCTATCCAATACAATTTACAGAGTTTTCTCATCACATAGGCGATAGTGCCAACGACAGGATCTAGACAACATAAACGCTACTAAACGCCCTAAACATGTGATGTTTCTCAGACCATCGTTGAATTATTAATGCGTCGAGTGTTTGCGCCCCGTTCCATAGAAACGCGATGACTTGTCACTTTGCCGACGATAAAAATAATGGATCCGATCGATGACACCTTCATGACAGTTTAAAGTGGCACCAAATTAAATGTGACGCATCCTCATCACGATTACGTGCCATACGGCATACCCTTTAAATATTGACAAATGGCAATATAGACAACTAGCTTTGGCACGCGGGCGCGTAAAAGCAGTATCCCACGAGAACACTGTACTTTTTCGGAATAAAAGTAGCCTATGCGCTAATCCAGAGCTCAAACTACATGTTAAATTTCATTAAAATTCGTTCAGTAGTTTTTGTGTGAAAGAGTAACAAACATCCATCCATCCTCACAAACTTTCACATTTGTAATAGTAGTAGGATATTGCCATTTGAGCCAACGGGTATTTACGATTACCTGATATTATTATTGGCCTACTGGTAACGTTATCAGCTTCTTACACTTCTATCTTTTTCCGCTATTACATTTCCATTTTGAAATTCTTATTTTACCCGGCACTAATCGGCAGTTAGTCCTATAGAGCTAATCTTGAAATCATTTATTCAAGAGTTAGAGACTTTACCGACCTTCGCAGACATTGTCAGGAGCGCGGTGATTTATTCACCGTTTGTAGTTAAGAAATCAGTATTTGGTACACGCCAACACCCGGAATTGAACCAAGGAGTTCTTTCTTAATGCATCCTATGCGACGTCCCACTATTTTGTGCAAGTACTAAAATTGTCCCAGGGCCCTAATGACTTCATCTACTAAGTATAACGTGATGTAATGTTATGGCACAGCACTAACTGCACCGCCAGCTCGGTGTGATGGCGATTTATAACCGATATTACGTTTTGTAACCGATAGCACCTGATAGGAAGTGTTTACGATCTGCGAAATTGCGTGCCGATTGCTTGATAACTTCCATGTTCCAGATAAGGTTGTTATCAGCAAATTATATTTTTGGTATTTATTTCAGTAGTTGGAACAAACATCCTTGTAATCTTCTGATGTTAGAAGGTCGCCTGTCGTTTTAACTATTAAGTTTAAGCCCTCGACCTGCTTTTTTGTAGGCTACCGATTGTCTATAAAATTAGAATATTTGATAACTTTTTATTTGGGGGATCCCAAGGCTAGCTTATCATCAGGCCTAATTTTCATCTTTTTCACTCAAAGTCGATTTTCACGTCACATCAAGTAGAATTTCGGTGTTTACATACGATTTGAAGTCTTTGACTTTGGCATGGAACCGTCTTTTGCATATTATAGAAGCGATTTGCTAATTTCATGTTTTTAACTTGTAACTGAATTTAAATCAGCTCGAACCGCTTTGAAACTACTTTCTCCTGTTATTATCATATTATTAATCGTTTATTGAGAAACTAGGGGATAATAATAAATTAAATAATGGTCTATACAAATAAATAAAATTGAAGTGTCTGTTTGTAATTCAAAATTACTAATTGTAAGCTTTTCACGTATATACGTACCTACATACATACGGTTGCATACGAAAGTTTAAACGGTACTTTAAAAAAAATCATTTTTATCTGTTCGTCTGTCTCTTTGTTTGTTCCGGTTAATCTTTGAAACGGCTGGAGTGCTGGACCGATTTTCCACTTGCACTGTATTGGAATATATGTGTTTTAGAAGAATGTTCTTGTAATTAAATTGCATTAACTTGAAACAACTCACTTTTATTACTTTTACTTATTTCTAACATACCTAGCACATCATTTTAGAAAGCCATTTTTTACCGGAAGCAAAAAGTAGTTTTCATAAACCACAGATAACAAAAGGAGTCTATCCTACAGATTATAAAGAAATATTTGTGTTGCTATCTCAACACTCTTCCTCAACACAAACATTTCTTTTACATAGATACACAACAACTTACATTTAAATTTATTAAACTTAAATTCCTCAACATTCACAAAAGTAAATAACTAACTTTGAACTTTAACATACTCAAACTCTAACACAATAATAATGTTTTAACTTTAAACATTTATAGAACACAAACTTAATTTAGAAACTAAATTTTTAAAAATATTCTTAGACAAAGGTTTAGTTAAGATATCAGCAATCTGTTCTTTAGTATTAATATACTTTACAGTAACAATATTTTCTTCTACTTTCTGTTTTATAAAATTATATTTAACATCCATGTGTTTAAGCCTTTTCTGATCAGGATTTTTAATAGCTTTAATAGTACTTTGATTATCTTCATAAATAGTTACATTTTTAACATTAATATTTAAATCAGCAAGTAATTTTAACATCCAACAAGCTTCCATAATACATTCACATAATGATACAAATTCCGCTTCAGTTGTGCTTAAGGCAACGGTACTTTGTTTCCTAGACTTCCATACAACAGTATTATTAAAAATTTTAAACATATATCCTGATGTCGATTTTCTGTCTAAATCTCTAGCCCAATCAGCGTCTGCGTACCCTAATAAAGGCATGTTACAATCATCTTTAGTATACAACAATGCAAAATTAATTGTATGTTTTACATATCTTAGCAAACGTTTGAGAGATCTCCAGAGCTCAATATTTGGTCTAGATTGAAATCTACCTAAATAATAAACAGATGCCGCTAAATCTGGCCTTGAACCGACAGTAACATACATAAGTGACCCTATCAATGATCGACATTGTTTTTCATATGATAAATCAATATCTCCGTTCTCATCAAATTTATAATTTGCATCCATTGATGTTTCACATCCCTTACACTCATTCATATTATAACGTTCAAGAACACTTGTTAAATATTTAGTTTGATCAATAGTTATTCCAATAGAGGTCGTTTTAATCGATATCCCAAGGTACATTAAATTATTGCTACCCAAATCTTTCATTTTAAATTTAGTTTTTCAAAAATTGTTTTAAATCTTCTATTTTATTTAAGTTTGAGCCTAGTATAAGCAAATCGTCGACATACAATAGTAAGTATATATCTTTTATGTAATATAAGCAATAATCATTATTTGAACGTTTAAAACCATATGATATAATTGTGTTATTAAACTTTTCATACCAGTATTTAGGAGATTTCTTTAAACCGTATAGTAATTTCTTTATTTTCAGTACAAATCCTTGTTGCACTTTCATACCATCTGGTGGTTTTATGTATACTTCCTCTTCTATATTCCCATATAAAAATGCTCCTTTCACTTCCATCTGACTTAAATGATAATCTCGTTGAGCAGCTACAGATAACAATATCCTTAACGTCTGTAACTTTAACACGGGTGAGTAAACATCATCAAATTTCTCTTCTTGTTGAAAACCTCGTACTACTAGTCTAGCCTTACATATCGTTTCTCTTCCTGTATCCTTCCTTGTAAATACCCATTTTGCATCTTATGTTTTCTTGTCTTCTGGCTTCGGAACTATTTCAAAAGTCTCATTTTCATCTAGTACTTTCAATTCTTTACTTACAGCTTTCATACAATCCTTTTTATCTTCTCTGGTTTTTATATCATCATATGTAAACGGCACGTCATCATTCATACATAAAAACGCACACATGGCATCATCTTCATCACTAAAACTGGTTACATATTCATTCTGCCATTTTGGCTTCATTCTATTTCTCTTTCCTCTTCCTATTTCTTGACGTTCTTCTCTATTATTCGTAATTTCTTCTTCTTTACAAATTTTCACTATTTCATCTCTTGCTTTCTCATTATTTTCTTGTCTTTCAACTTCTTCATTTATTTCCTCTTCTGTGTTGTCTTTCACGCTTTCTATTTTCTCGTTTTCTTCATATTCAGGTATGTTAGCTAATCCTTTAATTTTCTTCCATTTTTCATCAAAAATAACATGTCTCGCAGTCACAACTTTTCCTGTTTGTTCATCATATAGCTTATAACCTGCCATACTATATCCAATCATTATCATTTTCTTTCCTCTATGATCTAGTTTATTTCTCAATTCCTTTGGTATATGATTATAAGCGATACATCCAAATATTTTTAAGTTTGATACGTCCGGTTTTCTACCTTCCCACATTTCACTTGGTGTTTTATCTCTTCCAGTAACTGAACTTCGGTTTGTCACATACGCTGCATACAAAACTGCTTCTCCCCAGAACTCCTTTTTCATTCCCGAGTCAATCAATATAGTTCTAGCTTTATCCACTAATGTTCGATTCATCATTTCGGCTGTTCCATTCATCTCCGGATTGTATGGCACTGTGTACTGCATCACTATTTCGTTCCTTCAAAAATTCTTAAATTTATTTGAAAAATATTCTCTACCGTTATCCATTCTTAATTTTAAAAGATCTCTATTGAAATGTCTCGTTGCAAAATTATAATAATGCTGAAAATGTTCAAAAGTTTCTGATTTATTTTTCATTAAATAAACTATTGTAAAGTGTGTGAAATCATCAATGAATGTTACAAAGTAATTCTTTCCGTCATAAGTTTGTGGAGAGATAGGTCCACATACATCAGTATGCACAAGCTCTAAAGGTTGCCTTGCTCTAATGCCTGGTTTATTGAAAGGTTGTCTACAAATTTTCCCTAATACACAGGGCTCACACAACAAGTTATTTTCTATAGTTTTATTTTTTAATCCTGCCAAACCATGTACCATATTTTTGTTTACCAATAAATTTAAATTATTAATTCCCAAATGAGCAAACCTCCTATGCCATATGTCATACTCATCATTATTAATTTTACTTGAAAAATTACATGAAGTTACAATACTTTGCAAGTTTAGTGTGTACAATGTGTCTATTTTATTATCTATCATCATTAAGTTCTCTTGTTTATAAACTCTTACTTTACCTCCGCTAAAAACTACTCTAAAACCAGCACTTTCCATTTTTGACACAGATAATAAATTTTTTCTTAAATCAGGTATATAATAAACATTTGTTATTAGAAATTTGTTTAAAATCTTACCCACTTGACATGATACTTCCATATTTCCAATCCCAACTGCTTCTAAACTAACCCCATTTTTGGCTGCTGCAATTTTCTTAGGTACATTTAACTCAATATAGTCTATAAAATGTTCCTTACTATTAATTAAATGGTTTGTACACCCAGAGTCCACACAAAACTGAATCAATGAGTTATTTCCACTATTATACTGTTCGTCGTAGCACATAAATACATTTGGATTATTCCCCGCAAAATTCACATGGCCACCTTGTGCTCTACCTCGGTTATTGAAAGTATGTCCACGTCCTCCATAAAATCCTTGTCCTCTTTGTCCACGTCCTCTTTAAAACCCATGTCTAGCGTTGTATCCTTGCCCGTTACTATGTCCTTGTCCGGTGTTGAAATTCTTATATCCGTTTCCTTGTAATTTATGGCATTGAAATTTTTTATGTCCTGGTTTCCCACATACAAAGCATGAGAATGCACTTGGAGTGCCAATCTCCTTGCTGTGAAACTGCTTTCTTTTTTCTTCTTCTGCCAGTAATCTGTCTTTTACAGTAGTAAGTTTTAATTCTGCGATAGTTTCCAGCGCAGTCACTATATTTTCATAACTTTTTGGCATGGACAGTAAGAAGATGTTGACCTTTTCTTCCTCTGACATCACAGAGCCTGCTTCCTCTAGTTGTGTAATGATTTCCTGCATTCTAGTGAGATGTTCTTTCAAAGACTTTGTTTCAATATATTTAATTTCACTCAACTGCCTTCGCAGGAACAATTTACTACGGGTGCCTCGATTTTTAAAGCTCTCCTCTAGGTTCTTAAACATCTATATGCTGTATCACTTCTCAAATACTCTAGGTGGCTATCCGCCACTGCGGAAATTATTATAGCTTGGGCTCTTGCTTCCAATTTTTCATCTTTAAAATCCTTTTGCAGAATTGCCTCATAGCAACCACTCTCTTTTAAAATGCTTTTTAGTCTAAATGCCCAAGTTTCGCCATCGCCTTTCGCCATCAAATTGTGGTATATTGTACTTACTATTCATAGCGTCTCTCGCCGACATAATATTGCTTCCCTCGTGCTTCGAAATTTTTTAGATTTTCTCGGAAAAGGGATCTGGGCCCATAACTATTGGAATATATGTGTTTTAGAAGAATGTTCTTGTAATTAAATTGCATTAACTTGAAACAACTCACTTTTATTACTTTTACTTATTTCTAACATACCTAGCACATCATTTTAGAAAGCCATTTTTTACCGGAAGCAAAAAGTAGTTTTCATAAACCACAGATAACAAAAGGAGTCTATCCTACAGATTATAAAGAAATATTTGTGTTGCTATCTCAACACACTGGCCGATAGCTGATGTATAAAAAGTAACTTAGGCTACTTTTACAAAAGTACATATTAATAGAATAGTATATAATATGGAATTCCACGTCCTCTTGGCTCCATAGTCCGTACCAAACTACCAACTTTACATACTTCTCCTATTATTTCACAACAACATGGGCTTCGTCATAAACGTAATAAAACGTAATCTTATCATAGTATAATTTGTAGGATGACGTAGCATAATCATTGTATTTACGAGTCATACAAGGTCGCTCATGCCAGGTGATAAGATCTACCGGTGAAGGGCCTAAAAGGCCAAATACCTGTGTTATGGTAAACAGTAAACTTAGCCTGAGAACGAAGTAGAATGTTCTAGAATCTAGAGTATATTCTAGAATCGAACAGAATAAATGCAAAGTTAGAGTTTATTGGTTCTGTACCTGTTTAAAAAAATATTGTTCCTGTTATCAATTTTTTTTAATGAAATGGACCAGGAAACGAGAAGACGGATCGTCTGATGGTAAGCGATTACCGCCGCACATGGACACACGCAACACCTAAAGAGCAACTCCTCTGTCTCTCTCTCAAAATGCCCAACCCCCCTTCTGCCGGGGGGCAACCTCACTCACTCCGCGAAATACAACGCAAGCGTTATTTCACGCCGGTTTTCAGTGAGGCCGTGGTAATTATCACCCTGTATACTTGCGCTATGGTTTACCTATCAGTACTATAATTACTAGGCTTCAAAATTAGGTACTTTATTGAGAATTGAGATATACTCGTAGTCCGTTTTTATTTGATGTCAGTATTTGATACTACCGATAGGCAAATGTTTTTACTAGAAAGGAAATTGGTGAATCCTGCCCGATTTTCCATCCAGAGCGGCCAAGTTTCGAATATATGTAGTTTCATAGTACTTAAAAAGTTATTAAAAAAATATATTTTATTTTTAGGACTTGGGAATAAAAAGTTATGAATCTACGAATATCAGAAAATTCATGTGCAAAATACGTACTTACCTGTGGTAATCGTTGTCATCATTCTGTATAGTCTATGGTTAGCATGCTGTAAATTGTCAATTTACAGCATGCTAACCATAGACTTGTAGTCCATTAGATAGATTTATTTTTTATTAGATAATAAAGTTAATATCTTTTTCTATAGTCCAACAGTTTTAGTACTAGTTATATGAAAAGAAGAGTTACTTGAGGTGCGAAATAGATCCCTCTATACTATTTTTAATTATACCAAGAAAAATAATTATTATGTTTTTGGTTTTCGTAACCAAATATATATATATATATATATATATATATATATATATATATACTTATCTAGTTATTAATTAAATTACGTAATTGACTAATAGATGTTGCTTTTCCGGAAACCGCCACTAGGGCAATGTATTGTACAATAAGTGTATAATCAATTATCTTTTATCCCCCGAGTTTGATGTATAATATTATTGCTTTTTTGTTCCTATGTGCATAAAGTACAACTTACAATAAATATTTTTTGTGTCCGCGTTTTTTAATTACCAGACAGTAAATGTATATCGACTTGTCGGTCTCCTTTGTATAATATGTGGTGTAAAGTATAAACACGTATAAATCCCTTACCGGTCTTTAACATATAAAGCCCGTTAAAGCCTAAGTAATCTATTATAATATTTAGTTATTGAAAACGTTGCAATTAGTCACTGAATACAGGTCAAGATGTAAAGATTAATGATAGGCGTCGTGTTTTCTAATTTCTATGTCTGGACTTATGCCAGCATATACTGGAAATATAACTGATTCTCATTTAAAAATATTGTTACTTCTACGTTAAATATTTAACAATATTATGCCGTTTTATCCTCTCTATATTTCTACACTGAAATCTGTATACATTGATCTATTTAATGGTCACAATGATTGCTTTTCCTGAATAAGTGTGCTGTGTAATCCACATAGAACATAAGGGAAGCCGCGAATGTTCTCACCGCAAGACTTTATAGACAATGAATTTTGAATCGACGTCGTTGTTTTGGTTGCAATAAGTAAATGATAAACAAAATAGAGCTGGGGCTTATCTAATGGTAAGTTTTACTGATACCCACAGACACCTACATTGCTGATTGCTGATTGGTGATTGCTAACTAATCTTTCTAGAAGCCTCTAATCGAGATAACCTCTTTGAAAAATAAGTTTCTTCTTTAACTGTTGATCAAACTTAACATTTTTGAGGTAAAAAGTATTATCAATTATCATACTTCGACCATCCACAACCTATCCACAAGTTCCAGCAAGTAACGGGATGATTACTGGTTAGTGGTTAATCTTCATTACGATTGCAGAGGTTTTTTGTTTTTTCCTCTATATCTATGGATAACTTGATCATCCCAAGCTACTCATCAATTGATGATATTTTTTGTCTTAATATTTTCAACCCAACAAATCTCAGAAATTGTCTACAGCAATTTCCCGTTTTCGATAAATCATTGGGCTTCCTTTGTCTGCGTACCAAAAAGGCGTGTTAAAAATAAGTTTCTGAGTGTACAAAAAATTGCCGGCCACGGAATAAATTTGCTTAAAGGATTATGTAAATGAACGCAATCGGAACTAACGTTATGCCGCCTGCACAGTCGTTGAACACGATATAATATTTTACACATAATATAAATATATCTAAAGTAGGGTTGCCAACCGTCCTGTTTTCCCAGGACATATCCTAGTTTTTTGCAGGGTCCTGGATAGTTTTAAGCAGCGTCCTGGCTTTTTGAAACACAATGATAAGGGCATGTATTTTAAAATTCGCGTGCCACTTTTACAATTTTTCTTTTTAATTTAATTTTATTCAAATACTTTTATGAAAAAAATATGATTATTAGCATTAAATGTGTTTCATTGAACCTACTTTGACTACATACTGATTTAACGGTTGCAACTTTATTACTGCGTCCTGTTTATAAACTGAATTGTCCGGGTTTTTTCAACTCGAAGTCCTTGTTTTTTTAATTTGGGGTTGGCAACCCTAATCTAAAGGTCTACACACAAAGTTCCTGTGATGCACATTTTTTTTTGGATCACTTCTATTTCAGCTAGGTATTTGGTTGCTAGTGCTACTGGCTGTCTCGCAAAACATACCTCTACGTAGAAATTATGTCCACTCTTCTCGTAATTCTAAATAAGACGTCGTTAAAAAAAATATCTAAATTCTGTTCAAACTCTATTCTGAACATCATGACTATGCACTTTAGCATCTAATTTGAAATCCTAGCTCACTCTTCTCTTACTAAAATAGATACAGTGAGGCTCGAAGTAAACTGGATGATTTTCTTAGCTTTATTGAATGCAATTAAGATAACAGGTATTGGATCACGTTTATTTTCTTCCATTTTAATCTTTTGTTGTCATCAGTTTATCTAGAATTGATTTATCAAAGGATACTTTAGGCCGTGAATGGATGTAGAGTTCTGAATTACTATCATTTACTTTTTCTTTCAATATGATATTAAAACTATCTCGCTGATATTGTTGTAGCTAATGTGATGAGTCCTTTATAACCTCAAACCTCGTCTGGATAACTCATAACACCGCACACCACGTGAGTCGCGTCAGTTTGCCGGTAGAGCTCGTCGTGTGCTCACGTGCGCGCCGCAACAGATTGTGTGTGCTTGGTTTCGATACACGCGTTTGTCTCAACTCTAGGTAGGTACTACGTTATTACCAGTACTGTTGAATTTTTGAATTTTTGTTTTGTTGAATTTTTTTTTTTAAATATTTATATGTAATAAATATGAATTTATATTATTGCTAAGCTTATGAATTTTTATGAATAAAATTATACATTTTACTGATTTTAAATTATTGTAGTGTAAGTAAAAACTTTTATGTTTTATGTGATTGAACTGAGTGAGAATGTGAGTGAACAATTGGGCTGCAATAACTATCCATATTGCATAGTTATAGCAGCCCAATTGTTTCGAAACTATAATGATCGCCATACACCATACAGTCTATCATCCAATCGACTTGATCAGTTAGAACTGACCGTGTATGGGCGAGAATTGGAATGACGGTTATATGCAGCTTATGATCTAATCATACTGATCAAGTCGATTGGACGATTGACTGTAGGTATGGTGTATGGCTATCATAAGTCAATGTTAAATTTTTGTATCCGAAGGCTAAACTACATGATTATCAATTGACAGCCTTAAAATTCTGCTCATTCTTTATTTATCGGTTTTTAAATAGAATTTAAAAGTTGTGCTTTTGGCTGAATTAATTTGGCTTTCTCATACAGTTTTAAATAAGTTTGTAAATAATAAAAAATACGATTTTTGTATTAATTTATGTTATTGAACAATTCATTATTTCATTTAATTTTATAACTTACGCAATATTTTGAACCAGTTTGTGTCAAAAAGTCTATCGTCGCTGACAAATAATATTTATATAAAAAGTTGTCCTAATATCGTACCATGTGGGGCTCCCCAGTTAAGATATTTATATTGAAGTCTTACTCAAGTTATTGACTACTACTCCTTCCACTTACGCCAAACTTTTTGATTTTGTCTCACGTCCAAGCAGTTTTGTCATTTCCTGGCTAGCGCAACTTGTTACACGCTATCAAAAGCTTTGGACAATTCATAACAATGTTATCATACTGTAACGACGTTTTTCTTGTACTAGCAAGTTGCCGATCGACCAGGCATAGCATGAAAATCGCCTAACTGCGCCGACGAATCCTGCGCACGTTCACCACATTCTCTGGTGTAATTACGTAGTTCAACCACGACTGCAGTCGTTGCGGTCATTTTCTTTGTGTTCAAAAATTTTGAGGCGTGCAAAGGAAAATTATTAGAAACTGGTCGAGCAGGAACTTTGTCGATACCTATGTAGACAGCGCAAGTTTAATATAAGTATAAGACGGACACTTTAGACATAGAAATTTAAGCAAACACTGACCAGGAATAATATTCCGCTTCCGACTTCTAACGCTTACCTGTTCGAACATGTAACTTTCAAGGTAACATCAGAATTTACGTTGATTACTCCCTCGTCAAACAATTACGAAAACGACGAAACAATTAATCATTAATTATTTTCTAGAAAATATTTAATTCATAGATATAACTTATGCTGCAGTTTTTATATGTGAACATTGGACGATGAGATATCGCTTTAAAGTAATGTACGATACATTACTTTAAAGCGATATCTCATCGTCCAATGTTGCCGTGCATTTAATACAACTCAAGGTACTACGAGTAATTTTTCTGCTTGATATAGTAAAAATAGCATTCGGATCACAAAGTTCAGTTCTTTACTTTCGTAATTTCGAAGTAAGTTGTGAAATATTGAACAATGTGTAATATAATGGCCACACGTTATAAAATACTGCATTGAACGTACATCAAATGTAACTACATCAACTCAACTATAGTAAATTGGCAGTGAGAAATTAAAGTTGTGGCCAATGGCTCTAAAACTTATCTAATAGTTAAAAAAATTACCTCGCGGTCATGGCCCCTGTCAATTTATGAAAATCCTGAGATAGTAGGTATCAATTTTTTAAATACATACTCTATGTTCAGACTTCAGCTACTTATAACGGTATATGAAGGTTAGACAATGGTCATCATACTTCCCTGAAGAATGGACTTTACAGGAGGAGCTTGTAAAACATATTTTACTAAGTCTTTTTATTTTTTTAAATTTTAAACATTCCAAAATAATACCTTCAATAGAAAAGATGAACGGCGACACGCCTGGTGGCGCGCAAAAATGCGGAAACTTTGGCAAATCACAGGCCATAAACAAAACTCTTCGCACTTCCTCGTTTGATTATTAGTTTTTGCGATATATTATCAAAATTTTTTTCGATAACGGTGGTTCAGCCCAAGGACAAATTGACTTTGTTTTGTCCTTTCATTATAATTCATTTTAAGTCGATATATTCAATAATTCAGAAGTGAAGAACACTTTCTCATTGATGTTTCGGATATCTTAATTGTTTTTGAAAATTCTTTCTTAAAGGACAATTTATAAGACAATCACATTAAAAATAATCTGAATTCAATTCCAGAATTCCAGAATTCAATTTCAAATGACTTATCGTATATTTGGCGCGTCTATCTTAGTACCTATATTATACGAGTACCTACAGTCTGCGTAGCAGCGTAACTCAGAAATACTCAGTTAAAAATAAACAGATAATACGAGCATTTAGAGACTGTGTGAATTTGTTATGTCGATCGTTCTGATTAACTATTTAATTATTTCAAAATATTAGAATAAAACATTTCATTCAAATATTTTGAAACTTGTGATATCGAACAATGGGAATGAGCGTGTGTTGCTAAAACATTTGTTCATTTAATGAAAGCATTTTAATCATGAAAGCATTTGTTGGTCTGCCTTATCCACGTTTTCAGTGTGAAGTTTTATGTTGCTAGCGAAAACAACGTTTACGAGTACAATCCAGTAGATTGGGTTTCGCAAGATGGAACTTGCACCAAGTTTGATGCCTTGTAAGTTTTACTTCACTATTGAGATATTTCTTAAAGAAGTTAAAATGACTTAGCGTTTATAAACCTGTACGTCAAAGAAAACTTTTGATGGCATTTGTAGACCTCAACGTAAGTGCCTCAGGCTCCAATATTAGCATTATGCCCGTATTCGCAACTACAAATTGCTACCTCATCTTCAACTGCCTTGTAAATTTCCAATAAATGCATCACGATCATTGTAGACCGTCTAGAATTCGCCTAATTCTTGCAGAATCTTTGTGGCTTGTGTGTGCAGTATCAATGCTTAACCTGACGTAAACTACTTCCATACTTTTATTTCAAAAATAAGACAAAATTCATCCTAATTTCGCCCTCTCTAATGCACCACTAATATTGTAGCTAGTGATAACTCTAATGACTACCCGCCCGGCAGTAATGACGCTCAAGAATCTGTGGTATGTAGGTCTCCTTCCTCAGAGACGTGTGTGATGAACACAATGTTACTTTTATGTAAGCTGAACCAAGAGTGGATAAAAAATATCAGAAAAATAAGACTCGTCGTACTAAAAAGAACTGAATAACTTAAAATTGTGTACTCGAAGGAATTTTGATAATAATAATGAACATGTCTTGGGTATCAGATATTTTTGGTATATATTTACGTTGAGTTCCTTTAACACACCATTTCAATTGAAATTACATATGCCTTTAAGATAAGGGTTACGGGGCTAGCCCTTATATTGGCATTGAATACCTTATTCGAAGGAGGTGTCTGCTGAGGTTGAATCATGTCCAAAAATAAAATATTGGTCATATCAGATCTTGCAGAAACCTATAAATAAAACATTCGTAAAGAAAAACTTAAGATAAACAGAATGCCAAAATAATTTCCCTTTTACAATAGTTCAAAAACATTTAGTAATTTTTTAAATTGTTTAACAGTAGATATTGTATTTAGCAATTTAGCTACACTGTTTTAATTTCATCCAGTACTTAATATTTACCTTCCTTCAATTTAAAATTACACATAATATACTGTTTTAGCTCACAAGTCATAATTCACAAATGGTTACTATAAATAATTATTCATTAAATCCCTTGATTATTTTTGTTTTCTTTTAAAAATAAAATGTCTACCCTTGTATGTAATGTCATTCTTCAAAAAATTATTTGAATATCATCAAACGATTTTATATATATTATAAAAAAATAATTTTACATACCATATTGATATGACAAACACATTGATGAATGAACTTAGATAATGCGATCGTCTAGACTAGTATGTTCTTGATATTGTTAATAGGGTATAATTTCAGTCAACACGTAATTGGACGTTATTTCTACTTGATTGAATATTCTGCGGTTGAATTACAAGTAATGAAGCTATTATTGTCATCGTTGACTTGGTTTTAATTGCAGACAATGAGTAAAGTCTAATGACTTTAAAGTCATCAAGTACATTTATGCTGATGGAGGTTTATATCACTACACCAATATTCTTGACCATAACATGTCGTCTAAAGATTGGCTTATCCCACTTCTTTGTTATTAATTTATATTTCGTCAGCTGCTTATAATAATAGTAATAGTTATATATTAGAATACTACTAAGAAAACAAAGTTTCTAGTAGCTGGCACCGTTCCAGACATAAAAAGACGTCTCCGTCAATGAAAGAAAATCATGAGTGAATTTATTCACTTAAATGGCACCTCGCCAAGTGGGTAGTAGGGCTTGCTCCGAACGAGTTTCTTTCCTCGCTCTAGGACGTGAGTCACTTCACTTACTGAAGTAGAGCGGCGCGTGTTTTTTTTTTTAATACCAGATACATATTTCATTTAAATACCAGCACTGTTTAAAATTCCACCTCATTTTTTATGTCATCCTATTTATAGAGCCCTACTGATTATATCAATGCCTCATAAATAAAATTCATGTTGCCAGGGGGCAGCCTGGGTTAAATGTACTTAAACTACATTTTTACACAACATGGACATTGTTTGTGTTTTTATCTTGTTCTCAAGTCTCAGTCCATTATAGTTGATTGCTATTATGCTATTATTGCTAAAAGCCTCGTTTTCACTCGCGTAATTTCATGTCTGTCTTGACTTCTACAAAGTGCCTGTAATTAGGTATACCTCAGTCCTCAATATCAACAACCCTTATTGACAAAGCCTATCGTTTTCCTGTTGAAGTAAAACGATAGGAACGAACCCCACGACCGAAACCTGTTGTAATCAAGACCTTGTACTTTAGATTCGCAGAAGTGGAGCATTTGTAGTTACATTTTTTTACCTCTAAAGTCTAAATATGATTTCAAAACTCTAAATTGATAAATACATTTTACATTTTATTAATTGCGATGCAAATGTTTGACTTTGAAGAATATATATATATAATATCAATGACATTTAATGGGTCAATACATCATTTTAGGAATACAATTGTAAGTGTAGATCTGATTTATTGATCTGATGATCTGTTTTCTTCGAAGCATAATACCAAATTGAAGTCGTTTGTTTATTTACTCCTATTAGGCAGTTAATTTAACTTGTAACATAATGTCCACTGTCTAAGGGGCTCAGATGATCTCTGGCCTATTGTCCTGTCCTGCGACATCGTATTTATTCCACGTGTATTCTCTGAAATTTTCCGAACCTCAAGTCGGGATTGATTTGAATGATTTTTGTAATAGTAATTTAAGTATTTATAGGGTTAATTTAGTTCTCTATCCATCGTCATCGTTCATATTATATATCTAATTGTAAATTCCAATAGCCATAAATTTTAATTGCTTGTTATAAATATTGTGCATAATTTTCATATTATTTCCTTTGTTTCAGATACGGATAGTTCTGCATAGCGAGCTGAAGCCTTAACTAGAAACAACGCTTACTTAGTTATGTAAAGTCTGTAAGACTACCTTACTTGTGATACAAAACCTGCATTTAAATTATTTATTGTATTATAATATATGTGATAAAGAATGAGAGACATCATGAAGCCGTGTCAGCACGCCTTGTCGGATGTTGTGTACAAGGACGTCGTTGTGATAGGTGAGTGCTTTACGTACCCAGGAGTACCACAAGGTTGAATACTTTCACATACTTTATACTTTATTTTCATATAATTTTGTTAAAGGTTTAGCGATTAACATTGTCGGTAATTTAAGAAACAATTAGTAGACTGTCTACGACATTAAGGTCGACTGTCTGCCTCTTATCTAAAATTGGTTAGAGATAGCTGATGTTAAGTGCGCTACTTTGGTCTTAATTTTATGTAACCCCGCTGTTATCTCCAAAGTATGCAATGTGCTATCAGTTGTAAGACCATGCAACTATTTATTAAAGTGCCACAGCAATAATTAAACTTTTGTTTATTTACCTTTGTTAACCAAACCTCCATTCGCTCCACAGGGAATGGCCCCAGTGGTATGGTGACGTCATTCATGTTGGCGGGAAACGTGCCATACCTCAAACACATACCAGATGATTTACCCGTTGACGAAATGCTAAAAGCCAGGTATGATTTCTCAGAATTGTAGTAAAGTTTTTGTACTTTCCTCACTCTAATTAATGTTTTTTTTTTCGATAGGGTCTACGCTAAGGGTCGGGCTAAGACCGCTGTAGCTACATCGGACTATAACTAGCCTGGTGGCTAAGAATTAATATGTGTAGATCTTGGTGTTAAGTCCGCTCTGCGTGACGTTAATTACGATTTAATCCTTCCAGATTATCAAATTTACCGGCAGGACAGAATCTACTTGAAACAGACCTGATAGAGCTAGCTGAAGGATTAGAAGGCAGAAGTCAAAATCCAATACCTCTACTGGTGAGTCATTTTATTTTTTAAACTTTTTGTACAGATATAAAACACGTTAAAACATGCATGCCTTATGCCTTAAACAGGCACGACAAAAGTCGCAAGTTGTAAGGCAAAAAGTATAAGGAAAATTTCAATAAAAATATAGTACGTAGCTGTGATTAAATGATCTAAATTAAAAGTATTACACAATAATTGAGTAGCAAATAATGCACGACGATAACACAACACAGTAACTTATAAACATGAATTACGCTATTGATAAAGCAAGGATTGTGCAATAGGAATCCATGGAAAATAACCCATAGCGCCGTGATAAGTATTATTATGTACAGATAAAAATAACCTCCTGACCTCGCTGGGATCATTAAAGATTACAATATGATTGTCATGATTTAAAATTATGTAGACCATGACAATTATGAATTAATAAACAGAAGACGAAGAAGAGTGTCACAAGGCTCTCGCTGGTTCTGGAACCATTACTGGTAATGTAAATGTTATAAACAATTGCTAATGACAATTTTACTAATTTATTTTTTATGACTAACGTCATACGATTATTTATATAAAGATTATGTTATGTATCTTTATCAGTACCTATCGAATCATGTTTTAAATAAATTTACGTGAAGCGGTCGCCGGATCGAAACTTGCAATACATACTTTTAACAATAAGTGAGTTTGCAAACATCCGCGCAATGTGTTGCATAATGTGAAATGCCATTGTTCCGTGTTATTATTTCTAAGAACAACGATGATTATTACTGATGACATGTCAAAAGTGTGATTTTTGATACGAGGGATCAGCACAGTAGTTGATAGAGGGATTAATCAAATATCTGTGACCAAACTCGGTCCAAGATACTCAAACTTTGATCACACCGCGCTTGGCTAGCGTCAACGAACTAATATTTAACAAAATAATAATAACGTTGAGTTGATATTCTTTTTGTTTATACTTTATTATAAATAAATGAGGCGGAACTATATAATGATAGAGGTAATCACTTGAAAATGGTTATCTCAATTGACAACCGATGATAAAGGATTGGCGATTGTAGTAAAGTTGGAGTAAAATCAAAGCCAGGGGTTATCGAATGTGGTCGCATGAGATCGTAATGATACTACAACAAAAGAACGTGATTTATAGCCTGTATAGGGTCATGACGACCCGGGGGGTTTCGTACGGTCAGAAAAAGCAACCTTCGTTTGGGTATGTACATGCAAGGTATTTAAGAAGCGATCGCCTATTTTAAGTATTACCGTCCAATAACCTGCAATTGCAATCTGGATTCCTAACCGCAATAGGCTAGTGTACCTATTGGTACAGCCTAATCTCCCTCAAATTGAGTCCCCCGACACCCAGCAGTGGGGAATTACTAATCTAAGTCAAGTATTGCATTACTAAGTCACACTATCAAGTATGGTTTTTGTATTTGTTGCCATGTTCCATTTCTCGGTGACATCCTTCTGCCGAGCTAGCAATGGTACCATTATGGTATACCTCAATTTTGCCTGCTATTTATATCCGTTACTGTGGTTTGTTATCGCTAATTTTTTGCTGATAATGCCTCCTCCCCACAAAAAACATGCGCCTCATACGTGTAGGTGTTTT
The DNA here is from genome assembly GCA_037179445.1 of Phengaris alcon alcon. NCBI lineage: Eukaryota > Metazoa > Arthropoda > Insecta > Lepidoptera > Lycaenidae > Phengaris > Phengaris alcon. The sequence continues at coordinate 1,057,386 of JAYRCH010000567.1, read as the reverse complement.
TTTCTTTTCTTTTATAGCTCAATAAAACATCCAATAGAACTTGTTTCCCGAGAATTGTAGGCCGTTTTTTTTTTCTTCAATTTATTTTGAGCAACTGATCGTACACTTACTTTTCGAGAATAGGGGAGATGACAACATCTACGATATTTAGTTACATTAAGATACTCGGAAATATTGAGGCATTACTACATACTTGGCAAATGTAAAATAATATGATATTTTATGTGTATTTTATTCATTAGATGCTTACATCTAAAAAGTACAAAAAAATATATTTTTGCTAAATTTATTAGTAAACAAAACTTCAAATACTAAGTGATCCATTACGTCTAACATATTATGCAGCTTAAACCATACCCTTTACTACGTCTATACTCTATATTAACTGCAGTAGTACCTACTATAAAGCCTATCTTTGAATGAATGCGTTATAGCTAGAGACTTCCATACCTAGGGTCGGGCTATCGAACTGTTCGTTTGAGATCAAGGCCGCCTGCCAACGTCAGCTATTGAGACTGACCATAATGCGTCACCGTGAAGTAGCAGAATGCTGTATTTGCCTTTTTATATTTTTATTGCATAAACTAAGAGTGCTCTGAACTACGTTATAGAAAAGGGGTCTAAAAAGGTCGAAACAAGAAAATAGTTCACATAGAAATCCAGAAATGCATAGATACAAAAATGATCAATGTTAAGCCGTGGTCCTAGGCACCTACTTTTATAAGGTTCGGAACAGTCGTCGTCAAATCGCAGCCGTCTGTATCTATCTTCTCTAGGCCTTAGCGACTTAGTGTAAACTGCAGCTTAGATGCCATTAATGGGCGCGACCACGGCTCTAGCTTGACCATTTTTGTACCCATGCATTTCTGTATTTCTATCTAAATTATTTTCTTGTTTCGGCCTTTTTAGACCCCTTTTTTTTATAACGTAGTCGGGTTATAGTTTTTTTAACTTTTTATTTCGTATTTTTCCGTTTCCCAATCGAACATGTTTTTGGAATAATATTAATTCAAAACACTTGAAATTAAAAATAATATCTTCATCATGAGCGCGGAACGAGCCAATATTTTTTGTAATATTTATAAAATGAAAAATATTTTATGAAGATAAAATAATATTATGTATAATATAAAAATTATATATTTTTATAGTCTTATATTACGTAATGTTCGAAAATTGGACAACTGGGTTTGTACGACCGCATTTTAAACGTGTATTTTGACATCATAATTGTGCAAGACACAAATATGCATAATATATATTATGTATATTATTATATACATATTTGTGGTGTGCTTGCCAAGACCTTTCTTTCGATACCAAACACGTGATGATTATCTCGTTATAATTTTTTATATGTTACAATTTTAGGTTCAATTTTCGAAATACAAAATTTAAAAAAAAAATTTTAGCCTATGTTACCCGCGGCATATTTTTCGAATCTATTGACACCTCATTTATTAAAATTGGATCAGTAGTTTAGACGCTACGAGGGAACAAACATACATACATACATAGACTGCCAAAATCAATACGCATTCTTTTGGCTTTGCCGTAGTCGGGTAAAAATAAGAAACTTAACAAAAGGAACGATATGCAAAATTATTATTTTTAAACAAAAAATTAAACCGACTTCCAAAGTAAAATGCACAAAAAGTATGAAATAAAACTTATTTTCTAAATAACTCCCCTTTTAAATTTAGCTGAAATTTTAACTATTTTACTTTACTCAATCTTCAAAATTTTTAAGTCGGTAACAGCCCAACTTGAACGTGTGTTTGTTTGTTTGTTTTATTTTTGTTTATTTATTGTTTGTGTAACTTATTGTTTTATCGGGATGTTGTTCGGGCAGGTACCGACTTCAAAATTTACATAAAAAAAAAGAATTTTTAAAATCGGTGAACAGACGGCGGAGTTGTCGTTGAACATACATACAGCCGAACGTATAACCGCCTTTTTTTTGTGACAACTCCCCATGCAAAAGTCGTACTGGCATATTTTTACTTTTTTTGTGTTTCTTAATTTATGATTTGGCCGAATGTACGGTTTCTTCGGGATTCTTTTTGAGATCACGAAGTTGCGGGCAGTTTATATGCACGTTGCACAGCTAAGTATTGTCATTTTGGATGTTTTCAGCTAGACAACCTGTTGCGCCCGGGCGCGGACGTCGGTCTACAGCAGGAGTCGCTGATCGACTGGAGGTACGACGTAGAGAAACAGGTGAGAACGCTGCTCTCTCTCCCTGTCTCTTTCTGTGTGCGTACAAACAAACAAACGTAAATTATTATGTAGTATGTTTGTGATTGTAACTATTGTGTAAACAAAACCTCACCTCCTTGTGGAATAGTTAGTAAAACCCGCTGCCCTCACTCTGGGCTGGGCTGCGTATGTATGGGCTGTGACGTGTGTTTAAACAGCCTGTTTACCATTAAAAATTAAATAAAACACGTTGACTTAAATGTTAATGAGATTATCCCATAGAATAATTAACGTTGATGCGTAGACGCGCGGAGATACCAGCGGCGCGTGACTATCAAAGCCCGTCACCGCCGTACGGCAGGAATTTTTGCTGCAAATTTTTTGAGGAATGTTAATCATGTCATGTCATGACTTCATTTTTTTGTAAATTACAAAAGTTTTATGTATACTATCATTAATTGCGTAATATTGTGACATTGGGAATATTTCATTCGAATAATACAATATCCTGCATTATTGGCACTGACCGCTTGAATGGTGTCTAACGTCACCGTGTATTTTTTACGATATAATTATCATGACTTAGTGCGATAATAATTAGCGCGTTGTTGTTACTATAAGCGTGGATGGCGGTGTTGACTGTTGATACAATATTATGGTCAAAGTCTCTCTATACTCCATAAGTATATACTATATACTAGTAACATGGACCAATAAAATAGTATAATTCCTCCATGGTAACTTATTAGGTGATGAATAAGGAAAAATTTTGTTAAAGTAAAAAAATAAACTAAATTAAAAGGCTAGAAGAAAACGCACGCGTTCAAATTTCCATTTTTCCGTCAATTGACCTTTTTATATTCGTAAATTCGGCATTTGCTACCTAACACGATTTGCCAACGACAAAATGAAGACGTTCAGAAGTAAATTTGAAAAACAATGCAATCTATTTTGTAATCTATTGTCTATAATTTGTGAGGGAAATAAATGGATTTTATTTGAGCTTTTGTTTTTGTTTTTGGATCTCCTTACCAATAGAAAATCTTGCCCCGTCTGTCAATATATTTTGTAGGTATTTAAAGTTATATTTGTACATTGCAGATAGACCACGTGGTGCTGGGCAGGGGTCCTCCGGGCGGCGCGTGGCAGACGTTCCCCGACGCTGTGCGCACGCTCTCCCCCGCCGCCTGGCTGTCCCTGCCCCCACACGCGAGCCTGTCCCCCGCGGGGGACGAACGGGGGTCCCTGGGGGACGGCGACGGCCGCGTGTCCGCCCGCGCCGTCGCCGGCTACTGCCGCCGGTACGTCAACGTGTGTAACCTCCAGGTGAGTGGCCTCTGATCTCCGTACGCTGCAAATGGACCCAGTGAAGTCAACATTAAAGGAATTTTTATATGGCAGACAGCTATGTGGCAGGCTGAAGTATTTGGATGGTAGTCTTAACCAGGTTGTAAATAATATTTATACACTGTTTCAGCGCTACTTCCGATCGTGCGTGATCGTGAGCAGCGTGACGCGGGCGCCGCGCGCCGCCGGCCCGCCCTGCCGCCCCGCCTGCCCGCGCGCCGCTGTCTTCGCCGTCGCCGGGTACGTGCACACACATGCCCTCCTCCCGCACGCACACTACTCCCGACTACCCACTAACATATTGTGTACAAATTGGCAGGTACGACAAGTGCGAGGGGCGCGCTTTCCGCTACCTGTGCCGGCGCGTGGTGCTGGCGGGCGGCGCGGGCGACCGGCCGCGCACGCTGTCGCCGCGCCTGGCCGCGTACGCCGCGCCCGACCTCGCCGCCGCCGAACGCGCACTCGACGCGCTCACCCGCGCCCACACGCGTGAGTAGCGCCATCTAGTTGCATATTTTTGTAATGAACTTGAGAAAGATCTCATTGGAACACGCCACAACGCGGAATCGAACCTACAGCTTCTCCGTTCTCGTATGCGGCTCGTATAGGCCACAACGTAGATTTTAGAAATTTTATAATTAAAAAATGCATAATGAGTTCGATCTCATTATTATTCTCCTCAGGTGAGAAGTCCCCGACTGACGGTGGCGGCGGTGACGACGGTGGCGGCGGTGACGGCGCGCGCACCGTCGTGGTGGTGGGATCGGGCGTGAGCGCGGCGGACGCGGTTCGGCTGGCGCGCGCAGCCGGCCTGCTGGTGCGCCACGTGCACCGCGCGCCGGCGGACGCGCTCGCCCGCCTCACGCCAGAGACCTACCCCGACTACTGCCAGGTACTGATGCCTGTTTATAGAAGCACTAGCTTTTACCCGCGGCTTCGCCCGCGCTAAATTGGGTTTTACACGTTTACAGCGCATTCGTTCTTTTGATGCATAAGATATATTTATTGTAAATTTCATCAAAATCCCTTTGTACTTTTTGCGTTAAAGAGTCACAAACATCCATCCATCCTTGTACATTTATAATATAAGTAGGATGCGAGCGAGGATATACTAGGTCCCAACTCCTAGGATACAATAGTGGCAAGCGATTACCGTCGCTAGAGACTCCCGCGCCCGCGACCATTAACAGAACGCCAGTGGCTGGCTTCTGATGCCCTCACTCACACTCACTTGGCAAAAAACGTCCTTCGTTGTAAGTTGCTTCACACCGATTAGATATAGCTGGCTCCCCTGCATGGCTTTCAAATATCTTTAAATATGAAAATGAAAATTTTGACAGCAACTTTGTACGATAGTACATAAGAGATAAATAAAATTCTGAATACTTTAGACTAATTATATTCAGGTTGAAATAATACTATATAAAAAGCCAATTAAAATGTGATCAGCCAATAAAAATGTGTCCACGAGTAGAGTTGTATGCGTAGTGGTTTTGCGTCGGGTATCGCCGCGAAACTTCCCGTGCGTGTGAGTGGGACAAAAGAGCGCCATCGGGCGCGCTCGTATGGGATCTCGCATAATATGTTCGGCGCTAACGCGCGAACATGCACCCGGCCCTGGAAAGCTCACAGCTTTCCAGCTTCCTCACCAGTATTTGGAGATACCTTTGGCTTGGCTTGATCGTCAGGATTAGGGAGCCAACACACTCGATTGAGAGCGCGGCGGACTACACCTCGGGAAGTAGTAATGTCGGCAACACGGGTAGCACCATCGGGTCCCGGGAAAGTTCGTTCTACCCGTCCGAGTCGCCAATACAGGGGTGGAGTTTCCTCCTTCAATATCACCATATCGCCAGCTTGCAAATTTCGCTTCCTTATACGCCATTTGGTGCGTGCCTGTAGCTCGGAGATGTATTCCTGGCTCCAGCGATTCCAGAAGTGTTGCTTAATTTGTTCAATTCGCTGGAAACGGTCAAGACGACTGGTATTAGTCTCAAGTAGAGATGGGGATGGTAGCGCCTTTAGCGGTCTTCCGATCAAAAAGTGGCCCGGGGTTAAAGGGTAAAGATCATTTGGGGAAGAACTCAAAGGAGATAAAGGGCGGCTTTTTAGGATAGATTCTATCTGAGCGAACAATGTCGAGAGCTCTTCGAAAGTTAAATGAGTATGGCCTAATATACGCGCCAAATGAAATTTAGTAGACTTGACGCCGGCTTCCATTAACCCATTGAAGTGAGGCGCGTATGCTGGAGAAAAGCAAAATTCGAGGCCTTCTTTGGTTGCAAAATCAGATAGAGCGTTCGCGTTAGAATTTAGAAATTCCTTAATTTCTTTAGCAGCCGCTACAAAATTGCCACTATTGTCGCAATATATTTTTTGTGGAATGCCTCTACGTGCAATAAAACGACGGAGGCATAATATAAAAGCATCTTTAGATAATTCAGAAACTGCTTCGAAATGTATACATTTATACTTAAAACAGATAAAATACGCATAAATATCATTTTGTAATCTTACAACCACGACCCTTCCAATCCGTGATCATAAATGGCCCAGCAAAGTCAGTTCCAACAACAAGGAAAGGGAAATCTGGCGTAATTCTGTCGGACGGTAAATTACCCATTATGTTTTTAGTGATTTCACCTTTAAACCTTCTACAAAACATAACAATTTAAAACTGTCCGGCGCGCTAAGTCTCTACCATTAATAGGCCAGAACCGCGATCGTAGAGATGCTAAAAGAGCTTGCGGACCAGCGTGTAAGAGCTTGAGGTGTTCGTGTTCGAATAACAGTTTAGTTAAGTGATGTTTCGAGCTCAGTAACATAGGATGTTTCATATCAAAACTATAGTTAGAGTCTTGAATGCGACCACCTACTCGAATAACACCGTAATGCACAAATGGGTTAAGTGCCGCAACATTAGATTTAGGATTTAGAGATTTTCCTTTTATTAACAAGACGAATTCTTTAGAGAATGACTCAGACTGGGAAATATGAATTAGATATAGTAGCCCTTTATCAAGTTCTGAGATTGTTAATGGACCTGTAATTTTATTTTTTGAGTTTTTACAATTATACGAAAATCTATTAATGTAAGCAAATATGTTTTGTATAGTTTTAAGTTTAGACTAATTTTCAATGTTAAAAATAGAATGATTTAAATTATTATTGTGTTCTATTAAATGAACTTTAACCTCTGGTAAATCGTTCGTCTCAATATTAGTCTGAAACTGTGATAGAGGCCATTCATTCTCCGGTGATGACAGGAACTCGGGTCCAAACCACCACAGATTACAATTAGCAACTTCCCTAGGATCTACACCGCGTGATATAAGATCTGCAGGATTCTTTTTAGTGGAGATATGATGCCATGAAGCAATTTCAGTAAGTTCCCGAATTGCGGCTACTCTATTGGCTACAAACGTTTTTAAATTTATAGCCCCGACACGTAACCAAGCTAAAACGATACTAGAATCGGTCCAGTAAGACGTTCTCGTAATTTTGCAACGTAAAGCTTGCGTTACGGTAGAGCATAGCTCAGCTGCAAGTAGAGCGCCCGAGAGCTCGAGACGAGGTATAGTAGTTTGAGTAGATGCAGGAGCAACGCGTGATTTAGCGCAAAGAAAATTTTTGTGTACCTGACCTTCCGCGTTTATCGAACGAAGATAAATACAGGCACCATAGGCGCGTTGTGAAGCATCACAAAAACAATGAATTTCATTGTTTATAGAGTTTGATATTAATACCGGCCTAGATATAGACAAGGATGCAATAGACTGGAGACCAACAATAAAAGTTTTCCAGGATTTGACAACTTCTTTAGGGGCTGGTTCGTCCCAATCAAGTTTTAGAGACCATAGAGTCTGTAGCAAAATTTTGGGAATGATAGTGCACAAAGATAGGAGGCCCAAGGGGTCGAACAATTTGAAAGTTGTGGAAAGTATACTCCGCTTAGTCCGCAGAATTAGGATGATCTATAGCGACTGGAAATTTAAGAATATCCGACAAAGGATCCCAGCTCAGACCTAGAGTATTAGTTGTCTCGCTAACAAATAAATTACCGTTGGATTGCAAAGATTTAGACGGCAACAATGTAGGTAAATTAGAGCGGTACTTACGCAAATTGAAACCTGCCTGAGCAAGATTTTTAGAAACCGCTTGTTGGATAAATCGGAGCTGGTTCTCATCATCATGGCCAGTTATAAGATCGTCGACCAGAAAATCCTTCTGTATTATATTTTTTATAATAGAGTCATTACATTCCTCACCAACCTGCCAAAGACAACGCGTTGACAGAAAACTAGAATTCGCTAAGCCGCATGTGACCGTATTTAGTCTCAGAGTTTGCAAAGGCTTGTCCTCCGCATCACGCCAAAGGATTAATTGGAAATTACGATCAGACTATTCTAACTATATTTGGCGGTACATTTTCTCTACATCGCAACATAATACAAACCGGTATTGACGAAACCGAAGTAGAATATTAAAAAGAGAGTCTTGTATTGACGGTCCTATCATTAGGATGTCATTTATAGATAAGTTTTCGTGCGAGCAGAGCCATCGAAAACCACACGAAGTCGAGTAGACTCGCTGTTCTCGCGGATAACCGGGTGGTGAGGGATAAAATAGCCATTTACATGTTTGTTAATTTCCGAAATTGAAAGATGACCAAGATTAGCATACTCATTTATAAAATCAACGTAAGCAGATTTAATTTCGGGCTGTTTTCTGAACCTACGTTCCAAGTTAAAAAATCGTTTTCTAGCCATAAAATAGCTCCTAAGCACCCAGAAGACCTAGAAAATGGTAACTTAACGCAAAAACGCCCGTCTGCAGTACGTTTAGTATTTTGTATAAAATGATTTTCACAATCTCTCTCCCTATCTGTAAGTAAAGATTTTTGTGGCAAACTTTCCAATTCCCAAAACCTTTTAAGATCATTGTGCAATTCTGTAACTTTACTATTACTATTTTCTAGAATAATCTTGGAAAAATTACATTGTGTAGTATTACTATTGTTATAGGCGTCATGAGTATAGCGCATGGGACCTGCAATAAGCCAACCTAATTTTGACTGCCGTAAGGTGGGATTTCCGGTCCCTATAGAGTGCTGATTGGGCAGCAAAATGTCCCAAAATATATCAGCACCGATAAGTCCTACGTCAGCGGGCTTGTTAAATCTGGGGTCTGCGAGCTCGAATGACTTTAAGTTTAGATTTTTAATATTAATATAGGATTTAGGTATTTTACCCGTTATTTCAGGGATAACTAAACATGTAATATTAGCTGTAAATGAATTGAAACGTGATTTTAGTGTAATATTGCAACGCTCCGTGTTGATTTGCAAGGAAGTGTTACCTATACCTATAACATTTTGGATATTGGAATTTAATGAATATAAGTTTAATTGTTGTTTTAATTTCGCAGAAATAAACGAACACTGACTACCACAATCAAGAAGTGCTCTAGTAGTTATAGAATTTTTAGTTGTAGGATTGACAACTTCAATAAGTGCGGTACATAGAAGAACCTCTGATGAAGTCATCGCGGACATCGCGATTGGTTCCGTTTGTTCGGAGTCCGTTTTAGACCTACAAAGTAGTGTACTATGCCGATCGCGACATATTTTACACGAACCACTGATTCTGCATCCACGTAAATTATGTCCAACGCGTAGACAATTTGTACATAGTTTTAATTTAGCTACTAGTGCAGTCCGTCTATCAACCGATTTATCTAAAAATTGTGGACACTCATAAATTCGGTGATTTTTACTACACACAACGCATCTATAACCAATTGAGTTATTTGAATTATTCGTCTTTTCAACAAGAAACGATTTAGTTGATTGCGGTATTTGTGAATGTTTAGAGTTATGAGAGAAATTAGGAGGTAATTTTACGTTTTTTTTTTGGCAATCTTGTTTGTTACGAAAAACTGACTCGAGTACATCGGCGCGAGCCATAACGTCATAAAATTGTCAAGAGACGGCATCTCCGAAGAATTGACGTTAGCATGAATATATTCCTCCCATTTAATTCGAGTGTTGTTGTCTAACTTTGCTGAAATTAAATATATAATTAATGTGTCCCAGTGTTCCGTGGGCTGGTTTAAATTATTAAGGGCACGCAAATTTCTTGTGACATGATCAACAATAAATCTAAGTGACTTGTCAGATTCGCGAGCTTGCTAAATATTTAATAAAAGTTTTAAATGGTTATTTATCAATTGCCTAACATTGTTATACCGTTCGCATAAAAGATTCCAAGCTTCAGGATAATTACTGTTAGTTACTTGTAAATTACTAATGACTCGAGCAGCTTCACCTTCCAAATATGAATTTAAATAATGGAATTTGTGTATGTTTTTAATCCTAGAATTGTTGTGAATGAGCGAGCTAAACGTGTCTCTAAACTCAAGCCATTTATAGTAGGTACCATCAAAGTTACTAATTTTAATTATAGGCAAACGAAAACCAATAACCTCCTGGTCATCGTCATCTGCGCTAACAAAACTCTTTTGACCTTGATCGTGGCATGATTTTTTAGAAACCAAATTTTGTTCAATAATTTCCTGAGCGGCAGCTATAGAAGTATAAAATGCTAGTTCTATAGATTCCCTGGTATCTAATTCGTTACTTAAATTATCTGCGTCTATTCCCTCTATTTGACTTTGCACACCATCGAATTCAGCGAATAAAGCCTCAATTTTTACTAATTTTTGTGCTAATATTATGTTGACATCAGTTTGTGTGATTTTAGTATAAGTTTTTAAGTCGTTAATTTGAGTAGCGAATTTAGTAACGCGACCTTTTATTGAATGTTAAACGGTAACATTTAAAACTTTAAGTGATGCCTCCATGGTTAGTTACAAAGTTAGCACGAAAAACAAAGATAGGTAAATTAATTATAAAAATAGTGTATACAATACGGCCTCGCTTCAATGAATAGAACAGCTGGCTATACTGATAACGCTGGAATTCAGGATCAGTAGGTACTGCGCTGCAGGCAGCCGGCGTCAGTTGATGCACACTCCCAGTTCGTATGCGCTCTCGGATGTGTGAGGTTGCTGTGACGCGCCGCGCTGTGACCCTGGAATGGAATGTTTCGATTTTTTGTATTATCGAGAAATTACACTTGTAATTTCTCGATTAATATTTAATATTAATTGTAATTTCATTCCCTCACTATAGGTGAGGTAAATATAACTATGCAAAGCCTTCGAATCACTAAGAATGTAATGTAGGATGTGAAATATATTGAAATAGTGGAATGTGAAATTATTTTAAATATTCTGTATCACTATTAAAGTTGCAAATTGAAATTAAATGTGATGTGATTTTATAATGTAATATAATGAATTGATGCGCGTGCGCAGGTAAGCTTATATAATCTTAAATATTAGGCCAAATTGGTTTAGCAATTTTTTAATAAATTTGAATGCAGACAAATAGGTACAATTATATTGTAAATTAGACTTTCAAGTCGCAAAAACAGGCATAAACGCAAGGGTTTAGAGAATCTGAAAGCGACAAATAAGGTCTTGACTTTCAGATCACAAAGTAGACAAATATGCAAAATAGGCAAATTGAAAGCGAATGGTTGTTTAATAATTATGAATTTAGACTTTCAAGTCGCAAAAGTAGGCATAAATGTAAAAAATAGACAGTCGGAAGGCGACACTCAATAGTCTTAGACTTTCGACCGCAAAAGTAGGCGCTTTGAAAGAAAATGAACGATTAAAAATGACGAAGAAATGTACCTAAATGCATTTACGAGCTTCAACAATTATTGCAAACTCATATAGAATGTGGGTGAATATGGTGATGAGTGAATAAAAAAGGAACGGACTTACTTTATTTCGGTGAAAATACCAAATCTTCTTCTTAATCCCTTATTTTTGTTGGATATTATCATAAATATCCAATAGATTTCAATTAATGGTTATATATTGCCTCTTCGTTGGCCGAGAATGACTCGGCAAAATGGCTGGAACTTTCCAGTGACTTCGATCCGATGCTTTGTATTTGCTGAAAATCTAGAAATCTTCTTTTTTCACGGTCGCCACTTTATGTACGATAGTACATAAGAGATAAATAAAATTCTGAATACTTTAGACTAATTATATTCAGGTTGAAATAATACTATATAAAAAGCCAATTAAAATGTAAGTGTCCACAAGTAGAGTTGTATGCGTAGTGGTTTTGCGTCGGGTATCGCCGCGAAACTTCCCGTGCGTGTGAGTGGGACAAAAGAACGCCATCGGGCGCGCTCGTATGGGATCTCGCAAAAAACGAACAACTTCGTCCTTGTATAATGCGTAATATATAGCGGAAACAGACTTCACTAATGAACTCCTCCTACTTACAGGTATACAAAATGATGTGCGACGGTCCATCTGGCAACCACGCCAACTACATCCCGCAGCCGGATCATGTGATAGTCGACATCGAGCCGCTAGCCCCCGCGCGCGACCACAGCCGAGCCCAGCACGACATCCGGCTCAAGCGGGTCGAGCTGCTCGACACGGTGACACAGCGGACCACAGAGTTCACCGCCTCCCTTGTTATAGTGCTCATCGGCTCCCAACCCGACCTCTTCTACCTACAGACCGACTTCGGCATCAACGATGACAAAAATGACTGCACCTGCATTGACAATGCTCGGACAGACAGAAAAAGCTTTCTACGTAACCACTGGCATTTTTTAAAGAGTATACTCGGACAAAGTCTGCAGAGCTGCAAAAATAGATTAATTAGTGATATGAACAACGAAAAGCTAACGCAGACGGTGTGCCAGTGCAGACAGACGAATCCGTACACGAGCGGCCTAGGATACGGAGTGGATCCGGAGAAGCCAGTGGATGGTAAATCGAACCCGGTAGCCATCGACAAGAGCACACACGAGGTCCTGAACGCCCCCAAAGGGATGTACGCGCTCGGCCCCCTCACGGGTGACAACTTCGTCCGCTTCATCCCGGGAGGGGCCGTCGCCCTCGTCGCCCACTTACACAAAGACTTGAAAACCATAAACGAGTGACCTTATTTGTGATTATATTTTTTTTTACAATTAAATTATTTTTTATATACCAACTGCTATAAATTTATTGATCCCGTTACTTTCTTGCATTTAATGCGCAGATCTGGGCTAAAGTTAACCCTGGGTTAAATATCATGCCTTCTTTTTCATAAATACAAATAACATGATATTTAACCCAGATTTAACTTTAACCCAGACCTGTGGAAGAAGTAAGTAAAGACTGAAACAAGATATAGTGCGTGGTACGTCTCGCAAGATGACGATTGTCAACTTAGAGCGAGGCTCCATTAGCAAAGAATATATATTACGTAATTGTGCGTGTCTGGGCGAATGCGGAGGCGGGCGGGGAGGAACTTTTACCCAGCCCGAACTATGGTTCACGGGGCTAGCCGCTGGTCGTTTTGTGCTTTGAGATAATTGACAATATAATTTCATAATGTCTATTATAGATTTCTCTGACGCGACGCTTAAAAATATTTTGGTGTCAACCTTAGGCTTACTTCAGCATGGCTGACATTCGCCGGTGCTCGAGCTGTCATTTGTAGAGAGTGTCGCCCTTGTGCCATTAGTGCGATAGATTGTTTATCACATGCCCCATTATTACGTTGCGTCGTCGAACACGACGTTTCAACGGAACGACGGACAGGAGACGAAAAGACTTTTATATAAATAAAGAGACAGCCGATTAAAATGCAAATCGGGCCTTAGAACCAACCGGGAGCTGCACTATTAACTATAATTGGCAAATATTATATAACATACCAAAGAATACCTACACATTACACATGAATTTACCGGCCCGGCACCGGTCCATTGATGACTGATGACTGCCACATGAGTGACATTGGATTAGTCATGCACATGCCACCGGCCGCACCGGCGCGGCGGCGCCAGGGCGATATGTGGAGAAACAGCCATTGCAATATCTTATCAAATATATTATATCAGATATAATATTTTTTTTCTACAATATCTAAATGGACCTACATCAACTGGGACTTACACAACAATTTCACATCAGAATATGATGATTTTAATTATAAAAACTGATATTTATAAATCATTTGATGTTTAAAATTTTGGATATTTAAGGAACCGGTCCATTTATTTTGTCGTTTTGCTATTTAAATAAATGTAAAAACAAAAAAATGAATTTATTATTTCATAGGTACCTATTTAAATACAATGAAGCAATTGAATATTATAATCGACTAACAATACTCAATACCTATAAGTTAATTGAAACATATGCCTAAATGTTATGCAATACGCATGATTATCTTTTACGCACATCTAAATATGATTAATTATCTTTCTGGGGTTAACTTTAGTTGTAAACAGAAAAATATACTGTTACGGCGCTTCAATGTATAGAACATTCTAGTATGTTACGGTGTTTCAATTTGTAGAACGCTCTCGAATCTGCACTATCCCATTTTCAATCCGACTCGAAAGTTCTAGATTGTTCTATGTGGAAAGATCTAGAAAGTTCTACACCGCGAACTTTCTAGTACCCGTGTCGTCTATACCGACGACGACAATGGACCGCCGTCAGTTCAGTTAACTACGAGTGTTCTTCGAGTTAGTTTCAAGCGATACCTAAAGTGATTAGTGGGATTACTCTCTACGACTCCGGCTAAGAATTACGATTACGACTGCTTACGATTTAGACATTTCGGTGTGTTGGAAGACCAGATCTGTGTTGGTGTAGAAATTCGTAGCGAATAAACTCCCTCAGAAGAAAATGGCGTTTTAACTCCGAAAATCGGACCATAAGTAACAATACAATATTGTGATTTACATTTTTTCATTAAAATGTAATAAAAGCTATACATACAGATCTTATCAACATTTATTTATAACCAGACATTTATATACATAATATAATCTTTTTTTTTTTTAGATTTACGCTAAGAACTCACGGAGCGGTTTTTTCCCGTGCCCGCCGCGGTCGCCGAACTGCGGATTTATTTCTAAACTAACGAGATTGCGGTTTTGCGCGGTCGCGCAGCCGCCGCAGTTGCAAAAAGGCAAATAAATATTTACAATAAAATTTCTGAGTTTCACTCGCAAACCGAACGAAGTGCGCGCGGGCGCAACCAGCCAGCCGATTAGCTAATTTATTAACTAGCGATTCTACTAGTTTCCCGCCGGTGCAGCGGGACCTGCGATCAACCGCGCACACCGCGGGCGTAAAACGCCCCGTAAGTTGTGCTTTAATTTTTTACATACATATCTGCATTGTACAGAAGTGGCGGGCGCGGGTGAAATCCGCTCCGTTCTTAGCCTTAACCTACACAATATAGCTGTTCATTTAAAGCTAAAAATAAAATATGGCAAATAATTAATGTATCTTTGGCTTAAATGTTTCAAAATAAATGTATAATTAAAAAAAAAACTATTAAACTAAATAATAAGGCCTGATCATGAAAGAAAGTGAGGTGTTGACACTAAGAAAGGAGGTGTTGTAGGTAGATTGTAGTATGCAACAAAACGTGATATTTTACGGGGTGAGGGGGTGTCTGTCTCCACTCATCCCACTCATCTACCGGTCTATAGCAAAACTACGGATTACGGTCATTATCGACCATACTTAGTAGTTTTGCTATTTCACACTAGATGGCATTAAACGTCAGATTACATCTTGGTCGACTGAGGCGTAAAATGATGAAAAACTAAATATTGCTTTACAACTGAAAAGTCTTTAGGAAGTAATGCAAAAAAACTTTTGTATGATTAAAATAACATATTAATATTAAATTAGTACGTATCTAGAAAATATTTTAAGGTCATGATCAAAGCTTAAAAACGCCATCTATTGGCAAATAATATAATATGTAATTTAACCGAAGACTTTTCTAGAACAATTATAATCAATTTAGTTTTTAATTACTTATACATGAAATGTAATGCTCTCCATAGCATCAGAACGCATGTTTGAGTATTTTTTACACGATAAGAGAAAAAAAATGGTCGGTTGTCTGTAAAGTTGGTTTACTGACGATAGTTGAACGTGACAATGTCATGTTTATAGTGCGCGCGGAACTAATTGGCCGCGCCTTAGGTAGGGACAGGGGTGAGGGGGCGGGTTGCTTGCTGCTCGCAACGCACATGAGATTAGACAGTGACGACCAATCTCGAGATATCGTGAACAATAATTATTCAATTATTGAAAAGAATAAATTAAAGACGCATCAGGTTTATATTCTAAACTATTGACGGCTTTCCGTTTTTTAAAAAACGTATGCACTTTAAATATTATTTCCTTAGATTGTCTTTTTATCGGCGGACTCATCTTGCTATTGCAAAATCTTGTGCGTTTTGTCTAAACTAGCCAGAACTGTCAACGCGTGTTGCCGCCGCGAAGTCCGGCGCCGATCTGAGTAATAACATCAAGCGCTCCCGCCTCTCCGTCCCACCGCTCACATACCTAAGGCGCAGCCAGCTGAGGTAACGGCACATGCGTCATATTTAGCGAGGTAACGCTAGTAACGGTAACGGTATGAGTCATGTTTTTTCTTGCGTGCAGCCGGCTCCATAAAATTATAAGACGTTATCACGTCAAAAATTTCATCATTTTCTTCTTAGAAACTTGATAAGTACAAAAAGTTATCGAAATCAGAAAAGCGTATTAACAAATTATGAAAAACAATGATTCCTCGAAAGATATTGAGATCCTAGTCTTACTGTACATAACTTTATTATATTATATCAAATATTTTAACATAGTAAATGCGTTATAAAATAAAAGAATATTACCTAAGCTACATAAAATATCAATAGTCACTTGAAACTGACCCAACACTTATTCTGTTTATTATCCTTACTAATATTATAAATGTGAAAGCGTGGATGTTTGTTACGCTTTCACGCAAAAACTACTGAACGGATTTCGATGAAATTCGGTATGGTAGTAGTTTAGACCCTGGATTAAAACATAGGCTACTTTTTATCCCGAAATAGTAGTGTTCCCGAGGGATACTATACTTACGCGGGCGGAGCCGCGAGCAACAGCTAGTTGTGTATAAACATTGGATACACCATACACTTAGAAAAATATATTTTATATATCGCCTCTTTACAAGAACAAAGTGACATCTCATAAAAACGTTTTTTTTATTATTTTGATATTCAAAACCGCGATGTCGAATTTTATTTTCTACAAAAACGCGGCATTTTAAAAGTGAATGTTCGAGGAGCTATGATTGAAAGAGACGACACGACCGTGGCAAATGGCGTTATCACGTTGTCTCTTTCGTTGTGGCGCACGACTTCAACAACGCGACGCGTTAGTTTGCACCAGACGCCCAACGAGTGAAGTGCTCCTGCTTTTCACAAAAAACGTGGCATCGCGAGTATACCACGTTTTTATGTGCAAAGGTATGTTTCTTATTGTTATTTACTTTAACTTGAATAATGTGATATTAGTTATTTAACTCGTTGAATGAAAGATAATTAATATTGTCACATTATTGATGAAAAAGTTACAAGTTATCTTTGTGATATCTTTGAATGTAACCATGTTGTTGATGAATCGTTTTCAAATACTATGGATTATTTTATTTTACATCATTATTTTTGAAAACCTTTAAGTTTGGGTTTATTATTATGCTAAAATGTTACATTATACATGCTAAAATAAAGTAACTTTTACGAATTTGTTTTTCAGATGACATCACGATCTAGGAAGTTAGTTCAATTAGCTACAGGCGTTAAAAATAATTTAAGTGTACAACTAAGTGATTCAAACTCTCAGATAGATATTTTAACACAAGACGAGAATGAAAATGCCAAAAGCTCCACCAATACATTGCAGACATCAACAGAAGGTATTTTTTTACTTGTATTGATATTATATTATTTTGTTCTAGTTATGTTCCTATAATTTCATTATTTCAATCCTCTTTGTAGACAAAGACATCGCAGTAGATTCCATCCGACCTCGTAGTAATTCGGCTAGTGGCAGCGGTTCCTCTAGTTCTAGCAGTTCTTCAAGCAGTGGCCCATCTATGTATCGAGGTAAGTTAATTTATATCCCACTATTCTCACAAAATCCGAGGGTAATTGATCAAACCAATACCACACCACTTCACTTCAAGAAATTGATTGCATTTATAACGTTTCAGACAGCGACGACTCAGGAGAGGATCCTGATCATGAAGCCCAACCAACAAAACGTGCTGAGTATTCTTCTGATACTGACGTGGAACAAAATATCACTACCAACTATAATAACATTTCGGATGATCAAAATTTGGTAACATCTAATATGATTTCAATAAACATTGAAAACTATGAGAAATCACTTTCGTCTACAAACGAACATGCTATGGTATTCAACGATCTCAGTGTCATAGAGAACAGTGAATCTTCTGCGATAGAAAATGTAAGTAACCGAAATTCTGTAAGTCCAATAGTGTATAATTCTAGTCCAACTAAAACTAGTTAAAAAGAAGACTAAATGAAGCAAACTGGAAAGTCAATGTAGCTAAACGACTGAGAAATAGTTGGAAGCCTTATCAATCTACCGAATCAAAAAAAAACATGCCAAGTCGAGAATTGAAACCTTCTTGTAAAGATAAATGTAAATTTAAATGTGGGTTTAAATTTACAGAGGAGGAAAGACAGACCATTTTAAATGACTATTGGAGCTTAGGTGCAATAGAAAAACAATGGACGTTTATTGCTAATAGCGTAGACATAGTCATCCCAAAATAACGTTACGTTAAAGTTGATTCGGAAGGAAATGTTGCAACTATTCGAAACAACAACAACGCTTTCTTTTTGACTATTTCGGGTGAAAAAACAAGGGTTTGTAAATTTTTCTTCAAAAATACTTTGGGGATTAATAATCGACCCATAGAGACTGCTTTGAAAAAGAAAAATATCAACACTAATATTTCTTCCATGAAAGATAACCGAGGTACTCATTCAAACCATTTTGCAGTGGACGAAAGCATTAAAAATGGCATCAAATTGTTTATTGATTTTATACCGAAGATGGAGTCACATTACATCCGGGCTAACTCAAAACGAAATTATATTGATGGAAGCAAAGCTGTCACAGATCTTCATAGAGATTATGTGGAAAAATGCAAATTCCAAAACGTCCCCTATGGAACCTACATTACATTTTATCGTATTTTCACACAATATTTTAATATTTCGTTTTTCACTCCTAAAAAGGATTTATGCGATATATGCGAAGCCTATAAAAACATCACAGATGAAGGGAAAGAATCTAAGAAACAAGATTATGAATTACATCTTAAGGAAAAGAATTTGTCTCGTATTGAAAAAGAAAAAGATAAGAACAACAAAAATATTTTAGTAGCGGTATATGATCTTCAAGCAGTGTTCCAATGCCCCTAAGGAGACGTCTCAGTTTTTTACTACAAGTCCAAACTAAATGTACTTAATTTAACAATTTATAACTTACAAAATAATTCAGTTGAGAGATATGTATGGGATGAGTCTAACGCCAATAGAGGTGTCAACGAAATAGCTACCTGTGTTTACAAATACCTAGAGAAAATTTCCGCAACGGCTGAAGACCTCAATGTTGTATTTTATTCAGATAATTGTGCCGGACAACAAAAAAATAAGTTTATGATGTCAATGTACACTTACGCAATCAAAATTCTGCCAAATCTCAGATCAATTACACACAAATACCTTGTTAAAGGACATACGCAGAACGAGGGCGATTCAGCTCACTCTCAAATACGAGAGAGAAGTTAAAAGGCAACTGAGATCAGGGCCAATGTATACACCTGACGCATTTATCGGGGCTATAAAGGCGGCACGGAAAAAAAGCGAGCCATTTCATGTTAATGAAATGTGCTTCGATGATTTTTTTGATTGGAAAAGTATATGCACACAAATGAACTTTGCAATAATGAAAGACGAAGACAATAATACTGTGAAACTGGCTGGACTGAAGATGATAAAAGTTCAAAGCTCTGATCCCGATGCCATATTTTTCAAAGAATCATACGCTGACGAATTATTCAAGAAAGCTATAGTGTTGAAAAAAAGAGAAATCATAATAGCCAAAGAATTTAGATTTGCAAAAGGCCTATCTTCAAAAACCTGGTCTAGCAGAGAAAAAAAAAGCTGATCTCATAGATTTGGTCAATAAAAACCTCATTCCTAGATACCACAAGCCATTTTACGAATCGTTGTAATAAGACTGGTTAAGTACAAAGATTTTTTTAATTGTATTTTTTAGAAATATTTTTAAATTGCTACATTTAAAATGATAGTGTTTTTATTAGTATTAAGAGAATAAATTCTATGTTTATGAAGGGTGATAGCAATGGTCCTATTTTGAATTTCTAAGTAGGTACTATAAAACTGGGTGCCATAATTATTGTGTTAGAAGACGTTAATTACTATTAGATAACTTTAAGTACAGTTAACTTTTTAATTTTTTTAGTAATTTTATAGTTACCTTATAATTTTAATTAAAGCAAGTACTAAGTACTATGTGATTGATTGATCTCTTGTTGATTATTGTGCCTCAAACAAATGGTGTTAGTAAGACATTGTTTTTGTAATTTGTATTTTTTTAAATACAAGATCTTTATTTTGATAGTGTATTTTGTTTAACTTATCACACAGCCTTACACCTAAATTTAACATCTTCAATGTGATATATCAACAAGCATTACAAGCATTTTGTGACATATTTTCATTAAAAACGTAACATGTGTGTCTGTGTTTTTTTGAATCAGTTTTTTTACTTATTTCATATTGAACTGAGTTTTTTTGCTTATTTTCAGAAAGCACATTAATTACCACAAAAATTTAACTCGTTTCCGACAGTTAAATTATCACTGATCAACAAAAAAACTTTTTTTCTGTGTAACAAGAAAAATTTTGGCTGATTCTATTAGGAATAAGATCAAGTAGAGTAGAATTAGTAGTCTAAAATTTCAGATACGAATAGTTTTATTGTAATATTATTTTTTTTACTTTTCTTAAATTACGTTATTTTAACAAAAATTAAATTATTATCAATGTTATAATATTAATATAAGTACTTTTTTATGATTTTCTCCTGTGTTTCGCGTCAGGAACGTCCCTCTGTAATCCCCAGCAATAATCTGCCAGCATAGTTGGACTTTCCCTGGTATCGTTTTTCTATGGTAAAAATATCTTGGTGGAATCGTTCCCCGTGTTTATCACTAACGGCACCCAAGTTTGGAGGAAAAAAGTCTAAATGTGAACGTAAAATATGTATTTTGAAGGACATATTGCAGCCTAAGGCTTTATAATTCTCTCAAAGTTCCTCGACAATAGTCTTATTTGATCGGTGATTTCCAAAAAAAATTTCAGTGATTTTTATAAATGATTCCCAAGCTGGTATTTCCAGATCATCGAGTTGTTCTTTAAATATATCATCTTTTATCACTTGCCTGATTTGAGGACCTACAAAAACACCCTCTTTAATCTTGGCGTCACTGATTTTAGGGAATTTTTCTTTTAGGTATTGAAATCCAGCGCCATTTTTATCCATTGCTTTCACAAAGTTTTTCATCAGATCAAGTTTCATATGGAGAGGTTGTAAAAATATATCTTTAGGTTGTACTAATGGAGCATGTTTTACATTTTTTATTCCTGGAGTAAGAGATCGTCTTTCGCGCCAATTTTTCTTAACGTAATGGTTCTTCCTATACCTAATATTCCATTCGCAAAGAAAACAACAACACTTTGGAAAATCAAGTTGCAATCCTAATAAAAGGGCAACAACTTTTAAAATCTCCGCAAATTTTCCATTTATCTTTAGTGAACCCACACTTTATCTTGCAGCCAACAGGAAAACCGAAATAACTTTCATACAATTTTTTTATTAAAGGTGTTAAATTTCTTCGTTGAGATACAAAAGTAATTTCACCACAAATGTAACAGAACTTGTCAGGATCATTTTTACACTTTCTTGACATTCTTTAAGAATCACTTCACTCAAAAAACACAAAACACAGCCACTTTTCTGAAAAATAAGACACTGAATTAAAAAATAATAAGGAAAAAACAATTATAACATTCAATTTGACTGATAAGTGCCGGAACACGAACACTAGTCCTAATCAAATTAATATACATATGATTTTGTGGAGCGGTTAGGTAGATATTTCGAAATTACTGCTTACTTTTCTTGTTACAAAATTTTGTTGATCAGTGTTATCAATATTTTAGAATTTATCAATGCTTAAATGTTTAAAATTGCTCTCCTGTAAAGTTATGGTTTAAAAAATATCACATTGTTCTTGTAAAGAGGCGATATGCTTAACGTTAAAATTAACATAGATATTATGAATGATTAATATAAATGTGGGACTGTGGCTAAAGCCTTTTTTAGTTAGTTCAACATACATATTTACCCACAATAATTGTAAATATAAACTTAACTGATATTGTTCACATCACATACATACATTAAATGCAGGTGATAATTTGTGTCAATACGTAAAACAATATTTGAAACAAAGAGCAAGTCCCGCTCAGCATGAGGCTGCAACACTCGGCGAACACGTAGCTGGGTCAGGGGGTAGGGGCGGGAGGTAAAGGCCGTCTCAGGGAGATCATCACAGCTTGGAGCTCTTCAGCTAGCCGCCTCGGTATTTCCAAAACATTTATATCGTCGACATCCCGGAGAAAGTTGTTGATAGCGAGTATAGCAGTTTTCCGCAGCGTCCTCACACTTATTGTAATATTCCAGTTGGTCCTGTAGTCCATTCCCCCGAGCTCGGGAGGAGCACGGAATATGGGTTGGTTGTTGATTACGTACCTCTCCCCCGTGGCCGCGTCAGTGAACTCCCAGGGGTGGGTAGTGAAAGAGTTCATATCACAGAACCGACCGGGCAGTATTCTTTTGTAATGACACTTACTCCCTCCGAAATCTCTCCACCAGACATCTATAATTCTTGTTGTTTTGTTTCGAAATCTGACGAAGGCTCGTCTCGTCGATTCCGTGGAGCACACGAGCTGCCGGTTCCCTTTTTCGTCGATTTCATAGACTTTATTGTTTTCATCGTCAAACTCATAGGTCATCATTTTGTTAGCTTTACGAACTCATGAAAAGCTCATATTAATAGTATGACTTGAATTTTGCGGTGATAAATGATGAAACAATAGAACAGTGAATTGACTTTGACACCAAAACAAACAACTTTGTTGTTTTGACTTTTGGTGTAAAATCTACACACCGCGACACGCGAGTCGTCTCGATTTATATAAATAGGCACGGTGACGATTATATCGGATTAAAATAATAATAATTATTATTTTTTTTGTATTTTCAGTACCTATCCATTTTCAAAAAATACTCTTTCTGTTCGTTTTCAGTAGTAGTACATAACATCTATGCTGTTTGTGGTGTCCATTGTTACCAACTCTCAAAAATATTTGTCCCCATTCCCCAGACTTCATAAAACTATGTTAAAAACCCCTAAAATCGCAACATCTACCTAGGTACCTACTTCTAAATCCACCTAAAATTTTGTAAGATTTAAGAATAATATGAATACTATAAAAATTCATTATTAATGATAAAAAATAATAAAAATTAATTTTCTGTAATATTATTCAGTCTTTATTAAAAACTATTTCCAAAAGTTTATTTTCGACATGTTGGCTATTCAAATCGCTTGTCGATATAAGAGTTCAATAGCATAGATTAATTAAAAACAAGAAAATAAAACATCTAAAAATAATCCTAAAAAATCCTTTCGCAAGTCACTGTGCAGATTTTTCCCCCAATTTTAGGAGGAAACCCCCTAAGTTGGCAGCACTGTTTGTGTCATTTCTTTCCGTTAGATTGAAATTGACATTTCGGAGTTTTTCCGGGGAGTTGAATGGGTGCGTTCCACTAAGCGTTCACAACGATCACGCTCACGACCGCAGTTTTTCCCATTCCACTTGCTTGTGAGCGTTACTGTCGTAAACTCAAGTGAAATGGATTATAGAGCGTTTTGAGCGTGGAGGTAAATAATACAAACGGCGAATTAATAAAAAGAATGCAAAAGATTTAAGGGGTTAGGTTAAAATCCGTAAGCCTTGAAAATAAACTTAATTTATTATGGTTTAAATCGATTTATATTGAAAAATTTATAATTTAATTTTTATATTTAATATTAGTTTAACGAGGAATTCTTCATCAATAATATGATCCGTGACATCATCAGAAAATTGAAAATTTTCATCAGCACGATCAGCAGACGTTGATATTCCGGGTTGTTCATTTAAAGCTCTGTTCAAAAGTTGTGTCGTAAATGCTGTTATCTATAATAAAAATAAAAATTTCATCAGCGAAATTTTAAACCTATGTAATATTTTTTGCAATAAGAAAACTAATTTAAAGAAGGCAACTTAGCCTTTTAATTTTCATTTCTAAAGTTAGGTTATATTATTGGCAATCAAGGAAAAAAGTACACATGTATATTAATTATTATAAACTACAATTAATTTTTCTAAGCTTGTTTTACATAATTCAATAAAATATTTACCTGCGGAGGCACGTTGAGCATCCGCTGCAGAAACATTAACTTCTACTAAAATATCTCTTTCCGCATGAAATAACGTAAGCTTAACGGTCGCCATTTTAGTTGCTTTGAGTTTTGAAAACGCCGCTAATTTTCTCAACGATCACTTCGACCCACCTTTTTAGTTGGGTCGTCGTGAGCTTCGCGTGAGCGTAAGTCATGACGTCATAAGTGACGTTTTCGCCACGACCACAACGACCGCGGTCGTTAAGTGGAACGACCTTAGAGTATACATTAGCAAGCTAAATGTATACTCTAAGGGAACGACTAAAGGAGTATTTTGATCGTTGTGAACGCTTAGTGGAACGCACCCGAGTGATGTTGTGGAATTTGTAAAACTTCATAAATTTGTGTTATTTCGGTTCTTAATGTGTAATATTGGTAGAATATTAACCATTAAATATTCGTTAACGTGCACAAGTGTGGGCAAGTGATACAACTTCTAAAAACGTGCTATTATGTGTTCCCGCCAAAATTCCCTTGGAACTTTTAGTAAAGCGTCTACCACTTTACTGAATCAACTGATATGACTCATTGACTGTACTGACTATTTATTTGGACTTTGACTAGACTTTAGACATGACGTAATAAGAATATAGTGTTGAAAATTGAAACGAAAGTTCTATTACCCGCCTTTTTTACTTGACACTGGCAAATGGATTTAAGATAAGCCGACGCCATATATTAATAAAAAAAATTGACATTTCAAGCTTTATCAACACTCATCACAAAGTTTTGCCGGGGGTTCAATGAGTGACGTTCATAGATAATAAGTAGTACTACTGAAGTAGATAACAACTTCCCCTGTTTGACGGTTCAAAAATGAAGGTTTGATGTAGCTCCTAGCGCCACCTGGTTAAGATTCAGTTGCACTACATACCTATTTATAGGTATATAATATACAGGTGTCCCAAGAAATAGTGTCAAGCGTAAGTCCAGAGTGAGAGCACCTCTTGGAGTACCCGAATCACCCCCATGTATGTTCCGCGATTATTCGTAGTTTTCGAGTTATAATTATTTTCTGACTTTTTGAAAAATTTCGATCTAAAAAACTTAAAAATTGAAATAAAAAAAAGTAGAACACATTTTAATGTTTTTCTTTTTGCTACTGAATTATCTTAAATGGTACTTTTGTGTCTAAAATAATCAGCTTCGTAACTTTGGTGAAAATTTAGAAAACAGTAGTGTAAAGTCAAAATTTTAATGTTAGTGAAAAATTACTTAAAAATTCAACTTTAGATTAAAAATCTAAACAGGCGAATTCATGGTTTCTAAGTATGTGTAAAAACTTCTCTTGACTCTCAGCTTTCATAATAATTAAAAAAAAAAGTACTTAATAGGGCTACTTTGGCTTAAATCGGCCATCACTTCGGTCCCCCGACTTGAACCCCATAGATTTTTTCGTCTGGGGATACTACAAGGAATTAGTATACGCCAAGGACATTACAAACGTCACAGTGTTAAGAACAAAATTAAGACAAGCAGAAGAAAAAATAAAAAACAACAGAATTGCATTTATAAATTTAAAAGAAAACTTTTTTAGACGATGTAGAATATGTATTGAGCACGAAGGTCGTCATTTTGAAAACTTTCTTTAAGCGATCGAATAATAAATACTATGAAAATAACGTTTTGTTTCATTTATTCTTAGTTATAATAAACCTTCAAAGGTTATTAAAGATGGCAGCAGGAACAGTTATTTTTGACCTTCAAATAATTCATTTTTAGCTTTTCTACAATCATTTTTGGTTTGTTAATAAATAATTGGAATTTAAAAAAAAAATATTCAGATGTCGAGTTTTATGAAATTTTCACCTCGCTGTCTTTGATGGCCGATTTAAGCCAAAGTAGCCCTGTTAAGTACTTTTTTTTTAAATTATTATGAAAGCAGAGAGTCAAGAGAAGTTTTTACACATACTTAGAAACCATGAATTCGCCTGTTTAGATTTTTAATCTAAAATTGAATTTTTAAGTAATTATTCACTAACATTAAAATTTTGACTTTACACTACTGTTTTCTAAATTTTCACCAAAGTTACGAAGCTGATTATTTTAGACATAAAAGTACCATTTAAGATAATTCAGTAGCAAAAAGAAAAACATTAAAATGTGTTCTACTTTTTTTTATTTAAATTTTTAAGTTTTTTAGATCGAAATTTTTCAAAAAGTCAGAAAAAAAATTATAACTCGAAAACTACGAATAATCGCGGAACATACATGGCGGTGATTCGGGTACTCCAAGAGGTGCTCTCACTCTGGACTTACGCTTGACACTATTTCTTGGGACACCCTGTATACCTATATATAGGTAAGTATAAGATAATAAATATATATTAAATATATATTATATATTTATAGGTATAGATTTCAATACGAAATCTACGGGATTTGTATGTCAGAATTTTATGTTTCAAAGACCTTGATTTTCATAAGAACAGTGTTTATTTGTTAAGTTTCCTTATCAAATACACAATTCTCACAAAAATAAAACCTTTGAAACATAAAAATCCGACAATAAAACAAAACGAAACAAAATTTAACCAAAAAGGTAAAATATTTTATTTTCACATATGAAAATGGAAAATGATTATTGTTTAAACACGTTATACTACTTATACTCTGTTTAGATCCAATTTAATTTAAACGTAAGCGAATACTTATAAAGCTACTTATTCAAATGTCACTTGTTTTCCGTGCAATAAAGGAATACACACAATGATTTGGTGGAATTTAAACATTTTGCTTACGTTTAGATTAAATGGGGTCTGAATTGAGTTTACAACTTTACATTCTTAACACTATTGAATAAATTATATGCAATAACATAAATTAATCCGTAAATCTTTTTGTTTTATCAGTAAATAAAAATGGCATTTTACTGCTGAGAATAAAAAAAAAACATAAGTAAAACATGAGAACATCATTACGATCAATAAAGATTTAAGTTTTGTTACTACAAAACTTAAATCTACGTTACTACAAAAAAAATATTTAAATTTTATATAATTTTTGAATACACTCCAAGTTTTAAACTATCTTTAACTCATAAACATACTAAAACCATGCGACCAATGTCAAATTCCTGTAACATGTGACAAGGAATTTACAGAGTTGATAATATTGAATAAATCTTGCCAGATATAATTTCATATAAAATTATCACCAATAATTAATATATACAACGTGTTCCTTTTGATTTCCCATATTTAACTTAAGCTAAATATTAGGACTATATTATGAAAACATTCAATGTTTACCATTAAATCTAAATCGAATTATGTATCAATATTTGGAGCACTACATAATATCATTACCATTATACTTAATAATTTAATTTTATTATCATTAAAACTGCTTTTTAGAACCCCATGGGAAATAAAAAATCATGTATTTATAAAGAACATGAGTTTGGCAAAAGGAGGAGGATCTCCGTCTTGATTATCTATCTAAAATATAAATCAATAAAATAAATTAGGGCCTAACCTAAAAAAACCTGACCGTGTTTCATTTTTTATTGCAGGAACACTACGAAAAGTTGACAAGTGTTCGGCTTAATCTCGAAGATCTGATATTAATTATTGTATTTTTAATTTTAGTGCATATGGCCAAGTTTTGTATATTCCCGCTCAAGCTACAAAAACAATACTTTATAGTTTATACATAACATTAATTAATTGTAAATATCACTAAGTAGTAGCAGTAGGCTAAACTGGTGCTGACGATCAGCGAATCTCTCTAACCAGGTTAAGATATTTCTATAAGTTTTTTTTAAGGGGTATCATAGATGGCATAGATAATTTGATATTTTATGTTTAGATACAATATCGCTTGCTGTACAGTTTGTATGAACTATCACAGATGGCGAAGATAGTATATATTTTACACTTGGTGATAGCGCGCCCGCGCTATCAGATATTACAGTACACTTAATATAAATCTTAAGACATCTTATATCACAGTATATTCGTCATCTGAGACGCCTTTAATGCACTTAAAAATAGAATACATATCAATATTGATCTAAGATCAGATATATAGAATATTATTATTAATATCCTTATTCATATGAGTTATTCATTTGCTATAAGTTTTATATTAAAGATAATAATCAAATTAATACATTGCAAATAGGCTGCGTATATTAATTACGTATGGATAATATTAATATACATATGCAATGATAATTAGATTTTTATCTATCATATAAAACTTATCGTAAATTAATAACAAATGAAGATATAATATATTCCTTATAACGTAGCTCGTACCATACAGGGATATAGGTTAAGTCAAAGTTTATCCTTTAAAGGGATAAAGTTCCCAACCTTTTTTTGTATTTTCTACAAAAAACTAAAGATATTTTTACAATAATAGCGGCATTACTAGCATTAATAGGTTTCATTGTAGACAATATTGGAAATGATGGTAAATACAACCTTTTAAAGGATCAACATCGACTTAACTTGTAACTCTTTGTATTATGCTTTCTATTATTGGACCAACGCCTCTCCCAATGACCTCGTTCCCGCGCCATCCCAAGCCTGATTGCAGTGCATCTTGCACAACGGAACATCTCTTTCTAAGGGCGGCCACGGCGTCTTCGTCCATTCTCCCAACCAATGCTTATGTTTCTCCCATATTCGGGATTCAATTCTTGCTTTGGCTTTGTTAATGCTTGTTTTAGTGCCCAGAATTTCATAGATTGATTGACATGTTGAATTCATAATACTGAAAAATAAAAAGCAGTGGTTTAGTGTACGAACTATTAAGCAACTTTATGGTTTTATGAAATGATACCTAATCTTGAAGTTCAGGGATTCACAAAATAATTTGAACTGTTTAATCCCAGCTTAAACTAATATAAGTATTACCTATTAAGTAGTTGTAGTTTTAGTAGCCTTATACAGAGTGTATGCAGAGCAGTCCTGATAACTTCGTCGGCTTATAATAGGGCATGAGATATATCCATTGGTAAAAGTCATTTGCTTTTTATATTTGATAAAATTTAAATATCCTGCTTACCTTTTTATTTTATTTCCAATATTATGATGACATTCAAGTAATAAGGTATATTTCTTCTTTGACACTGAAAAATGAGAAATTAAACGTTAGAAATGATTATGTATTTAAAAGATTATTATTTATTTAGATAATAATGTAAAAATTAGGGCTCCGTTTCTTTTACCCAAACAAATTGCAGGCAACAGCTAATCTTTACTAGGTATATTGCCTATTACAACTAATAAGTACTAATATTAAATTGCACTAATATAAATTGCAATAGTAATAAAATACCGTTAGGATCAGTAGAGCCGTTATGGAGAACTTTTATTGACAGATTAAAGATATTTTAAATAAACAGTTTGCTCACCTTCAACGGTTGTTCTTGTTTATTTTAATGATGATTGATGACCAGCCCAGCAGGTGTTGACCTTCGATTCCACGAAGAAAGGTTCGTTCGTTCGTTTAACCTATATGAAACGCCCACAATTATCCGCTCGATGCTGAAAATAATTAATAATCAGAGTAAATGAAAATTTTACACAATATAAAAACTATACATTTAGGAAAAGTAATACTTCCCCCATTCAAATTTACTTAACGTGCTTGTAAAATAAAAAGCTACCGGCTGCTTAAAACGTATTCGTAAAGTTTTAATCATAAAGACCAAGGCATGATTAGCAAATTTACTACCGTTAGTATCTAAACCTTTTAATACATCTTTAAAAGGATTGAAGTGTAATTGGGGCGTAATTGACATTTCGTCGAAAATCAATGAACAAAGACGATCTTCAGAAGCAGAAAGGTTGGCTTCCTGTTTTAAATTTTTAAAAAGGATATGATTGTCCGTGCCAGGATATAGTTTTACTTGAGCGAGAAGCCTTTTCAAAAATTTTGGAGAAGGCAAAGAAAATAATTTTAAAAAATAATTTTATATTTTTTTCATAAAATTTATACAATAAAGTATTATAGATCTTAGGACCTCTCTTATAGATAGATAAGGATAAAACTTTCTCGTCTAAAGTAAAACGACGTCCTCTTATTTTTTTATTCGTTTGAGTGAATTGCATTTTGCAAAAAATTCGAGGGGGCTTTGTAATCTTTTCCACGGAATCAAGCCATCTTTCAACTTTATCTAATCTAGTTTGAAATGAAGCACGTCGCTTACTCCAGTTCCTTACTGTGCGACGAAGAGATCTTACTTCCTCTGCTATTTTCTTATATTTCGAAGGCAGCATTGACCCTGAATAGTGAACATGTAACACTCAAATTTCAAATATAACCAACAACTGATGTTGCATATCCACAAGAAAACAAAATCTCAAATCTACATAATTCTAACTAATTCTAATCAAATAAAATACGCATTTTAGAATCCCGTTTTTAGCCTTTCGGTACGGAACCCTAAAAAGCACATTTTGTTAAAAATTTGCCCCGATTATAGGTACTAATATATATTACTAGCATTATTTGCTCGCGGCTTCGCCAGCGTGAAATTGGGTTTTAAACGATATCATTATAATAATTTAAAACTTTCGTCGTCTATTTTACTCTCATAGGGTTTGAATAGTAGAAAACGCTGAAATACTAAACTCATTATTTTTTCGTACTCAATTCATACGAAATTTCATTCAAATATTATGTCCAAGGAATAAAAAGTTTCATACAAACTTTTCTCCTCTAATTCACCACCTGAATTTGAAAAATCCTTCCTAAGTGGATGCCCTCGTCATATGAGGAATACGTGCCATGGGTATTTTACTCGGGCATTTGTAATTAAGTAATCTTTCGAATGGACCAATAAAAAAACGATAACCGATTTTCAGTTGAAATTGAACACTGGAGCGTGCCAAAGAAATATTCATTCGTACATACCTACACTCGAAGATTTTGGCGCAATCGGTTAAATATGTATTAAAATAGATACAAAATAAATACACTACAGTCTACACTATGTACAAAATAAAAACTAAAATTTGTTAAACGGTGAACTAAGAAAGAATTCAATAGGACAGTAATATGAAGAATGGAACTATTTTGTTCTTAGTTCACTGTTAATGAACTACCTATACAAGTTTTTTTTACAAATCACTACTTTTTTATTTAAATTAAATTTAATCTTACTCTTGCTTCTTTTTCTATTTACTTTCTTTTTTTGCTATAATTGAGTAACCTCACCAAGAGCATGTGCATTATTATTACATTCTAGCTGACCCGTGCCATCTTCGTTGGGGGTAAAAAAATTGATGATGATGATGATGATGATGATGAGAATAAAAAGTATCCTAAGTTACTTCTTATAACATCAGCTATCTGCCAGTAAAAGTCCCGTGAAAATCGGTCCAGCCGTTTCAGAGATTAGCCGAAACAAACAGACAGACGGACAAAAATTTTAAAAATTGATTTTTTATTGTCAGTACCGCATATACTTCCATATTCAATAAGTGAAAAGCAGTTAATTTAAAATTATATACAGACACTTCAATTTTATTGTTGTATAGATTTGTATAGATTGGTATATAAATAATCTTGCGATAAAAAAATAAGTTGGCGACTGCTCATGGGCATACTATATCGAATGTAATAGTTTTATTATATTATATGTAAAAAAGATACTTACACAGCCCTAACAACTCGTGGTTCACTTCTTCTTCCAGTTCCTTAGTCCCATCAAAAGATTGTATAATGCACACTTGTCCAGGTGAATGTAATTGAGATGTTTCTCCAATACAGTCTGAAAAAATGGATTATTAAAAAAACTTAATCACAAGAGAATAGTTTTATTCTGGATTGTGCAGATGTACATAGAAATTTAATGCGCATATGGACTCGCATAAATACTGTTCCATACCTATGAACATAGAATATGCTTTTAAAATTCTTTAATGTCATGGCCTAATTTTACCTCCTCCTCGAGTGTTTTAAGCATGATCTATAATAATGAAAGTTATGAACTAGTATCTCTTATGCTAGGGAGATAAAAATTTATCATTTTATAAAAAATTATAAAATGAAAAGTTTCACATCTAATAAACCTCGCCTTTATTTATATATCTAAGCCTATTCGACAAAACCCCACATAACAGGGTAGAATGACAAAACATCTCCACTTCACAAGTCACAACAAAAATATAAAATTATTATTATGTTATGATTCCAAAACTTCAATTGTATACATAACAATGTATCGTTACAGCGTAAAACTATAAGTGTTCCTACTTCCTAGTAGTAAAGATACTTACCAGAAGCATAATAAACTTCTCCGCTGTATGGTATGGATACATCATGAACAAGCCTACCCCAAGTACCTCTTAGAAAAATATTTGGTTTTAAATAACTATAATCTTTGTATTATCCACTCAATACTAATTTCACTTACAATAACTATGATAAATATCTAGTGTCTCTCTTCATCATCATTATCTATAGATGGTATAAAATTCCTTTCATGTTTGCTTACATTTTTAAACTACTCAATGGATTTTATTGCCGTTTTTAGCAATAGATAGAGTGATTCAAGAGTAAGGTTATGTGTATAATATATTGGACCCATGCAAATCTAGCTAGCAAAGGGTTGCTAGTGTTATAATAATAAAAAATAATATAATAAAACCCTTTCAAATGCACATGTTAAAAATAGTTAAATTCATTGAATAAAACTAAATTTAATTATAAATAAGTTCATTTCAAGGATCAGTCCTCCTGTGACCACAACTGCTGGAAAGTAGCCGAAACGTCGGGAAAATGAAAAGTGCACCGCGACACAATCCGTAAGTGTTTAAAACAATGAACAATATTCGCGTAAACATAAGAAATCAATAAAGAAAATAATTAAAATCCTTACTTGAAGCAACATCAACTTCTATTGGATTTTTGATCACACATTCTGCACCTTCACTAAGCATTGGGTCACCTGAATCATTATTTTATTTTTATTTATTATTAACTTAGGTACTTATTTCCATACAAACATAATAATATGATAATGAACTAACAAATATGATCAATTGATCATATTATTATCATCTATTACAGATGATAGATGATAGAATGATAAGATACATATTAATACATATTTTTAAATATTGAATAATATTGCTACTCACTACAGGAAGGTAAGTCAATGCTAAATGAATCTGCAGAGGTAAAATGTGTACCTGGAAAAATATTGTGATGAATAAGATTTAACAAATAAAACTTACCCATGAGTATTCCACTTGAAAATTATTTATTTAATTATAAATATAAATTGTACTATTAAATACTCATTATAAGTAACGGAGTCTACAAACAGCAACTTTAATGTAAAGATGTATATTAAAGAATGATATATCTCAATTGTCATTAAATTTATCTATAGAATTAGTCAGAACACTATACACAACAGATAAATTTATATTCCTACATCTTTGTATCAGCGATATTATAATACGAGTATTTATTACAATACATCTCTTTTATTATAAACAGAGACAGAGTACATTCAGTAAGTCAGAATGAAGGCAAAGATGCATTATATTATCTTTAGTGTGTGTGTGATACCTTAAATTATTATGCAAAGCTATAAATCCCAGGATGTAATGATATAAATTATAGCTGCCGTCTCTGGACTCCTAGATAAATTATAAAGCCTTACTTACCAATCTGCCCAGGTGAGTGCAATTTTGGAATTGTAAAAGTAAATAAAAAGAAGGATTAATAGTGCGGTAATTCCCCGGAGCATATGTTGAGTGTGGAACCTACGTTCACACGAAGTGTCCTATCCCTGGTGACGTTGTGGATTTTGTAAAGTTTCATAAATTTGTGTTATCTCGGTTCTTAATGTGTAATATTGGTAGAATATTAGCCATTAAATATTCGTTAACGTGCACAAGTGTGGGCACGTGGTACAACTTCTAAAAAAGTGCTATTTTGTGTTTCCCGCCAAAACTCCCTATGAACTTTCAGTAAAGCTTCTACCACTTTACTGAATCGACTGACACGACTCATGGACTGTACTGACTATATAATATTTGGACTTTGACTAGACTTTAGACTTGACAATATAGGAATACAGTGTTGAAAATTGAAACTAAAGTTTTATATCCCGCCTTTTTAACTTGACACTGGCAAATGGATATAAGCCGATGCCATATATAAATATAAAAAAAAACACTCATCACTGTCAAATGTCAATGTCAAAACTCAAATGTGATTTGCGCAGAGTCCGCACTTCAAACTTCAATTTCCAAAAACATTTCAAACGATGGCTGTTTGTGTAGCTGTTATTGGGAAAGATGTGAGTAAAATACAACAGTGCAGCGTGGTGATTATTGCTTACGGTCGCTAGTTGTAATTTAAAACATACCTACAACTAAACTGGACCTACAACTGTTGTACTTGATTTGCAATTGTTTACAAAGCATACGTTGTTATCAATTTTATTTACCTTTCACCTTTGTCAAACTCCGACAGTTTGAAGTTCGAGAGTTAGGTTCGAGGCGATAGCTTTGCTCAAGTATCTTTTGTCTGTTTTAATTGGTCTAAAAAGCTTTATTGTCCATTTTTAGAATGCACCCTTGTATATTGGGGGCGTAGCTAACGACAGTAATACAGATAATGAACTATCTAGACAGTGGCTTGTACATACAGCATTAGACGCACTGGAGGAGAGGCTGGCTGCTACGAATGCTAACAACTCTAGCAGCGCTAATGCAGCTCGTGCTGATCTACGAGAACTGTATCTTGGATTACTCTACTCGACCGATACCCATAAAATGTATGTAGATTAAAATCCATAATACTTATACATCTTAAACTAGTTAAGTTTCTAATCATATTTAATTTTCAGCTATGGCTATGTAACAAATACTAGAATCAAATTGGTTTTGGTGACCAGTTCCATACCACTAATGGGAAGTAACATCAGAGATGCAGAAGTACGGACAGCATTGCGCAGGCTGCATGCACTCTACGCTGATGCCATATGCAATCCATTCCATTTACCAGGAGAGCAAATTACTTCACCGTAAGTGCTATCAGGGAATCTAATTCATAAGCGGCTGTCATAACTTTTTAGTATTATGTAATATGATATAAAATGTCGTTGACAATTATATTGTGATGGCATCTTAATAATATAATACAAATAAATTATGAGAATACTCTATCCGCTTATGAGTTAGATCCCCTAATAGTAAATACATTATGCATAACAAATAAACATTTTATTTTGTTATCTTTGGTGCAACGAAACTTACAAAAATACTTCTTTGTTTCAGGAAATTTGATAAACAGGTGAAAAACTTAATATTAAATAATATATAAGTGAGATTAGCCACAATATTCTAAAAATCTAATAGTCACAGAAATATTAATTTAATCAGTCTTAATGGCTTCCTTATTCTACTATATTATCTAATCCTCTTGATTGTTATTTTGGAACAAAGTTCCTTATGGGGCGACACGGAGGGGTACCCTAGCCGGGAAAAAACGTCCGTAACGTAAGATTTTTATGTATAGTCTTTATTATTTTCTTTATACCTCAAATAGAACTTAAAATTAATATTTTTATAATAAGGCACTTCGTTCCTATCCGGTGTCCCATGACACCATACTTTTTTTTTATGAATCTATCCCTGAGTGTGGCAGTAAAATACGATTGTTTTACTTAGTTCTGTTAGTAGTCATAAAATGTAGGTTTTTGTCACATAGTGCATGGTCAACATCTAGGAAAATTTTGCACAGCAGCCATTACTTATGTAAAAAGGAGAGAGGCTCTGGCATATATTACGGATAATCACTGAGGGGGAAGGGGGTTAAAAGTTTAAAAACATCACACAGTATCACGATTGGTATGTTCCCTAAGTGGAACAGATGGAAAAAAATGTAAATTAGTTTAATTAAGTATTGTAAATTATTATAGTCTATGCCTATCACTTATATTGTTTTAATGTATCACTTTATTGTAAGGAATATATTATTTATTCAGATACTTGTTTTTTATTTTTTATAGGTGCTAAATCTTTTTTGTTCACTAACTTTTTTATATTTATATACTTATATTATACACTGGCAGACACAAACTGTAACATAGTGCAAGAAACCTTTCAATTAAATATAATTAGTGAAAGTGCAAACTATTTTGATTTATTTCAATGATAATGTTAAGACTGGTTCTTAATCTGATAAAAAAATCAATTCATGTGTGTATAGGTCAACTTTTCTGACTAAAAGAATCAAATTACTCCTTTTGCAGCTTTTTGGAATGAAACAGTGAATAGAACAAAAACGGCTTTATTATGAAAATTTTACAATACTCAGAAAAGAAAATTTCTTTTTTAAATAATAACTGATTCAAGTCGGTTTGGCATCAACCTGATCAGTGTTTTTAAAAGATCTTGCGGAGAATTGTCCCATTCTTGTGACAATGCAACTCTGAGCTCCACAACCGTTGTTGGGATCGGATTTCTTGTAAATACAGCTCTTTTAAGGTTGTCCCACACGTTCTATCGGATTGAAGTCCGGGCTACGTGCTGGCCAATCCATGGAATGAATCTCAACCTGAGTAAAGTATTGCTCAACTTGTCTCGCTGAGTGTGGACGAGCATTATCAGGATAATGCAATATAAACAGATAATAAATAAACAGATTTATAGGCGAAAGTTTTCGCCTATAAATCTGCTAAATGGTACCACATGAGGGTCCAATATCTCCGTTATATAGCGATGTGATGTCAAACCACGGTTACCACAGCCATGTGTGTCTGCATCAATAAACACAAGTTCAGTTCGAACATACATCGATATGCCGCCCCAAACCATACAAGACCCGCCTCCAAATGGAACCCTCTCCTCAATGCAATTTTGAGCATATCTCTCCTCGTCTACAGTAGACTAGTCTGCGACCATCAGCACCGTACAAACAAGTCCTACACTCATCAGTGAATAATACGGAAGCCCATTCTGTTTGCTCTTCAGTCCAATTTAAGTTTTAAAAATTTAAGTGTTCACGAGCAAATCTTAGTCTAAAGTAAGGCCAACCAGACGAGATAAAGAATGTAAACAAATTTTCAGGGGTTCAAAACATTTTTATTTGAATAAATTATTATAAAGTTCGAATTTTAATCGCTGTCGTCTGTACTAGACAAAGATGATTCGTCGGAAGAGTTCGAGTCAGCTGTGTTTATGATAAAACTATCTATTGTATGCAAAAAAGCGCTTGCTAGAAGCGATTTTTTTCCGCCAAACACAGCCCATGATTTAATTTGGAGTTTTGTGGGCGAATTTTAGATTTTTACAGATGTGCGGCCTGGGGTTTTACTAAAATAAATAACGCCTTCTTTTTTGGAAGTCGGAATAGCACGCAATCTTGACAAGGCTGGTTATGCGGGTCTCATAGGTCTGTTCTACGGAGTCATCATAAATACTTTGTAGTTTTATAAATGCGGTAGAGTTCAATATCAGCGAAGAATGAAGTTATGTTTTGTTAAAAAAAGGTTAAAAAAAAAAAGTTATGACAATAACATGAGACATCCTTACTATAATATTATAAATGTGAAAGCGTGGATGTTTGTTACGCTTTCACGCAAAAACTATTGAACGGATTTCGATGAAATTCGGTATGGTAGTAGTTTAGACTCTGGATTAAAACATAGGCTACTTTTTATCCCGAAAAAGTAGTGTCCCCGAGGGATACTATACTTACGCGGGCGGAGCCGCGAGCAACAGCTAGTTGTTAATAAACAATCGAAAGACATTAAAAGAGGTCTAAATGTACACTACAGTCATTTACGTTTGTCTGCGAATATCGGGATTTGATTGATCGTATTTGCAAACATTCTCGATTAGATGGTTCGAGGTTTATCCAGAAAAATATGAGCCATATAAAAACCGACCACTCGATTACCGACCGTTTACCGTTACGATTACCGAGTCGATCACTAAATGAGCTCAGGGGCCGCATGCCGAAGGTCAGCGGTCCGCTCGTTGGTCATGCCTGCTCTTGAAAGTTTCAGTAAAGCGTCTCCACTTTATTGAATCGACTGACTTTTTGACTGCATTGACGATTTATTGGACTTTGAACATGACGATTTAGAATCCGGTGTTAAAAAACTTAAACGAAAATCCTGTCCGCTTTTTTAACTTCACACTGGCAATGGCTTAATACTATACTGCCATATATGAAAAAAAAAAGTTAATGTCACGGAGTGCTAATGATGTTTCATTCTTTCACTTTTTAACATTGAAGATCGCTGTTCTCCGGTTCAGCGCTGAGCAAT
This sequence comes from Phengaris alcon alcon, assembly GCA_037179445.1. Taxonomy (NCBI): domain Eukaryota; kingdom Metazoa; phylum Arthropoda; class Insecta; order Lepidoptera; family Lycaenidae; genus Phengaris; species Phengaris alcon. Next base: position 1,018,996 of record JAYRCH010000567.1, on the reverse strand, counting down.
TTTTATTGAAAATTGTTTATCTCGACCGGGAAATCGCATAAACATGGTAAACAAACCAATTTTTATTAAAAGAAGTATAGGTTAAATCCGTGATATTTATATTCAAGCTTTTACGAGTAACATAACCTATGCAACCTAACCGCCACGTGATACTGATCATCTATTTTGGCATTCCAGGCAGCCGCCGTTGTAGCTGGCAAGGACATTGAGAAGCCACAAGCGGAGGTGTCACCCATCCATCGCATCCGTATCACGCTCACATCACGTAACGTACGGTCTTTGGAGAAAGTGTGCTCCGACTTGATCAATGGCGCCAAGAAACAGAAGCTGCGTGTAAAGGTAATTAATGTTGATTAATATCAACATTGAAGTCTACTATCATCTCAGCTGTCACCAGATGTCTCAATTTTTTAGTGCTTAGTTCCTGTGATTTTTTTTAAGCAGAGGCAATTGTTGGCATTGCCCATAGACATAAATATAAATAAATCTAATAATAAATACTTCTTATTAAAGAAACCACATGCGCCCAGATGAAGACACTGCATGTTTTGTACTGCATTGTTCACTAAAGAGGTGCTATAGTAGTGCTGTTGAAAGTGCAGAGTCTATACTGCATTTTAAATTCTGCTCATAGGCTAGCTACATTTAAGGTCACCGACAGTGTAATGAGTGCAAGTTTTTGTCACTTGCTCGCCGTGAAGAAATTACTATAATTTGTATGGCATCAAGACAACACCTATTAGTGGCAAACAATGGTAATTTAATGCCATACAAATTGTATTTTACTTCTTCACGGCTAGTAGTGACAAAACTCGTACTCAGCAAACAGATCCAGAGGGACACTTTTTCACCTTATTTCTTAGTAATAAGGGTCAAAAGTGGTTCACCGGATCTGTTAGTGACTCATAATAATAGTTATCTTAATTTCGTGTTTATCACTCCGATAAACAATTCTTAAAAAGTCCCTCCACCACTGTTAAGCTACTTATATGCAAGGGTTTACCTGACAGGTTTGCCTGCACAGTTATACCTGTCAGATAAGCTTGTGCTGATACTGTATGGAAACCTGCATAGTTGTGCAATATACACACTCCGGTTTACCTTACAAGCAAACCTGTCAGGTATACTATTACATGTATGGCTAGCATTAGACTTTGTTGTACTGTGAATACATTGGAGTGGCCATGCATTTTCTAAATGGTTTAATTCAAATATATATTGATAAATCTTATCCTTAATTTTGAAAGTTGACTCCTTTGAACTTGCACCAAACTGTCAAATAATCATTGATTAATAATTTTCAGGGACCAGTGCGCATGCCCACCAAGATCCTACGCATCACAACCCGTAAGACTCCTTGTGGTGAGGGTTCCAAGACTTGGGACAGGTTTCAGATGAGCATCCACAAGAGGGTGATCGACCTGCACTCGCCGTCGGAGATCGTGAAGCAGATCACCTCCATCAACATTGAGCCAGGTGTAGAAGTTGAAGTCACCATTGCTGATGCATAGGCACAGCTGCCAATAAATATTTTCTAACTATTATTGCTTTTATTGATAGTTTCGAAGCAATGATTGGTCATGTATAGAGAATGGCAAGATTCATTGGGATAAAATTAAGTATACATAATAATTAATATAGATAAACGAGCTAGGCAGTACGTTTCACATACACACTACTTTCCATTGCAAAAATCCATCTTTTATATAAAACTAGCTGCCTGACACACATTGTTCTTGTCTTAAATGTGAACTGGAATGAATAAATAACTACACCTATAATGCAACCTACATCCTAGTCCTACACCTACTCCTACAACCTACAGCTTTTCCAATATTTCTCACAGTGGAAACCTTCCCTGAATTTCCTCAATTATTTAAAGACAAATCGGTCCAGCTGTTCTCGAGTTTTAGCAAGACAGAATTGCAATAAATTTTTACGTCCCTCGGGAACGGGATAAAGAGTATCATATGTCCGTCTCCTGCTTCTAAGCTACCTCCCCACCAATTTTTAGCCAAATCGTTTCAGACAATCTTGAGTTGTAAATAGTGTAACTAACACTACTTACTTTTATATATATATATAGATTCTCATGTCACAATGTTTGTTAAGGAACTCCTCTGAAACTACTTGACCCACTTTTATGAAATATCGGAGGTATATTCGATAGTTATGAGAATATGTTGCAAGCTTATTTTTTAGACTAGTGATAAGGGTGCCCCACGGCAATTTTTTATTTTTACTATTTTACAATTTGGCATTAACAAAATTGTTCTGTTTAGATTACAAGCTTACATAACAAACATTGTTGTCTTTAAACTATGAACTGGAATAAATAAATAACTACCTACCTATGTACTTCCACAACCTACCCCGTAGTACTAATATCGCTATTAAACATTGGTGTTGGTGTGAGGATAATAATTTAGGTTAATATGTATTTTAACTAATTTAATTAGTTAAGTAATTTTACAGTAAAAAAATTGATGACAGTATTATAAACTAATAACTACGAGTCAAGGTATAATAATCATCAAACCTCTCGAGAGTCGAGCTACAATAATGTTGATTATGTATCCGACAAACTAGTCCAGATATTAATAAAATATTAAAATAAATAATATTAAAAAGTCACACACTTGCAAGAAAAAAGAGCTTGCTTAGGTACTTTTTTCTGCTCTCTTCCTATCACAATTTTGATTTAAAAATAATGTATTATTTTATTGTTACATAACAGTGAAATTAATCCTAAGAGAAGATAAATAATAACTATGTAGATTAAATATTCAAATAAGTACTTACCTAGTTACTAGGTACTTATAAAATATAAAATATGTAAAATAGTAGGCATTAAATATTAAAATACTATATATAATAGAATTTGTAATACAATGTCTGCATAGAATATACTCAGTTCAGATTCAATTTTATCTTTTTGCAAACAATAATAAAGTCGACCAAATTAATGTGTACCTAATTTTAAATATATAATGCACGGTAAACAGAGGAGTGACGACATCTAAACTAATAGAACATGATAATCTAAGGTAGCATTATCGTGTTCTATTGTCTTTTTACCCGACTACGGCGAAGCCAAAAGAAGGGTAATGATTTTGGCAGTCTATATATGCATGTTTGTTCCACCGAAGCGCCTAAACTACTGATCCGATTTTAATGAGTCCGGTGTCAATAGATTAGTAATAATAGGCCCCGGCCTGTTATTACTAATCTATTATAATAACATCTAAGGCTATAATGTAATTTACGTAGTCGGGGGGTTACTTTTTATAAAAATATATAATTGTTGTTTACAGAAATATTAAATTGGACCTGAATAGAGTAGGTATGCACCTAGTAAAAAACTAGTGGAACTTTTAGTTGGCAAGGAAAACTATAAATTAATGTGTACAAGGCTAGCCAGTAGCCTGTTTGTAAGCTATTTAAGATGAATATCTTGTATTCATGTGTAAAAACTTTATATTTGCATAACATATACAAGTGACACACCTGTAGGTGTGTCACTGTTTAAGTAGGTGTTATAATACCTTTTTAGAGTTCCGCAGTACTCAAGGAACCCTTATAGTTTGCTCCGTCCATCTGTATGTCTGTCCGCCCTTATAAGTAGTAAGTATACTGGGTGATTTTTTATTCCGACTCGAGCAAAACTTATTAGGTAATTTAAATAGAGTACTATGGCATACTAAGTATATTTTTCTTTTTCGTGTTACGTAATACTCAAGGAACCCTTAGTTTAGCTCTGTCCGTTCGTCTGTCCGCTCTTCTAGCTATGAATATAAGTAAATGGACGAAATTTTAAAAGTACCATCTTTGAATAAAAAAATTGACTGACTAAAATAATAATAATTTTATATATTAGGGGAAGCTCTCCATACATGTGTAAAAACATTTTTCAACCCCACTTAGGGTTGAAAAATGTTTTTTTATTCTACCCCATCGTGTGGGGTATCGTTGAATAGGTATTTTAAAATGAAGGCAAGGTTTCATACATGACTTTTTTACAAAGTCAATAATTTTCGGGTAATCATCCTCCAAAGTGGTTTATAGGGTTGGTCACCCCTGATATATCTAAACTATGACAGATAGATACTTGTAACTCTCCATGCTGATATGTGATGCTAGAAACTCTTTAGGAAAAAATTGAAAAAATTGAGTAAAATCGTACAGTAAATTTTTAAGTTATTTCAAGAAAACCTATTGCTCGGTGCTAGTTACGGAACCCTCCTTAGACATGTCCTGACATGGTCTTGGTTAGGTTTAATTTAATTTATGCAAAATGGTGTTACTGTGAAAAAATCTATTGTTTGAACATATTATGGTAGCTATTTGGTATTTTTTTTCAATATTAGAAGTGATGTCATACCAATTACATTGTTTAAAAATAAACATCTTTGTCTATGCCCAGCGACCGGCGTTACACACCATTTGTTATTAACAATACGACGACCTTTTTGAAAAATTACACCAATATAGTTACACCACAGGAAACATAAATACACGCTGAATTTTACATAAATTTAAATGCATTGAATATACATAACAGATAGCCAAACATTTTGTATATTAAAACCGACCAAGTGTCGGACTCGCTCACGAAGGGTTTCGTTTTCCGAGCCATTAGACCAATATTTAACATAATTATTTATTTACATAAGATTTCGTTATTTTTTATATTTAACAAGTTAATCCTCTGTTACTCCTGAATTATCAAAGATATCCAAGCCGTTTTAGTTTTCCTTAAAAGTTCATCACAAGGACTACCTACCATCATGATATTTCTCAGATTTTTCGAGCCAGCCATTTTAATATAATAATATCTATGGACACTTCACACCACGTCAATCTGGTCCCGTGGTAAGTTCTCGATGAACTTGTGTTGCGTGTACCAGACTACGGACATATAATATTTAATACTTTTATACTATACACATATTTAAGATTTTGAGATACATTTAAGACACATCCATGACCCAGGAGCACGGAAAAACTTTTTGTTCCTTCAGCGGGATTCGAACCCGCGACCCTGGCTTGAGCACCAACATGCTCAACCACTGAGCCACAGAGGTCATTCATCTCTTAGGGTTGTGCTTAAAATGTGCTTTAAAGTTGAATATCTCTCAAAGGGATATCTAAATCAAAAAATCGTCCTAGCGAATCTTTTTAAAAGACAACTAATGATACCCGACACTATGGGGTAGATGCGAGAAAAAAAAATCATCCCCACGAAGGGTTCCGAGACGTGAACTACGGAACTATGTACTAAGCATGTGCCTGCCGGGTCGCGACCCGGTACCGGGTCATCAAAATAAAATACCGGGTTGCAACTTTCCCGCCTTTATTTTATATTTTATTAAGTACCTACTCCTTATTTATGTATCAGATAAGTACTGAGATGAATGATGGTTTACTATGTTATTACCTCCGTGGTCCAGTGGCTTAGAGCTTGGCTCTCGACTCGGAGGTCGTGGATACGATTCCAGTATTGGAACAATAAAAATTGTTGTTTCCAAGTTTGGTTAGGACAATGCGGGCTGATCACCTGATTGTCTGACAAGAAAGATGATCCTACTTTTTACATGCCCATCTGACGCATGGCACGCCCCTGATCTCTCACCAGTCGTGTCGGTCATCCGTCCCACTGGGTTTCGAGTAGAGAAGAGTAAAGGAGGAGAGAGTGCTCTTGCGTACTGCGCACACACTTGGGCACTATAAACTAACTCCTGCGTAGCTGGCCTGGTTTCAATGAAACCGAACACCGTCACCGAAATCGGTGTAGGGACCTATTATTATTATTATTATCTTATAGCTATATTTATTATACATTTCTTTATGTGCTTATTAAGTAAAGATGTTTTATCTGGTTTGGACATAGAATAATTATTAAACATGTGGGTTTAATAATTATTCTACATTATTATTGTACAGGACTGTATAATTTCACAGGGGTTCAACCGCCGGCTCAGATTAGACTCGAAGATAGCAAGGTTACACCGATTTGGGCAGAGCCGGGGCGATAATAAAACACTTATTTGAGGAGAACGATTTTCACTTTTTTCGTTTTGCTTACCTGGCTCATGGCAATGCCGTATAGAGAGCCCCGCCCGTACGCCTATTTCGGGCCGATTCGCTATCTCACTTTTACCTCTCTATACGACTATTTTCCATAATTTTCCCTATTTTTCATGAGCCAGGTGAAGCAAAACGCGTTGTGAAAAATTCTTTATTGTAAAAACCAGATACATAAACCCTTATATACTAGAGACCTTATTCTATAAAAAAGATATGTGCAATTTACAGCTTACCATATAACTATTAACATATAAATTAATAACTATTTAACCCTTTATTGTATATTCTTAAACGTTACGCTACACGTTAGGTATTATGTTTATTTACACAAATCAAAAGAAGCTACGTTAAAATTAGCTTTAGTTAAATATATATAAGCAAAATAACCTGCACTTGATAAAACACCATATAACACGATTTTTACACACTGATGCCATATAAATCTATGCATATAGTCACTGAGTATTCACTATTATAGTTTTATGTACTGTTTTAATTACACGTTTATCGTTCACATTTAAATTCACTCATGTTTTACGTTACGAGGCCGCTGTCCTTAACATCCTCCCCCCGGCGCAGTCGCCAGGGTCTACGCAGCCTTTTCATGTGACTGCGGGCTCGCCGATCCCGCCGTGGACTGCTCCGGTGACTGCGAGCTGCTCGAGCTCGCTATAGGCTGCTCCAGCGGCGACTGCGGGCCGCTCGCGCCTGCCGCAGACTGCTCCGGCGACTGCGAGCCGTTCGGACTCGCTGTAGGCTGGTGCGGCGGCGACTGCGGGCCGCTCGCGCCCGCCGCAGACTGCTCCGGCGATTGCGAGCCGTTCGGACTCGCTGCGAGCCGCTCCGGCGACTGCGAGCTGTCCGTGCTCGCTGTAGGCTGCTCCGATGCTCGTTCCGCGCCCGGCGCCGTCCCCGGCGTTGTCCGCTCCGCTCCCGGCTCCGTCTGCTCCGCCAGCGGTCGCAACTGCGACTGCGGCGCCTCCTCCAGCACCGCCAGCTTCGATGTCGGCCTCCGGAACACGCCACTGCGCGTGCGAACGTCCGCACAGCGCACTTGTCCGTCCTGGCCGGGATAGACCCGGTGCACGACCCCCCGCGGCCACGTATTACGCGGTAGCGTCGGGTCGACCACGACAACCAGGTCCCCCGGTACAAGGGCTCGGTTGCTCTGCGGGGCCCCGTAGCGTGGTGTGAGCGTGGGAAGGTATTCCTTCACCCAGCGCCTCCAGAACTCGTCGGCAAGGGCTTGCGCGACCCTCCATGTTTTTTTGTCCGCCGGCACACACGGTCCGACGTACGGCAGTCCGGTGGACGACCCGAGGAGGAAATGATTCGGTGTAATCGCCTCCGGGTCGTTGGGGTCCACCGATACGTGAACGAGCGGTCGAGCGTTCACTGAGTACTCCGCCTCGGCCATCAGTGTCTGGAGTACCTCTTCCCTGGGCGACTTCTCGTTCAGTGTGGCTAGCAGGGCGGTTTTCACTGACCTCACCATTCTTTCCCAGGCACCTCCTTGACTCGGCGCCCCGGGCGGTGTAAACTTCCACTGCATCCGATGAGTGAGGCCCAGCTGAGCCATAGCCGGCGCCCACTCGGCGTACGCCTGCCGCAGCTCGACGTCCGCGCCTCTAAAATTCGTCCCATTGTCGCTGTACATGACTGCCGGCCATCCTCGCCGCGCAGCCATTCTTCTCATTGCCATCAGTGCAGAGTCCGTCGACAGCGAAGCCACCAGCTCCAGGTGGACCGCCCGCGTCGTCAGACATGTGAAGAGAGCTCCCCACCTCTTCTCGTGACGTCGGCCGATGGTGACCGTCATCGGGCCGAAACAGTCGAGACCACAGTACGAAAATGGTCTCTGGAACGCCCCCAGGCGCTCGGCTGGCAGGTCTCCAGTTGGCGGGGTCCTCGGGTGTGCCCGTCGTAACCGACAGAACGCACATTGGTTCATGATAGTACGCACCGTCGGTCGCAGCTTCAATATCCAGAATTTCTGCCTGAGGTCGTTCACGACTCTCTCGCGGCTCCCGTGTCCCGCTCTGGCGTGCTCCCTTGCCACCAGTAACCTTGTGAAGTGATGTCTTCCATCCAGGATGATAGGGTTTTTCATTTCGGCCGGCACCTGAGCTGCTTTGATCCTTCCGTCTAGTACGAGCAGCCCGTCCTTGTACACCGGGTTGAGCCGGTACAAGGAGCTCCATCTAGGCACCGTCTTGCCACTTGCCATCTTCTCGATTTCTTGTGCGAAGCTGTCTCGTTGTGATTTTTGATACCACAACCTCTCGGCCCTCTCCAGGTGTCGTACGTCGAGGTGGGCCCGACGATCTCGGCACTTCTAGACGAACAGCAAGACCATCTTATGCATCTTATGAGGCGCTCGTAGTTTGAAAAGCGCGTCACATCTGGTAGACAGCTCAGCTCGCTCGCCTCCGTGGTGTGGAAGGCGACGTATTCTTCTTGATTTTCAATTCTAGCGGGACTTTCCGCGGGCCACTCGTTCATCGGCCTACGCAGGAAGTCCGGCCCCTGGAACCAAGGGTCCTCGTCGCTCTTCGGAACGTAGCCCGTTCTGGTGGCTAAGTCGGCGACGTTGCTCTTCGTGCTCAGCCATCTCCACTGGTGAACAGACGTCAGCTCGGCGATCTCCCCTAGCCGATGTGCGACGTACGGTGTGTATTTGCGGCTGCCGTTCTGTATCCAACACAGAACCACTTGTGCGTCGATCCAGTAGAAAACCGTGTCCGTTTTCCACCTGTGTTCTGCTGCGACGGCGTTTCCCAGTCTCGCTCCGACCAGGGCAGCCTGTAGCTCCATCCTTGGTATTGTCTGTACCTTCAGCGGCGCCACCTTGGCCTTGGCGGCGGCCAACACGACTCGTACTTCCCCATTTTCTTGTTCCAATCTCCAATAGACGGCTGCGGCGTATGCGTCCTTACTCGCGTCGCAGAATACGTGCAGCTGTCGGCCTCTCGTCGGACTCCCCCCGTTGTAACTCCGGGGTAGCTCGAGCTGACTGATGTACTCCATGTCGGTCAGCCAACGGGCGAAGTCTTGGGCTGACTCAGCGGGTAGCGACTCGTCCCAATCCAGCTTCTGACGCCACAAGCCTTGTAGGATGACTTTGGCGGTGATCGTGTAGCAGCTCAGCAGTCCCAGCGGGTCGTAGATGCTCATCACCGTGCTAAGGGCCTCTCTCTCTTCGCGCTGTAGCTCGCGAACCCCCTTATGGACTCTGGATAGCGACGTACTGAATTTTAGTTTGTCGCCTCGGGAGTCCCACAGCATGCCCAAGGTCTTCTGCTCGTCTTTGGTGACACGCTGTGTAGTGTTCTCGGCCAGGCGGTCTTCAGGCAGTCCCTCTAGCACCCTTCGGTCGTTGCTCGTCCAGCCTCGTAAGTGGAAGCCACCTTTCCTATGTATTCGGTCCACTTGTTCCACGGTCTGCATGGCCTTCTGGTGGTCTGGATAGCTGTCTACGTAGTCATCCATGTAGTGGGCTTCGGTGATAGCGCGATGAGCTTCGGGATGCGATTCGGCAAACTCTTCCGCGTTCCGATTCCGGGCTGAGTGTGCCAGGAACGGTGAACACGATGCTCCGAAGATCATTACCACCATCTTGTATGTGGACGGCGGTTCGCCTTCGTCTTCTCTCCACAGGAACAGCTGGGCCGGTTGGTTTTCTTTTCTGACCTTGACACAAAGAAACATCTCCTCTATATCGGCCTTCACGGCGACGGCTTCCTCTCTGAACCGGAACAGTATCTTCGGCAGTGAGGTCAGAAGGTCAGGCCCTTCTAACAAGTGATCGTTGAGGCTCACGCCGTTTGTTCTCGCTGCTGCGTCGAAAACCAGTCGCAACTTGCCCGGCTTGTTTGGATTTCTAACCGGGAAGTGCAGCAGGTACCATGTGATGTCACTTCCGGCCTCTGTCCCGTCGCATTTTTCCGCATATCCCTTGCTTATGAGATTCTTCATCTGCCCATGATACTGCGCCTCGTCCAGGGGGTTCTTCTTGAGCTTGTGTTCCAAGTTCTTGAGCCTCTTTAGCGCATTGTTGTAGCTAAGAGGTAGCTTGACGCCGTTCGTGCGCCACAGAAGTCCCACTTCAATTCGACCGTCTTCCGTTCGTTTGGCCGTTCTGCCAAAGAGGTCGATGGCTCGCTGCTCCTCGTCGCTCAGCTTAGCCTTGGACGCTATTCCCAGTGCGTCTATTTCGAAGTGTTTCTTCACCATTTCCTCCAGTCGTTCGCCTCGGGTCTCGATCGTAGACACGTGCAGGATGTTCTCGTGTTCTTCCTGCTTTATGAGGCGTCTGGGGATGCTTCCATGGATTACCCAGCCGAGCTTCGTCTTCGAGGCTGCAGGCTGGTTTCTCTTGCCGATCCTCAGCTCCCTGGATACTATGAGCTGCCAGTTGTCCGTGCCGGTGAGAAGTTGGGGTTTCTTGTCTTCATAGCATATCTCTTTGGTCTTGAGATCGTGCAGGTGAGCAAGTCGAAACAGTGATTCCGGGACGGACTGAGTAAGTAAGTAGGTTCAATCCGGCCACGGTTCTCGCAGTGACGTCATATCTGGTACCGTCGTGACCCCGTACGCCAAGTTGTACGAGTCGGCTTTTTTCTTCCCTTCTCTCGGCATTGATCCCATGCATTCTCAACACCTTCGGTGGGCCGTCTGCGCCGATAGCCTTCGCGACGTCTTTGTAGCGGGCTTCGACCTCTTGGTTGTAAGTCCTGATGTGTGTCTGAGTGGTGATGATAATAATACAGCAACAATTCTTATATTCTCCTTTATTGGTGCTTAACACTGACTACGTATTACATATGAGGTAAATGCCTAATACAATAATATACGTCTACACTATTTATAGCCTTTTGGCCAACTGAAATAAACAAACTAAATAGGCTTTACTTCATGACATCTGTCAATGTCAAAAATGACATTGACACTTACTTTTGTCAATATGCAACATCTCCCTTTTCGAGAAAAAAGCAAACTAATATTAGTATTAAGTAACTTACATAACTAATAACAGTACATTACTTATCTACTCAAATTTCTCATGTATGTACAATTTAGGACGTCTTACACTTCTACTAGACCTGGTTACGTAACCGGTATTTTCTAGACTTTCCATAGGAACACAGTTATCATCGATAATGCAATTTTGAACAGGACCGTCTCCGAGCTCTGCCGAACTCATGGGATCTATACTGTTTATGGGAGACATATCGTCAGTGCTGCCGTTGCCATAAAAAGAAGGTGGAGGATTTGTATTTTTTAAATTCTTTTTTCTAGGTCTAATGTGTCCCCTATTCCTCCTATACACAACACCATTTGGATCCACTACATACATATGAGGTAAATGCCTAATACAATAATATACGTCTACACTATTTATAGCCTTTTGGCCAACTGAAATAAACAAACTAAATAGGCTTTACTTCATGACATCTGTCAATGTCAAAAATGACATTGACACTTACTTTTGTCAATATGCAACATCTCCCTTTTCGAGAAAAAAGCAAACTAATATTAGTATTAAGTAACTTACATAACTAATAACAGTACATTACTTATCTACTCAAATTTCTCATGTATGTACAATTTAGGACGTCTCACACTTCTACCAGACCTGGTTACGTAACCGGTATTTTCTAGACTTTCCATAGGAACACAGTTATCATCGATAATGCAATTTTGAACAGGACCGTCTCCGAGCTCTGCCGAACTCATGGGATCTATACTGTTTATGGGAGACATATCGTCAGTGCTGCCGTTGCCATAAAAAGAAGGTGGAGGATTTGTATTTTTTAAATTCTTTTTTCTAGGTCTAATGTGTCCCCTATTCCTCCTATACACAACACCATTTAGATCCACTACATAATATGATCTACCACAACCTAATTTCTCTTTAATTATTCCCGGAGACCAAAAAGATTTAGGATTCTTTTTGAAATAAATGTTATCTCCAGGCTGAAACAAATAGGATGTATACTTCACATTCCTGTCAAAATAAAAAGACATTCTGTCTCTGCTTTTGTTGTGACATCTTTCAAACGTCGAAAATTTGACCACTTCTGGAATGAGCTTTCTGTTTAGAATTGGTAAATTTACTCGCAAGTTTCTAGACATTAATAATGCGGCCGGACTGGGAAAATCTCCCTTAGCAGCGTTGCGGTAGTGTAGTAACGCCAAATGTATATCCGAGCCATCTTCCTTGCATTTCCTTAATATGTTTTTGACAATTTTAACTCCACTTTCAGCCTGGCCATTAGACCTGGACCAATAAGGACTGGTAGTAATGTGTTCTACATCCCAATCAACAAGAAAATACTTGAATTTGCAAGAGTTAAAAGGTGGACCATTGTCAGATATCAATATTTTCGGGATACCATGTCGAGCAAAGAAGGATTTGAGGTTTTTAACAACGTTATCGACAGTGTAATTCTTATGCAAAGAAGCTAGCTCTATGTACTTGGAATAATAATCCATGCAGACAAGGAAATTTTCTCCATCAAAATATAATAAATCTATACCTACCTTCTCCCACGGAAGATAAGATATCTCATGGCATTTTAACGGTTCCTTGGGTATGTTTGCCATGAATTTTGCACACGCTGAACATTGATCAATTAGGTTTTTAATATCCGCGTTAATATTTGGCCAATAAACTGTTTCTCTAGCTATGTTGAGTGTTTTATTAATACCTAAATGCCCACAGTGTATTTTATCTAAAATCTGTCTTTGCAAGGATTTTGGAACAATAAGCCTATTGCCTTTAAATATTAAGCCGTTCATTATATGTATTTCATTTTGAATGTTCCAATATGGTTTCACAAGACAGCTTACTTTGTCTTTGCTTCTTGGCCAACCATTCTGAATATAAGACTTGAGCAGATTTAAAGATTCATCATTTTTACTTTCTAATAATATTAATTCTAAATATGGCTTACTCACTGAGAGATTAGAAAATATTGAATTTACATGATATTGTAAGTCTTGTTCATACTGAGGTATGTATGTATCACTGAGTGAGGCTCTTGACAAAGTATCTGCTATATACATATATTTACCAGGTACATAAACCACTTCTAGGTCGTAACCCTGCAACGATAACATCATTCTTTGTAGTCTAGCAGGTACTTCATGAAGAGGGTTTTTAAAAAGGTAAATTAAAGGTTTGTGATCAGTATGAACAGTTGTTTTACTGCCATAAATATATTGGTGAAATTTATTACATCCAAATTGTATGGCAAACAATTCCTTTTCAATCTGAGCGTAGTTTTGTTGAGAGGAGGTAAGTGTTCTTGAACTATATGCAATGGGTCGTTTGTTTTGCATCAATACCGCTTCCAGTGCATTCTTTGATGAATCTACCGACAAAATCACAGGTAAGTTGCAATTATAATTAGTTAACACAGGTGCTTTGGATACGACTTCTTTTAACAAATCAAAGCACTTTTGACAATTTTCATCCCATAACCATAATGTATCTTTTTTTAACAAATTTCTTAAGGTATTAGTTTTCTCTGCTAGATTTTCTATAAACGGTGCTAAAAAATTAATCATGCCTAGAAATCTCTGCAAATCTTTAATATTTTTTGGTATGGGCATATCTTTTATGGCTTTAACTTTCTCTGGATCAATTTTTACACCTTCTTTACTAAAAATATAACCCAAATATGCTATTTCTTCTAGAAGAAACTTGCACTTGGCTTTATTTAATTTTAAATTAACTTGCCTAGCCCTTTCCAAAAACATTTCTAACCTTTTATTGTGTATTTCAATTGTTTCACCGTATATTAAAATGTCATCACACCAAATTATTATACCTTCAATGTCTCCGAAAAGATCTATCATGGTTTTATAGAAAATTTCTGTAGCCGTGTTTATTCCAAAAGGTAATCTTAAAAATTTGTATCTGCCAAAGGGAGTTTGAAATGTACATAGATCACTACTTTCTTTAGTTAATTTTATATTATAAAACCCAGAAAACGCATCTAAATGCGAAAAATAAGAGGCTTTGGACAATTTAGACCTGACTTCATCTATATTTTTAATTGGAAAATGACATCTCAATAAATTTTTATTTAAATTTCTAGGATCTAAGCAAATTCTCAATCCACCATTCTTTTTCATGGCTATAACTAAACTACTCACCCAGAGTGTAGGTTTGTTCACCTTCCGTATGACTCCCATGTTTTCCATGAGTTGAAGCTCTTTCCTTAACGGTTCAACCAACGCGAAGGGTACCTTTCTAGGGGGGTCAACGCACGGAATAGCATCCTTCTTTAGCACGATGCTGTGTTCGTATGGGAGGCAGCCTAGACCCTGAAACACATCATTATATCTGGTCACAATTTTGTCACAAGTTTTTTGATACACATTATACACATTTTGCTCAACATTTTTGACATTCTCATTCTTTATATGAAAGTTTTTTGTTATTAAATTTAGCTTTATACAAGTGGGTAAACCAATCACAGTTGGACAATTTAATTTAGTTACAACAAAAGTAATGTTTTCTGGTTTTGTTTTGTTTTCTACTAAACAACAAATGTTTGACACTGAAATTATCGGAATTCTGTGCCCACTGTAGGCAAAGATATTATATTTTTTACACATTTCTTTACTATGTTTGTCAAATTTAAGATTCAATTCTTTAAATACTTGATATGACATCACATTTATGTCTGCTCCAGTGTCAATTAGGCAATCTACATTTTTGTTGTTTATTTTAAGAGAATAATGCCAGGAATTATTTGTGTTAATCAAATTTGTACTAGCATTTTGTGACTTTATGTTTTTAATGTTGAATAATGCCCCTATTGTAAATCTCTCAGCCTCAGCACCCTTGGGGCTAGATTCATCATCGAGATTTATGCTACCTACCCCAGAACCAATAGTCCTGACATTATTTTTCTTAAAACATAGATGAGTAAAATGTCCATATTTAAAACATGACCTGCATCTGTATTTCCATGCTGGACAGTTGCGGCGACCATGCGATGTGTTGCACTTTACACACGACGATGTTCTGGATCCAGGTGTAGCTGACCTTGGGTGACCTTGGCGTGATGGGGATCTTGAGTTTTTTCTCTTCTGGTGTGGGGGGAAACTGGTCCGACGATTTTTGTGTAGCTTATATACTGTGGCTTCTTCTTTTCCATCTGCTGCATTGATTGATTCTTCACTTTTCTGCGCCATCGTGAGTGTTCTACAGAGGAGTTTGGCTCTTTCTAGGGATAAATCTTGCTCTTGTAGGAGCTTTTGACGAAACTGCGAGAAGTTTGTGGCCATATTAGCAATGAAAATGTCCTTTACAAGGGAATCGCGTAGCGAACCAAACTCACAGGCATGACTTGCGTTTTCTAATTCCATTAGAAAGTTTTCCAAGGATTCGTTCACACGTTGCTTCAACGTAAAGAATTTGTGCCGCGCCACGGTCAAATTCTTTTTGGGTTCAAAATACTCGACGAATTTTGCCTTGACTTCTTGGAATGTAGCAGTGCTTAGGTCCAAATTGAAGGAATTGTAGATATTTAGGCCCTTATCTCCCATGGAATGCAGCATGATTGCTATTTTTCTTTTGTCTTCCGTTTTCTCCATGCCCGACGCCAGTAGGAATATTTCGAATGATTGGGTCCATTTCTTGAAATTTTCAGCATTATTGTTAATAATTTCTGTAAAGATCTCAAGCTTCTGCACTCCGTTTCCTGCCATTGTTAAGTTCCCACACTCAGATTGTCTCGAAGCTTCCGGAGTTTTCGATGTACCCCCTTTTGCGTTCATGATTTTCGTTTTCTTGACAACTTATTTTTTTAATCCCACTTCTGACACCATGTAGCGGGCTTCGACCTCTTGGTTGTAAGTCCTGATGTGTGTCTGAGTGGTGATGATAATAATACAGCAACAATTCTTATATTCTCCTTTATTGGTGCTTAACACTGACTACGTATTACATATGAGGTAAATGCCTAATACAATAATATACGTCTACACTATTTATAGCCTTTTGGCCAACTGAAATAAACAAACTAAATAGGCTTTACTTCATGACATCTGTCAATGTCAAAAATGACATTGACACTTACTTTTGTCAATATGCAACAGTCTTCATCCAGTAGTGTCACTGTCGAGCCCTCGTCGAACAGCGCGAAGATATCCGCTTCGCCCCGTGGACCGACAACTTGAATTCTTCTCATCTTAAGTTTCGCGCGGTCGGAGGTGACCGATGCGGTAATCACGGCGTCCTCTGTCTGCGGGGCGCCGCCGGACCTGTCCTCGTGCAGCAGCGCATGATGAGGCAAGTTGCAGCCCTTCACGCCACACGGCTTCGCTCTGCAGTTGTATCTTCTGTGCCTGCTTCGTATGCACCGGAAACACAGCCCTTCCTTTTTGACCGTGTCCCATCTCTTTTGCATGCTCAGTTTCTTGAAAGCAGCGCAGCGAAATAGAGCATGATCTTCGGCACATATCGGGCACTTCGTTGACTCTTCGCGTGTTCTCTTTGGCTGGCTGCGACTCGGCGAATCCCTGCCCTCGTCTGCTATCGCGAAGACTGGCCTTCTCGTTCGGGCTTCGTTCTTGTTAGGAGGTGGACGCGGTGTTTCCTTCTTCGGTGCCGTGCTGAACCCGTAGCGCAGCGCCCTGATCGCTTCTCTCATTAAGAATTAAGAGAGAAGGACGACATCGGGCTCGTTCCTGAAGCGCGACGTCTCTTCTGCGTAGTCGTACCACTTGCTCTTCTCGTATGGGCTGAGCTTCTCCAGGATGTCTCTCGTGAGCAACGGGTTAAAGAGGTACCCGTGCCTCAGCTTCCTCAGGATGGCTACCATGTTCTGAATCTTCACTGCAAATTGGTTGAGTTCTGCCGCCGAACCTCCGAGCCTCGGTATCTTCTTCAGGTCTTCCATCATGCGATCGACCATAAACTCGGGTCGACCGAAGCATTGTTCCAAGGTCTTCATGATTTGTTCAGGCGGCGCGGCGTCGCGACGCTCAGCAGTGGTGCCACGGCTTCTCTTGCTTCTCCCCGTAGGCAGCTTCTCAGGCGAGCTAAGTTCTCGGCTTGAGCTTGTAGAACGCAGTGGTGTCTTCCATGGCTGCTTTGAATGGCAACCATTCAGTGGGAGCGCCCGATAATATGGGCAACTCCGTAGTGTGGCGCGACTGGCGTTGGTTCAGCAGTTTATCCAATGTTTCGGCAAGTTGTTCCACTCCATTAGCCCTAGACGTGGGCGGTGTGGGTGAGCGTGGGCGGCGTTGCTGCGGCCACTCTAACCTCGTCTTCTGAGCTCCCTTCGGTGGCATGTCTTCTGGCTTCGGCGTCTCTCTTTCTTCCATTGATGTCGGCTCTTGTCTAGCCTCTTCGGGTTCGGGACCCTGTTCGCTTAGCCAGGCTCGGACACGTTGCTCCACCTGTTCTGATGGCTCGTCGTCGTCGGGGCTGCTACCATCTTCTGCAGCGGCGACGTCAGCGGCGAGCTTCTTCTTTATAAGTTCTGCTTCGATCTGCAGTTCCTTCTTACGAAGAGCGGCGAGTTTCTCCTCCGCCTCGTAATGCATACGCGCGACGACACTTGCTGTCGATCGATGCGATCTAATTGAAATAGCCTTCTTTCTGGCTAGGGTTTGTACTTCCGAGGATGCAGGCGCCTTGCTGGTACCTGGTCTCGGTTTCAAAATAGTTTGAAGCAGATCCGCTCTTCCCTCGGTCGGCGGCGGCTGGCTCGTAGCGGCAGCGGACGGCGATCGTGGCGGATCCGGAAATCTACGTGGTTGCTGGTTCTCCTCGGCCCCACTCTGACTTCTGGTCATAACCATCTTCAAATGTTAATCTTCAAATGTTAATCTCAAATGTTAATCTTCAATGTTAATCTTCAATGTTAATCTTCCTTTTCAAGAATCTTCGGGAGGTTTTTCCGATGAAAAATCTGCGAATCCTTGCTTCCGTTCGCAGCGGTGTATCCTTGTATCCTCGAGTCCGATCTTCTGAGTCCAATCTAATCCCTGGCGTTGATTCCCGTTGATAAATCTTGATAAAGTTTCCAATGTTGCGACTTGATAGAATTCTTCTATCTTGAATCTTCAAAAAAATTTTTCTATGTTCAGAACAGCTGACGAAAATTTTTTAAGTCCAGTCTTCCGTAAAAATTTCTATCTTGAATCTTCGGAAATTTTTCTATGTTCAGAACAGCTGACGAAAATTTTCTAAGTCCAGTCTTCAGTAAAAATTTCTATCTTGTTTCTTCGGAATTTTTTCTATGTTCAGAACAGCTGACGAAAATTTTCTAAGTCCAGTCTTCAGTAAAAATTTCTATCTTGATTCTTCGGAAATTTTTCTATGTTGACGGCACATAGAAAAATTTGAACAGCTGTTCAAATTTTTCTATGTGCCGTCTTCGTTATTTTCAACTTGATATGGACTTCGAATTTTTCTTCGATCTTGAAATTCGGCTCGCCAAAGGACCTCGCACTACTGTACAGGACTGTATAATTTCACAGGGGTTCAACCGCCGGCTCAGATTAGACTCGAAGATAGCAAAGTTACACCGCTGCGAACGGAAGCAAGGATTCGCAGATTTTTCATCGGAAAAACCTCCCGAAGATTCTTGAAAAGGAAGATTAACATTGAAGATTAACATTGAAGATTAACATTGAAGATTAACATTTGAGATTAACATTTGAAGATTACCCGCCCGCCCGTACGCCTCTTTCGGGCCGATTCGCTATCTCACTTTTACCTCTCTATACGGCTATTTTCCATAATTTTCCCTATTTTTCATGAGCCAGGTGAAGCAAAACGCGTTGTGAAAAATTCTTTATTGTAAAAACCATATACATAAACCCTTATATACTAGATACCTTATTCTATAAAAAAGATATGTGCAATTTACAGCTTACCATATAAGAAATGTTCTACATTTTTACCATTATTTTCTTAATAACTATTTAACCCTTTATTATATATTCTTAATCGTTACGCTACACGTTAGGTATTATGTTTATTTACACAAATCAAAAGAAGCTACGTTAAAATTAGCTTTAGTTAAATATATATAAGCAAAATAACCTGCACTTGATAAAACACCATATAACACGATTTTTACACACTGATGCCATATAAATCTATGCATATAGTCACTGAGTATTCACTATTATAGTTTTATGTACTGTTTTAATTACACGTTTATCGTTCACATTTAAATTCACTCATGTTTTACGTTACGAGGCCGCTGTCCTTAACAATTATTAAACATTTTAGGAGTGAAGTTTCGAATGCGTAATGCACTATTAGTTATTAACCGACTTCCAAAAAAAAAAAGTTTAAAAAACTATAACCCGACTACGTAAAAAAAGGGGTCTAAAAAGGCCGAAACAAGAAAATAATTCAAATAGAAATCCAGAAATGCATAGTTACTAAAATGGTCAATGTAGAGCCGTGGTCGCACACACTAATGGCGTCATCTAAGCGTCAGTTCACACCGAGATGCGTGACGTCTAGGTATAAGCTGAAACTGCGTATATCGTCATGTACACATGCATACTCCAAGATAGTTTCAGACGGCTGCGTTTTGACATCGACTGTTCCGAACACTAGGTGCGACCACGGCTCCACCTTGACCATTTTTGTAACCATGCATTTCTGGATTTCTATTTAAATTATTTTCTTGTTTCGGCCTTTTTAGACCCCTTTTTTTACGTAGTCGGGTTATAGTTTTTTAAACGAATTTTTTTATTTAATATTTTTCCGTTTCCCAATTCTATTTTTTTACAAAGTATCTACAAGCGGGCAATTTTTTTTACATAAATATTTATAGGTTACTGTTACTGAAAAATGAACTAACCATAGCATACAGCCATACACAGTAAATGACGACTTGATTCGAATTCGAAGAACGATTTATAAAATATAACTATTTGTAATTTATATTCAATAATCGCAATAGAGATCATTCAACATTAATTCATTTCACCAATGCAATTACATCACTAATTCAGTTTTAATCGTATTTTGATCTTGTACAATAGTTGTAGTGGAATATATCATAAACTTCTAAACACAACGATACCACGATTCAGAAAATTTTAAGACTCGTATGTGACATCTATCGAACGAGTGAGTAATAAAAGTGCTAGTAATTGATTTCATCTTCATTTTCTTATTAAAATCGGATGAACCAATTAACCGATTTTGATCTAGTTTTTTTTGTTTGAAAGCTGACATAATTAAGAGTGGTCTTAGCTATAATTCGTCATCATCAGCTCGTTCACTGCTTGGCAATATAGGTGTTATTTTTTTTTTAAATTTGTTATGTATTTCCTGTAAAAAAATTATATTTATAAAATAAAATATAATGTTATGAAGGAACATAATATATAAATTATATATTTCTAGCCTTACTATACGTAATGTTAGAAAATTGGACAAAATATATTGTACGAATTGTATTTTAAACGTATATTTTGACTTAAACAATATGATATAATATAATATATATACAAATTATGTAAATATTTGTAGTGTGCTTGCCAAGACCTTTCTTTTGATACCAAACATGTGATAATTATCTCGATTTAATTTTTTTAGATGTTAGAATCTGGGGCTTAATTTTCGAAATACATAATTTTGAAAAAAATTATATAGCCTATGTTACCCGCGGCATCATTACGAATCTATTGACACCTCATTTATTAAAATCGGACCAGTAGTTTAGACGCTACGAGGGAACAAACATATATACATACATACATACATAGACTGCCAAAATCATTACCCTTCCTTTTGGCTTCGCCATAGTCGGGTAAAAAGGAGGCGGTTATACGTTCGGGCGATATTCGGTTCGGCTATACACCAATGCTCGTCCCACAAGTTGGTTTAAAGAACTGGAAGCACATGCCATCATGCTATCACCACCATCTTCAAGATTCTTAATAAACAGCAACATATTATTATGATGACATAGGTACTCACTACTCATCAGAGTTTTGTGCACCGATATCAATGTATTCATAATAATATTTATTTTTAAACAAAAAATTAAAACCGACTTCCAAAGTAAAAATGCACAAAAAAGTATGAAATAAAACTTATTTTCTAAATAATTCCTCTTTTAAACTCAGCTAAAATTTTATCAGCAAATTTGAACGTGAGCTCTATAAAATATTATAGGATATTGTTTGGCTGGCTCAATAAATAGGTAACACATTACACAGGCGGTAATCGATATTAACTGAATTCGCAAGTGGTATTGAATGTTTACAATAATTATGAGACGATTGACGAATGATTAATTGTTCTAGGAACACGTTCTGCCACGGCCGCGCTCTATCTAACCATGAAAGTTGAAACATGTCATCATGAGTGATGAGTCATAAACATACAGAAGATTCTACTTATGAATTATATTTTAATGGTTGTGCAAAATCGCCCATTGTAAGGAACAAGGTCAAAATTGATTCGAATAGAATTAACTGAGAAACTAACATTAATATTTTTTTATAGATGGACAGAGACCTCATAGTGACTGTAGGTTATTTATTGATGGCCTGAATCAGTTTACGGTTTACCATATACACAGGTAAATCGTTTAAGATACTGCAATGCCGAAAACTGCAATGTCTGAGTTACGATACGGCCGTCGCAGAGATATTGTGCTGCTCTGCCAGTGTCGCATGTAATATAATATCAAGCTATTTCACATGCATATATATTCAGATTCTATGCTCAAAGTATTTTGTAGTTTAGTATGAAATTTTGAATGAAAATCCATAGAATTAAAGTTTAAAAGACGCGCGGCAATTTGCGAAGGTTTAGTGAGCATATTGTCGGTGACACGAATCCATAAGATTTTCCCCTACCAAAAAGTGCCCAACGTGGAAAAGTTTTCACTTCAAAAAATTTATATAAACAGTAGAACGTATATCCGCCTCCTT
This sequence comes from Phengaris alcon alcon, assembly GCA_037179445.1. Lineage (NCBI taxonomy): Eukaryota > Metazoa > Arthropoda > Insecta > Lepidoptera > Lycaenidae > Phengaris > Phengaris alcon. Next base: position 996,967 of record JAYRCH010000567.1, on the reverse strand, counting down.
TTTTGAAGTTGGTTAAAAACAAGAACATTTTAAAACGAATACAAAATAGATATAATTTTAAAGGCGCAAATATTATGCTTTATTTTTTTTAAGTAATTAATTATTGCTTAAGGCCTAAGCTATTATATTGTAGCTTAGCATCAGCACTGTCACAGACCTAGGTCTAGACTTCAGCAAGGAGCTATGTTACGCAACGCCGACTCCGAGCCAAATGTGGAAGCTGCAGACGGCAGACTTACGAGTTATGTAAGAATCGCTACTTGCGCCATCGCCAATCGACTGACATCGAATCGGATGACAAACAAGATCACCATTCACCATTTACTGCATGTGTTCCTTAGGTCCCTTTGACACCTGGCAACGAAGATGGATTGTATATAGTTCAAAAACTACACCACGAGTCAGCTGTCCAATAAATGTATTACGATTTACGATCGAATACGTACAGTAAGTATACTGACATAGTTTTCTGTCCTGAACCCCAAACTGATAAATAAATGAATCGTCGTGATATCATAAAGTGATTTTTGTAGTTTGGACTAATCAAAACGCGTTAACCGTTGGTTTGACGTTTATCAGAAAAAAAAATGCTGTTTTAACAGTCATGACAGTGTCGTCACTCGTCACTTTCGCGTCGAACTACATCTGCATCGAAACTGTATTAATGTAAGATTTAATTATACAGAATCGCCTTCAGGCTGAACTCTGAAGGCTAATGCTACTTAACACTGATGTATATCGCTGTACAGCGTTTAAATTACTTAAGCCATTCTAAATTGTGCGAAAAAGCCATGTGAGACGAATTAATGTACGAAACAGTTTATTATTTCTTTAGACAAGAATACAAAATTATTGATTTGGTTTCCGATGTTGCGAGCCAAGACCCAAGTTGAAGGTAATGTCTTACTGATAATGCCATATCACTTTGCAAAGAAGATTTATTAGTCAATCGTTTTATTACAGTTCCGTACTCAAAGGGTTAAAAAACCGAATTAAACATTTAAAGTAACCCCCGAATTGGCAAGCACTGAGCAAGCTGATGATGATGAATTATGGCTAAGACCACACCCGATCATGTCAGCTTTCAAACAAAAAGAGGATCAAAATCGAGGCAGACATGTCAAACTTATAACACCCGACGAAAAGTCGGGAGATAAAAACGTTAAACGGGACCCTTTTACTATGACTCCACTGTCCGTCCGTCTGTCTGTCTGTCACCAGGCTGTATCTCAAGAACCGTCATAGCTAGACAGTTAAAATTTTCACAGGTGTATTTCTGTTGCCGCTATAACAACAAATACAAATAACAGAATTCAATCAATATTCATGCGGGGCTCTCAAACAAACGTGAGACGCTTGAAATTATAGTTATTTGCTCAATTTTAATACTAATTAGGTGCTTATATTGGTGCTTGATATTAGTACTAATAGTTGATAATGGTACGGAACCCTACGTGCTGACTGAATTCTCTTAACGTTAAATAGGTGATTACATAATATATTAAATGCTGGTGTTGGTAATTAAGATATCTTTGTTGTTATATTGCCACGGGGATCAAACCCATTTGCATTATCTGAGAACACTCAAAGGATTCGCCAAGTTAAGCCACGAAAGCACATCACCAAATTGATGATTCGAATGATCACAGTCATAAGCCATAACTATACGGTAGAAATAATTATAGCGTAGAAATCACTCTAGTCTAGAACACGTACTAGCTTAAATTATAAAATGTCATGTACTTACAATTAAATATAAAGGCTAGGCACACAGCGGCGCCCGGGGTGGCCTGGGCCTGCGATCGATGAAGTCTGGAGTGGTGCCAGCCGACGCCCACCGCGGTTAATCGACGTTTAACTGAGGCTTAAACCGGGATAGGGAACAAGCTGTTATATAACGTTTTATGTAAATATGTATAGGCAGAAGGACATTTAGAAGTTGAAAAAAAATGTATATCTAGTAATGAAACGACTATTCGCCGCTGGGGTCATTGACTTCATTTTATACACTATCAACTGATTCAGCTCAAAGCTGATTTTAAAATGCAAATTGCTGTGCGGTTAATCAACTTATAGTGATGTAAATTACTCTCAGCGGCGATGATTTGTTACATTTCTAGATATATAAGGTCTCCAAAAATCAATTACGGATACTTCAAGCACATGATCCACTGCTAATAACGACGTTTATGTGGAAAAATAATTGTCTTTCTCAAACTAAAAAAATCATCTCATGTATGGGTGACTCTCCGCAAAACGCAAACTCGCCCATATAAAGATATTTTTTTTATATCGAGTATAACAATTATTTTTCTGCTTAAACGTCTTTACATAAGCAGTAGATCATATGCCCGAAGTATCCGTAATTGATTTTACCAAACCTTATATGTTTTTTGGACTTTCGATTTTTTTTTCTGCCTAAGCGTCTTTACTGCATAGGCTCGTACTTGATTCTGTTTTACAGACTTTAACAAATCATCATTAAGCTTCCATGATTCTAATTTATTTTAAAATTATACCACAAAATTTATATGTTGAAGTTTGTGTGGATGTTTGTGACTCTTTCGAGTTAAAACTACTGAACAGATTTTGATGAAGTTTGGTATGGTAGTAGTTTAGGCTCTACTTTTTATCCCGAAAAAGTGCAGTGTTCCCGTGGATTACTGTACTTACGCGGGCAGAGCCGCAGGCAAACGCTACTGCAATATAATATAATATGTATTCTAAATATTAGTGCTTCTTTAGTCATTGTGTAATTCGTACTTAGGTACTTAAAGATCTTTCTTGCTAATTTGCCAAAATTAAAATTAGGTAAGCACGTAAATTACTCACAACTAGAAAGTAATTAACATATCAATGTGTAACTTAGGGATAAGTTGATAAGAGAGTGTTGCTTAAACAGGATGAAAAGTTGTTATTAACCTAAATCCTAATGGAAAAATGACAATTGAAGTCTGCATCAAAATTATCGTTGATGGTACGATTTCTACCAGCCGCAGAACTTTGTACCAGCGACCATGTGTAGTATCTAGCTAATCGAAGCTATCTTTATATTGGGAGAACTAACCAAGGTTTAAATTTAGTGCAAGTATGTGCCACCCGGCTCACGCAAAGCCCAGATCTTTCATTTGAGCTAGGGGCGTGGGCTCTCAAATTGTGTCTGGTGCGGGACAAAGAGGTCCGATCGTGCTCTCTGTCGGCCCGGGAGCGCGTCTGCGTTGCCATGACAACGGCTGGGCTGTTATATAAAAAAGGATGCCTAGATCGATATAGGAACCACGCAACAGGATCCGATGCGCTATTTTTAGACTCCAATGCGACTTTAGGGATTTTGCGCGACTACGCCCAACAAATGTTAAATTATTCCAATTTTTTGTAAAGGTGGCATGGCATATTTTTATGATAACTTAATATTATGACGACTGTACTTCTGTCCATTAGCGATTGTATCATTTTGAAAATACGTCCTTTTGCGAATATTCGCCGGAGGGGTTTACTTTTAGGCTCAGCATAAGTAACTAGTAAGCTCTACAAAAATAAATACTAGGTACCTACTTACTCCTTGACTTTTTTTTTTGGAAAAGCAAGAGTTTTTCAGGTGGATTTAAATAAAATAAATATGTATGATAAATGATAATAGAGTTCTGTTAGAGTCACATAGAGAATCTATCTAGATTCCAGGTCAAACGCCCGAAATTAATAACCTATCCAAAATCTTAGATTGACTTCATCTTAGATTCTCAAACAAAAATTGACGTATATTGCCGTGAAGTTAATCCTAGGGTAGGGTGTATTCAAGTCTTGATCTCAGATAGCTAAAATGAGATTAATGGCCGGTTTCAATAACCTATCTACCAATAACTATTTGTTATATATGTCGTCATTCATTCATTTGCCGGTTTTTTTGCGATAAAAATTTGACGGTTCTAACAAATAGTTATTGGTTGATTTATTGGTTTATTGGTTTGGATAGGTTATTGAAATGGGCCGTAAGATAGATTATTAATTTCGGACGTAACGCCCGTATAAAGTAAAAGAAGTAAAGATATTATATAAAGATCGTTCCATTTCCATTCGATCCATTGAAATATCCTGATTCGGTTTTACTTATGTCTGCATTATATTTTTTTGTGGCATCGAACTCCAAGATGGCAACAGATGACATATTTTTCAATTAGCATAAGAGGATTCACCGCTGACTGAAACCCGATGGTGATCAGCGCCGTATAAGGTCGCCCGCGGAAGTCGTGGGTGGTGGTTTCTGGTGGCTACCATTTTGGTTGCACAAATATTTTTAATCTGTTCAAAAATGTGTTTATTGACGATTTATAAAATGTTCAGTAAAATTGTTCATATTTAATTAAAAAATAACAGTTCTCACAGATGTGGTCGCTGACTACATATCACAATATTAGTATGGTATTATTAGCTTTTTTAAAATAGTGAGGACTGATGAGTGAAGACTTATGTAGCGGTCAGCTTGAAAAACTGGTCAAGTGCGAGTCGGACTCGTGCACAAAGGGTTCCGTACAAAACGGCAAAAAGTACGTTTATTGTATGGGAATTGGGATTTGGGAGCCCCACTTCAATATTTATTTTATTCTACTTTTAGTATTTGTTGTTATAGCGGCAACAGAAATACTTCATCATCTGTGAAAATTTCATCTGTCCAACTATCACGGTTAAGGATACAGCCTGGTGAGTGATGTGTGAGTGAGTGAGTGAGTGAGTGAGTGAGTGAGTGAGTGACAGACCTTATCACAGACAGACAGCGAAGTCTCAGTAATAGAGTCCCGTTTTTACCCTTTGGGTACGGAACCATAAAAAACGAATTGCAGACCATCTGTTAATTTTTTAAAACAACACGTTAAAATGAGCTGAAAATTCAAAAAAAGTGTCAAGTTAATTAAAAAAAAACAATTTTCCAGAAGCTAAGGGCTTTTCGGCATCCTCGAAAATATAGTTTTAAAAACCTATCACGCCTACATAAACAATTGACTCTACGTGTATGGGAAAATCGTATGGGTAACAAACAACAGTGTAATGTTAACTAAATGGTTAGTTGACCATTTAACATTCCCATTCCCGCCCTATCTAAATGAACAATCTCAGAGTTTGGCGAGTGGCGGCAAACGAAGATAGATGGGCAAATGACTCTTATCGCCTTACGCATGTACTACATTCTACACCCTGTTCCGTCGGAATAAAGTTTAGTTTTCAGTGAGGCGTACTTTAATGAATATAGGCATCATTTTCAGCGCCTACGCCGCGCTGTGTACAGAGTAGGCAAATAGTAGAGCTGGCGTCAACAATCATTATCAATGTTCTTTTCTCTCATTTCTATAAGCATAATATCCTAGGTCTAGAATATTATGCTTATAGTAACAATAATTAAGGAAGTCGGATACTGTCCGTTCGTCTTCGGTTTACCGACCAAACGGCTAGTGCTAGAAAGATGAAACTTTGCATGGATATGTGTATTTGCTACGTCGACAAAGTGCTAAAATAAAGTTACCAAAAATTTTTTTTTAACGTAAAGTGAGGATGATGTTTTTTTTCCTCCCGTCTACCCCATAGTGTGGGGTATCATTAGGTAGGTCTTTAAAAAATATTAAGAGGTAAATTTTTTGATTTAGGTATCCGTTTGCGAGATATTCAACTTTAAAGCGCATGTTTTTGTTTAAATAAAAGCTAATCGGCTGCCTCGAAAAAAAAAACTTGAGATGTGTCAAGGGACACCCGGATGGAACGAAGTTCCTCTCGATTAATTAGTGAAGGAATTGTAATAAAATTTTTTTTTTAGTTAATCAGTTAATATAAACTTAATCAGTAGGCTCAATTTTAGTAATAATTGAGAGAGAGAGAGAGACAGACAACTATAGCAAAAAGTGTCGTTACAGTCTTAATTTTTCCGTCTAGCCCCCTTTCGCAACGCGCGATAAGGAACTTCGTTCCAAAATTTAAAAAAAATATGATGGTACGCCACGTGATAAACTATAAAAGAAAACAATAACGGCTTATCTAACGACTAACTTTGTGTTACTTTAGGAGTTATAGATGCCTAACTTGTAAAATGCGCTTACGATATAATAAATAAACATGTAAAATATTGGTATAATAATACGGAACCCTACGTACACGAGTATGACTCGCATTTGGCCGTCTATGTACCCGACTATGTAAATTATAAGGCCTATGTTACCCGGACTATTATTACGTATCTATTGATACGCCATTTATTGAAATCGGACATGTAGTTTACGCTACGCTACGTCGCAATAACCACTCTCTGCATTGAGAATTGGGAATTCTGCGCAATCTATAAAAATTATCATTGGACAACCGTGCGATTTTTTGGGGTCCTAAATTAATAATTTTTATCCAAATTTCAGGTAGGCAAACAACTTTTGAGCTTCAATGCCCACTACTCTGTCACTAGTCTACACTAGTCCTCCTACGCCGGCCAGCTCTAGCCGATTATTTAATCGAGAATAAAACCGATACAAGGTCCCGTATTCGATTAAACGACTAAGTAATAACTCCCGAGAGAGTTCCACGGATCAGCTGCTATTGATACTTGATGTTTTATAGTTTTGATGCTTTATAGCTCACTTTAATACTTTACGGCCCACGATCGCGATACTTAATAACATGGATGATAGATCGTTTCTATTAGAAACTATTAAGTATTATCTTGTTTTAATTCTCTCTAGCAGTGGCGAAGGCTGGTTCTCCTTCATAGGGAAGCCTTAGCCTGTATAGAATAGGTAGAGATTAGGATGTGGGTCTTTAAAAGGTAAGTGGTAAGTGAAACCGATAGGAATGGAGTTATAAGAACCTCGCGCCACTGCTCTCTATTAAGAAATTTTAATAATATGTTAAAAACGCTATTTTCATCGAGATAACATGAAAAGTTAAATAAATGAGATAATGGGACAATCTCACCCCACCCCCAAAAGCATGTGATATTTGGGACAAATGTGAAATGACACGTATCGATGTAAACGCTTATATAATGTAAGTAAAACTGAAAGTACCTACTCGTAATTATACGAAACTCCCAATTAGGACAGTCGCCTTGAGTCTTTCGATCTGCCCACAGATGACTTCACCCGGCGTCGAACCCGCACCCACTGAGCCGGTTCGCCCACAGGCCACAGTCTCATACAATGTGGTAAATGCACGAGAACTTTATATTTATGGGTCGCACAAGATTCACTTATCACATCGGTAACGCCTTCCGCCTTTGTCATAAGCCAAATTGCTGAACTTACGAGTACATACTATATAGTCTGTACTAAATTGAGCTAGATGCAATAACCGCCTCCTTTTATAGAAGTCGGTTAGAACTGATTCAAAACGGTTCAATTTCTTGTTAAAGATAATTTTGGGATATGGACGTTCGCGTTAGCGTTTCAACGAACAAAAAAGATTTAAATGTTAAGAATTTAATGTTAAACTCTTAACATTTAAATCTTTTCTGATAATGATTCATAATATAAATAAAGCTGAACATTCACAGTATCCAACTTATGCCAAAATATTGATTACACAGCAGTGGTTCTCCTTCATAGGGAAGTCCATGTCTAGGTAGGAATTTGGATGAGGGTCTTCAAAAGGTAAGTAGTATGTGAAGCCGATAGGAAGATTATAGAAACCTCACGCCACTGTTACACAGTGATATCGCAGCGCTTAGACGCCTAAGCGATAATTATAATACTATAATTATAATACTAAGCGATAATAAGCGATATTGCAAAGTAGTTAGAACTAAATGTTTTCTAATCCCCCAAAAGCCTGGATGTAACATGATATTGTGAATAATGTGCCTGATCAAATTTACTTCACCCCCAGCAAGGCAGGCTGAGGGGGAGTGACGTCATCCGGGGGGTGAGTCACACTGAAAACGGGAAACCACGCTTCTCAACAAAATGGGACACTCGTATTTAGCAATAGGTACCAAATGTTAATATTAAATTCTTAGGCTGGGACTATATGTTCCGGAATCCGGAACGCCGGTGAAAATACAGCTCGACACTCGACACTTCGATTTTTCAACTCTACTGTATTGGCGCAGCGTTCTATTTTCAGTGCTCTGAATTTTCCCGGACCCGTCGGATTCCGGATCATATAGTACACCGGATCATACAGCCGTAGAGGTACCGCAGCTCTTTATGTAATTAATGAATACTTAATTACATAAACAGCTATCAGAGGCGTAGGGTTCCTAACTCCATTCCTATATCGGTATCACTTACCACTTACCGTTTGAAGACCCTCATCCAAATTTTTACATATTAAACACTACGGCTTCCCTATGAAGGAGCACTGACAGCTATACTATGTAGTATATGTAATAGTTTACTTTATTTTTAGACTAATACAATGCAAAGTATAGTAAAAATGAAGTTATCCGAGTGTAAATTATTATTATAATATATAAAATATATATAAATATATTATAATTATTCCAATTATTAATTCTATGATTAAAATTTACAATGCATAGATACTTGTGGTGAATTGAATGATAAAATAATGAACGTAAGAATGTGTTACACATATTTTATTAAAACATTAGTTATGTTTTCACCTTTCTAGTTACACTCTCGTTGTCATAATATTTAGTGAAAGCATGCGTAGAAGCCTACAAATAAATATTTGCATACCATTTTAAATTTGTAAAATTATTACAATCGTTATGACTTCCAACTCGGAAGTTAAGTCAACTAGCACCGAGCAGGCAATCTATAGTCTATGACACAATTAGACCCATACTCCCTTGTTAATAAAAATATACACGACGGATACGCAAATCCATCTTTGTCGGGTACGTTGGAAAAGCCACTTGTCCGTGGTGTAAATATTTTTATCAATAAGGGGAATAGTTATACGGGGGGCCAACTTATAAACTTAAAACTTTAGAAGCTGATTATTCGAAAATGGTTGACTTGGTAAAAAAGTCATTTATGAAACCTTGCCTTTAAAAGATTTATTCAACGATACCCAACAGGATGGGGTAGAATTGATTTTTTTTTTTTTAATAACTTATGTACACAGAATAATAAATAATGAAATCTTAAAACTAGGATACAATTTACTACAAAGGTACTACTTATTCCAAAATTGGAATTTCTTCCAGTAGATCCGATACCTATCCGATACGATATATCGGATCTACTGGAAGAAATTCCAAGAAATTCCAACATACAGAAAATTAACAGTATCTGGTGCTTACAATTATTAACAATAATAAAACAGATTAAGTTCTTTAATATTATACAAATACATAAAAAAATTACAATATACAAATATGTACAATAATTTATAATAGTATAATAAAAACATAATATATTAATAGCATAAATTAAATTAAGGGTTTGGTATCTTAATTATAAGGTTCAGCTGAGATAGTGCTCACGCAGTCTTCCCTTAAAGAGCCCAAGTGTCTTACACTCCCGCATCTGAGCTGGCAAGTTCCAGAGCTGAAGGAGTAGGCAAAGAAGTCGGTACGATGGGGAGGGATATCTAGAAGAGTACGTCTAAAGGGTCTACAAGATATGTTTTGGAAATTAGGAAAGGAGAATCGCTCATTTAAATAAGAAAAATAATAATTAATTAATTTAATAATTACTAATGTTTTTAATGTTCTATATTACTCTTTATGTAGGACTAAACAGAGTATTGAAAAGGAGAAAGAGGATTCGATAGTTTCTGCGTAGACGAATAGGGAGCCACTGCAACTACTTTCTGTACTGAGACACGTGATCTCAGTAATTTTAAGCCAAAAATAAACAGTATGGAGAGAGTTGCAACCGTTCTAATTTGCTTAGAATCTCTTCATTCGCGTCTAAATAGCAAACGTCAGCGTAATCAATAATAGGTTGGAGTAGGAAGAAAGTTTTGGAGTAACTTGAGTGAATGCAGGGTGTGGTAAACTATATTATAAGTTTTAACTAACTATATTTTTCATTCCCACTTCATATGTATAGCGATATGATATTATGATGATGGAGATCCGCCCCTAAAATATAAAATTATTATCATAATATTATGATGCCAAAACCGAGATCCATATACATTATATAACTATACCAAATTTCAACATTTTATATTCATAATTACAGAAGCTAGAAAAGCGGACAGACAAACAGACAGACAGACAGAGTGAAACTACAACGGTTCCTTGAGTACGACGGAACCCTAAAAAAACAAGTAAAGAGATGAGAATGATATTATGAAGCAATAATTACAGAAAGTTGTCCCAGATGTTCAACATTATTGGGCACCGTGAGTCACCCAGCGACAGAATTCGGTAAATCAATATTCGGGAGGGCCGTACGGCTTCGTGTCTAATATAATAATGTCACGTTCGCGAGTTATACCTAATTTATAATATATTATACTAATATTATAGTTAACTTTGCCCTTGCGAAACGGGTGTCTTAATTTGCTCGTATCTGTATAACATTTATTCTGTTTACAGATAACATAATTTTGAGCCTTTAAGGTGGGACCGCCCTAGGCGGCAGCGGCGCGACGCGACACGTCCCTACTAGTGATACCAGAATGGAATGCCGCGTTACGAAGTTCCGCTGCCACGTAGTGCGTCATGTCTTCATACAATTTCATACAAAGAATATTTGGCCGTGTCGCGTTGCGTAGTTCCGCTGCCGCGTAGTTACGCCTAGTGCGGTACCACCTATTAAGGCCCCCATAGATAAGAGGCCGATCGTTTCAGTTAGAACTGACGTCAGTTCGGCCTGAACGGATTCGAGCACATACACGGAAAAAAATCGCATCCGACCCAACTGACGTCATTTCGGCCTGAATCATTCATTCATTCATTCATACGCTTGTACACGATACACCCCCGCACAGCCGAGGCTCTGGCGAGAACTAAAGCGATTTGTTACACATGGTCCGTTCAATCCATCCATTCAGTCCAGAATTAATGTTGCCAACTTAGTTATTTTACAAAGTTTTACTACTAAATTAAGTATTTTATTCCCCCTCCTTAGCAGGAATTTAGTTGTTAGTCGTGTTTAGTAGGAAAGAAGCCAGACAGTAATCAATTATGCATTATGTTAGGCACAAAAAAAAAAAATTAAACACCTTATAATAATCGTAGCATTCGTCTGTAATTTGCTTAAAACTACCAGTTTAATTACTAATATACATTATATGTCCTAGTATATTTTAATTTGACGGTAATATTTATACCTACTATTATTTATACGGTACATACAAATATCAATATAACAAAACCTAAAATGCCTAAAACCTAAAATGGTTTTTCGGGGGCTTTAGGGATTACTAAGTTGAGTTGCTTTTTGGATAGTTTTCAGTATTCTTTTAGTAGTTTTTAATAGAAATCGACGCGAGAGCCGTTCAGGTCGAACTGAAGGTAAACCGGAGTTTATATGACGTAATAATATTGCAATTTTTTTCCAGCAAATTAAGTTTTATACTCTACTAGATTATGCCCGCGGCTTCGCCAGCATAAATACAGTATTCCACGGGAACACTTTACTTTTTCGGGTATGTAACTTTTTCGCCTATGTTTTAAATTTTAATCCAAAGCCTAAACAGTAGTTTATGCTTCATTGGTAGGTACCTATGTAGTAACATACCATGATACCACTGAAATCCGTTCAGTAGTTATTATAATAACTACTGAACGGATTTCGATAAAATTTGGCATGGTAGTAGTTAAGGCTACTTTTTATCCCGAAAAAGTACTGTGTTCCTTTGGGATACTGTATTTACACGGGCAGAGCCGCGGGCAACAGCTAGTCTTTAATAATATTATAAACGTGAAAGTGTGTATGTATGTATGTATGTATGTATGTATGTATGGATGTTTCACATGTTTGTTTCTCTTTCATGCAATAACTACAGAACGGATTTTGACGATTCTATGATTTTGGGATTTTTTCTTTTAATTTAGACTCCGGATTAACACACAGGCTACTTTGTTTCGCAGCAAAATATGTTGTTTCCAAGTTTGGTCAGGACAATGCGGGCTGATCACCTGATTGTCTGACAAGAAAGATGATCCATGCATCGGATGGGCATTTAAAATAGTCGGATCTCCGCCTGATGTCTCGCCTGTCGTGTCGGTCATCCGTCCCACTGGGTTTCGGGAGTATAGGAAGAGATAGTGCTTCGTACCGCGCACACACTTGGGCACTATAAAAACACTTCTGCGTAGCTGGCCTGATTTCAATGAAACCGGCCACCGTCACTGGAGTGTTAGTATTATTAATTTAAAAAAATCGAGTCTCTAGTTTTTGCCAAGTATACTAATTCTTATTATATAGTGGAGTCATTTTAATAGGTAACATTTGACGTCTGTCAGTTTTATCTTCATCGTGAGGACCTGCTTAAAAACATCGATTAAAGTGAATGAATCGATACGGACTTGAAACATATGTGAATTTTAAAAATCATCAGGTGAATCCCTGTCCCATTATTATTTTTTCTTTCGTAAATTAAAGGAACAAAATAAGACAAGGGAGTTTTGCCGGGGAGTTCAATGGGTGACGTTGTGGAATTCGTATGTCTTCATAAAATTGTGTTATTTCTGTTCTTAATGTGTAATATTGGTAGAATATTAACCATTAAATATTCGTTAACGTACACAAGTGTGGGCAAGTGGTACAACTTCTAAAAACGTGCTATTTTGTGGTTTCCCGCCAAAACTCCCTAGGAACTTTCAGTAAAGCTTCTACCACTTTAATGAATCGACTGACATGTCACATGACTCATGGACTGTACTGACTATATATTAGGACTTTGACTAGACTTTAGACTTGACGATATAGAAATACGGTGTTGAAAATTGAAACGAAAGTTCTATTTCCCGCCTTTTTAACTTGACACTGGCAAATGATTATAAGCCGATGCCATATATAAAAAAAATAAAAATAAGACAAGTACATAATTTAACTTTTTTATTTTTTGTATTTTTATAGTTAGTTAAAAGAACAATAAATATAATTGTTTTATTATAATCACAACGTGGTTATTAATTAATAGTGATATTTCTTCACAAGTAATCATTGCATTCGATTCTACTTATCAGCTTTCGATTTTTAGAGTAACATCCCTAGTGTTTAAAAAGAAAAAGGGTTAACTGACGCAACATTGTAACAACGTTCAGTTATTTAGATCAGAAATTGTATATTATGTTTAGAATGGTTTATTAGTGAAAGCAAATAGTAAAATTACTCGTATCGGTCATTATTAAAATAAATATCTAATCGTAATTGAAAAAAGTTAAGCAATTGTGCAGTTCTAACAAAACGAAAAAATATATTATTTTATGCCCGCCGTTACAAGGTTACGTTGTTGAATTTTGATGAATTGTCAAATGTTACCTATTAAAATGACTTCACTTTAGTATGGGGAATGAGTTAAGATGGTGTAGAGAAAGATGATGATGGGTTGAGAAGACGGCGTACGATGGAAGTTGGAACGAGTATCAATAACTATTAGTGGATATCTAACATTATTATTGTCCTAACAAGTCCCTAGGTTAACCAAAACCTTAGCAAGAGAGAGGTTTGTGTACAACTCCTACGCAGTTTCCTTGAAGCTGTAATAATGTAATTGTAGACATACTTTAACTTGTACCGATTGTATGTAGGCTGAAATTTAATACTGGCAAATAAATGTTACGTACATACGCTTTATAAGTCGAGTTTGGCCCCAATGTACGTGGATTTCATCTCCAAACATGGAAACCTACTGCGGAGTACGCTAAAATATCAATTCGAGACCTTAATTGCAAAGTAATAAAATATATTATTGCATTGAGGCGTAGTATTATGGACCTTTTACCCCATTATATAAAAATAATGGAGCTATACACTCGAATATAATTGCGTTGGTACAACAGGGCGGCTGCTTATTGTTTCTAGAATAATGGCTATGTGACTATGTCCTAATTGTGTTGAAAACATGACAGGCAGCTGTGATAATGGTAATTTTACCATCTGGTAAATACAATGGTTCAACATCGAACCTTTGACCTTGGTAGGATCTAGTACCTAATGCATTAATACGTAAAGCAAAAACTTTCAGTCCAGTTTTGCGAGATTTATGCAACCGGAGGAGTACGAAATTTTGTGTTTAGTAGGAAAGAAGCCAGACAGTAATCAATTATGCATTATGTTAGGCACAAAAAAAAAAAATTAAACACCTTATAATAATCGTAGCATTCGTCTGTAATTTGCTTAAAACTACCAGTTTAATTACTAATATACATTATATGTCCTAGTATATTTTAATTTGACGGTAATATTTATACCTACTATTATTTATACGGTACATACAAATATCAATATAACAAAACCTAAAATGCCTAAAACCTAAAATGGTTTTTCGGGGGCTTTAGGGATTACTAAGTTGAGTTGCTTTTTGGATAGTTTTCAGTATTCTTTTAGTAGTTTTTAATAGAAATCGACGCGAGAGCCGTTCAGGTCGAACTGAAGGTAAACCGGAGTTTATATGACGTAATAATATTGCAATTTTTTTCCAGCAAATTAAGTTTTATACTCTACTAGATTATGCCCGCGGCTTCGCCAGCATAAATACAGTATTCCACGGGAACACTTTACTTTTTCGGGTATGTAACTTTTTCGCCTATGTTTTAAATTTTAATCCAAAGCCTAAACAGTAGTTTATGCTTCATTGGTAGGTACCTATGTAGTAACATACCATGATACCACTGAAATCCGTTCAGTAGTTATTATAATAACTACTGAACGGATTTCGATAAAATTTGGCATGGTAGTAGTTAAGGCTACTTTTTATCCCGAAAAAGTACTGTGTTCCTTTGGGATACTGTATTTACACGGGCAGAGCCGCGGGCAACAGCTAGTCTTTAATAATATTATAAACGTGAAAGTGTGTATGTATGTATGTATGTATGTATGGATGTTTCACATGTTTGTTTCTCTTTCATGCAATAACTACAGAACGGATTTTGACGATTCTATGATTTTGGGATTTTTTCATTTAATTTAGACTCCGGATTAACACACAGGCTACTTTGTTTCGCAGCAAAATATGTTGTTTCCAAGTTTGGTCAGGACAATGCGGGCTGATCACCTGATTGTCTGACAAGAAAGATGATCCATGCATCGGATGGGCATTTAAAATAGTCGGATCTCCGCCTGATGTCTCGCCTGTCGTGTCGGTCATCCGTCCCACTGGGT
The DNA here is from genome assembly GCA_037179445.1 of Phengaris alcon alcon. Taxonomy (NCBI): domain Eukaryota; kingdom Metazoa; phylum Arthropoda; class Insecta; order Lepidoptera; family Lycaenidae; genus Phengaris; species Phengaris alcon. Next base: position 981,743 of record JAYRCH010000567.1, on the reverse strand, counting down.
TTCGGGAGTATAGGAAGAGATAGTGCTTCGTACCGCGCACACACTTGGGCACTATAAAAACACTTCTGCGTAGCTGGCCTGATTTCAATGAAACCGGCCACCGTCACTGGAGTGTTAGTATTATTAATTTAAAAAAATCGAGTCTCTAGTTTTTGCCAAGTATACTAATTCTTATTATATAGTGGAGTCATTTTAATAGGTAACATTTGACGTCTGTCAGTTTTATCTTCATCGTGAGGACCTGCTTAAAAACATCGATTAAAGTGAATGAATCGATACGGACTTGAAACATATGTGAATTTTAAAAATCATCAGGTGAATCCCTGTCCCATTATTATTTTTTCTTTCGTAAATTAAAGGAACAAAATAAGACAAGGGAGTTTTGCCGGGGAGTTCAATGGGTGACGTTGTGGAATTCGTATGTCTTCATAAAATTGTGTTATTTCTGTTCTTAATGTGTAATATTGGTAGAATATTAACCATTAAATATTCGTTAACGTACACAAGTGTGGGCAAGTGGTACAACTTCTAAAAACGTGCTATTTTGTGGTTTCCCGCCAAAACTCCCTAGGAACTTTCAGTAAAGCTTCTACCACTTTAATGAATCGACTGACATGTCACATGACTCATGGACTGTACTGACTATATATTAGGACTTTGACTAGACTTTAGACTTGACGATATAGAAATACGGTGTTGAAAATTGAAACGAAAGTTCTATTTCCCGCCTTTTTAACTTGACACTGGCAAATGATTATAAGCCGATGCCATATATAAAAAAAATAAAAATAAGACAAGTACATAATTTAACTTTTTTATTTTTTGTATTTTTATAGTTAGTTAAAAGAACAATAAATATAATTGTTTTATTATAATCACAACGTGGTTATTAATTAATAGTGATATTTCTTCACAAGTAATCATTGCATTCGATTCTACTTATCAGCTTTCGATTTTTAGAGTAACATCCCTAGTGTTTAAAAAGAAAAAGGGTTAACTGACGCAACATTGTAACAACGTTCAGTTATTTAGATCAGAAATTGTATATTATGTTTAGAATGGTTTATTAGTGAAAGCAAATAGTAAAATTACTCGTATCGGTCATTATTAAAATAAATATCTAATCGTAATTGAAAAAAGTTAAGCAATTGTGCAGTTCTAACAAAACGAAAAAATATATTATTTTATGCCCGCCGTTACAAGGTTACGTTGTTGAATTTTGATGAATTGTCAAATGTTACCTATTAAAATGACTTCACTTTAGTATGGGGAATGAGTTAAGATGGTGTAGAGAAAGATGATGATGGGTTGAGAAGACGGCGTACGATGGAAGTTGGAACGAGTATCAATAACTATTAGTGGATATCTAACATTATTATTGTCCTAACAAGTCCCTAGGTTAACCAAAACCTTAGCAAGAGAGAGGTTTGTGTACAACTCCTACGCAGTTTCCTTGAAGCTGTAATAATGTAATTGTAGACATACTTTAACTTGTACCGATTGTATGTAGGCTGAAATTTAATACTGGCAAATAAATGTTACGTACATACGCTTTATAAGTCGAGTTTGGCCCCAATGTACGTGGATTTCATCTCCAAACATGGAAACCTACTGCGGAGTACGCTAAAATATCAATTCGAGACCTTAATTGCAAAGTAATAAAATATATTATTGCATTGAGGCGTAGTATTATGGACCTTTTACCCCATTATATAAAAATAATGGAGCTATACACTCGAATATAATTGCGTTGGTACAACAGGGCGGCTGCTTATTGTTTCTAGAATAATGGCTATGTGACTATGTCCTAATTGTGTTGAAAACATGACAGGCAGCTGTGATAATGGTAATTTTACCATCTGGTAAATACAATGGTTCAACATCGAACCTTTGACCTTGGTAGGATCTAGTACCTAATGCATTAATACGTAAAGCAAAAACTTTCAGTCCAGTTTTGCGAGATTTATGCAACCGGAGGAGTACGAAATTTGGCACAGGTAAAGTCTATGTGTAGGAAGGTGTGCAGAAAGCTTTAAAGTATTTTAACTATTGTTGTTTTAAATCATCCTCATGTAAACATTGCGGTCAATTTCACGGTTAAAACTAAATTTAACAGTGATCGACAACTTGACTCACTAACCGCAATCAGAACTAATGGGTTATTTTTCAAGAAGATTAACAATAGGCTAGACGAGTAGTGCTAGAAGAGTAATTACTTAATTAGGTAAAATAAATCCGCTAGAACATATTAGTAAATATCTCCGAACTTTGTGCGTTTAAGTTCATACTTACAGAATGTAATAATTTTCGTATACGATGTAAGTAAACTAATGATAGTACGTAATATATAAATTAAATGAAATATTTCACATGTAGTCGTCTCCCCAATAATTATTCTATTGCCTTGTCAGCCATATTGTAAGGATGTCATCATCGTCATCTCCGACCACTTACGGCCTGATGAGGCCCAGGCCTCTTGATGTGAGAAGAGTTTGGCTGCGATCCAGCGACCACCGCACTATATAAACGTTAACAAAGAGAACAATATAGAGTTTAGTATTAGTAGAGATTTAGAGAACATTACTTTTGACGACCTCTGTGGTTCAAGCTCTGTTCAAGCTCAAGCTCTGTTCGCGCTCAAGCCGAAGGTCGCGGAGTCGAATCCCGGGAACAAAAAAAATCTGTGTTCCCGGGTCATGGATGTATATTAAATAAGTGTATAATATAATAATAATCTAAAATATGTGTATAGTATAAAATATTATATTTTCTACTTTGCGGCAGTAGGCAGCTGGGCGCTACGTGTAAGACGTCACATTCAAGAGAAAATATTAGGTCTTTACCTATGAAATTGCCGTTTTGTATGAAAAAGAATTTTTTTCATGTATATTTTATTTGTATATATCGAAGTAATCACCCATGCAATCAATGCATCTTTGCCAACGCAGTGGCAGTTTATTGATGCCCTTCTTAAAGAAATTAGCTGGACGGGGGGCAACAAATTCTTCAAAGCCATTTTGTAGGTACTGCCTCTCGGGTATTGAATTTTTTTCCCGCCAAGAAGTAATACAAATCCTGGAAAAAGTAGTAGTCTGTAGGCGCAAGGTCTGGTGAGTAGGGCGGATGACGGAGAGCTTCCAACCCCAGTTCTTGCAACTTGGAGACCGTCTGCTGTGCAGTATGAGGTCGCGCGTTGTCGTGCAGGAGCAGCGGAGACGAGCGATTGACCAATACTGGTTGGAGACGTGCCAGCTTCTCCATCATTGTGTTCAGTTCTTCACAGTACACATCTGCAGTAATGCTCACCCCGTTTGGTAAGAAGCTGTGATGAATCACACCGGCGCTAGACCACCAAACAGTGACCATCACTTTTCTAGGGGTAAGTTTTCGTTTAGGGCATTGTTTAGGTGCTGAACCAGGATCCAACCAACTTGTTGAGCGCTTGTGGTTATCAAAAAAAATCAATTTTTCATCGCAGGTAACAATGCGGTTCAAAATTCCTTCATTTGTGTGTCTGTTGAGCAGTGCAAGGCACGTCTCGACGCGTACTTCGCGCTGGCGATCATTGAGTTCGTGGGGCACCCATTTGTCCTTTTTACCTTGCCAATTTGACGCAAATGGACCAATATTGTTTTGACGCTAACGTCGAAAGCTGCTGCTAATTCAGCCGTAGATTGTGTATCATCAGCATCCACAATCGCCTTTAATTCGTCATTGTCGACCAAAGTCTTCGGACGACCGCGAGGTTCATTTTTCAGGTCGAAATTTCCAGAACGGAAGCGAGCAAACCAATAACAGGTGGTGCGTTGGTTTGTAGTGTTAGCTCCGTAAACGTCGTTGATGTTGCGTGCCGCTTGTGCCGCGTTGCTGCCACGATGGTACTCATTTTCCATAATTACTCGAATTTTTAACGTATCCATGATGACGAAAAAGATTGAAATGCGATAAAAATTTAACACTAATCAATAAACAAATGACTACTTTTGGAAAAAGAATTCCATGTTTTTAAAATAAAATTAATTTGAAATTAGAATTCTTAGCCAAACAAAAATTATTTTGATTTGAAATGGCCAGTACTGCAGAACGGCAATTTCATAGGTAAAGACCTATTATAACCATCTGCACCATGTAGAATTATTCTAAGAACAATAATGAGTAGTAAATAGCAATGTGTATTACCAAGTAGAGCGGCCTTGACACAGTGCGTTTTCCTCGCGATATACAAATATAGTAGACATGTGGTTTAGCAAGCAACATACAAGTACATGTGAATATGAACCTAGGTACTGAGTTGCACCTAGGTTCATATTCACTTAATATTATAATTTATGAACTAAGGCTAGGACTATATTATCCGGAATCGGGCGGGCATAGAACTCTCGACCAATACAAGAGAGTTGAAAATCGAACACGTGAGTTTAAAGTTGTCAGATTTGACATTGACGTTTGACTTGACACTCGTGTGGTCGATTTTCAGCTCTATTGTAATAACACAGAGTTCTATTTTCATTTTTTAGTGCTCTGAATCGACCACGGCCTTACGGATTCCGGATCATATTATAGTCTCTGCAGTAGTCCAACTCTCAGCCTAATACAATCCCAAGCTGGTTCCGTTCGGTAAAATAATACACATTTAGTATTTACACAGTCAAAATGTTTTATGAACACTAGATACGGGTTGAGGTAGCTAAGACATGTTTAGGTATCGCATATTTCACTGAATATTTACGATGGGTCGATCGATAGTATGTATTGTTTTTAAAAGTAGGCATATGGAATGTTGCGACCCGGTATTTTATACTGATGTCTCGACACTGCAAATGGGAAAAGCTGCGCAATCCATGTTGGTGTCTCAGTCTGTCGCAACACCAGAGGAATAACACTTGTGACACCTCTGATGTTGCGCACCTTATCCTCAAAGTCCTCGAAACACAACGCAAGCATTATTTCACGACGGTTATTTGTGAGGCCGTGGTATTTATCTGGTGAAGTCGGCTCATTCGTGCCGAAGTATGGCTCTCCCACGATTAGCATAATGACTGTTGTTTTCGGTGGGTGTGTCAACACTCACCACTCACCAGTATCCTGAAATGTGTAACAATCCTAAAATAGATCGTGAATACACTGAACGATATATGGACAAAAGAACCAAGCGCAACCCTTCAGTTACCCTTCCAAGCAAAACTAAAACAAATGATGTTAAAAATAATAATGCAGTAATCTCGCCTTATACAGACATTCATATTTAGTACATCGATACACCGTTTGAGTATTCAGCAATTAAGTCTATATTTGATTAGCATAAAGGCTAGAATTCCGTGCCGGCTAAAGTTGCTCTACCACGTAGGTACGGCGCCACCCGGCGTAAGGCTACTGCGTGAAGTTGGCCGCGAGTGTGACAGACCAATCGACTCGCGCGAAGTGCACAGCGCGGAGGCGAAGCTGTCCTCAAAAAACCTCTCGCAACCAGCCTCTGGTCATATCTCCGAGTAGTGCGGTGTGAGAGCCACGTGTTAGTGTTTAAGTAATTTATTAAATTTTATATAACAAAATGAGGGAAATCGTACACATCCAGGCCGGCCAATGCGGTAACCAGATCGGAGCTAAAGTGAGTTCAGATTCACATATTTTATAAGTTACTATTTAAGTTTAAAGTTACATTGTATGACGCGGAGCGACACCGGTTCTAACGGTTTTTTCTGTATGTAATTCGCTATGTCAAATTACTTATTCTAGAAATAAGTTATATTCAGTATGCAGACATTAATCTGAGACGAGCAACTTCGATTATTTTTTTCAATACAAGTTTAGTATAATAGAGTATTCTTAGTATTCTTTAGTCTTTACCGCATGCCGTCGTCCCCTAATTAGTTTATACTTAGAAATGAGGTAAGGGTGAAAATGGGGTGGAATTGTAGCTGTCAAAACACCGGATCTAGGGATGTGCCATAGCCTATGCGACAGTCGGAGCATGCGCTGCCAAAACCTCGTAACAAAAAGTAATTTCTTAAATTGCAAATACTTTTTTTACCCTAGCCGGTAATATTTTATTATTGCGTGTAACAATATTGGTGTATGAGACAAATTTTTTTCAGGAAATTAATCCTTTTAATTAAATTAAGGAAGCTTTTATACAATAAATAAGTAACGTCTTACAAAGCAAAGAGGTTGTACCATGTATTATACCACATAGTTGTACCACCTAATAACTTCGACTACCTAATTTTCTTTTCTTTCTTCCGTAGCAGCCAAGGCATATCGCCTAATTTTGCCTTACTATGTGTACATTAGATTTTAAAAGTTCCTACTACCAACCCAACCTACTTTATAGATATTGCGCCTAACACACTGATAAACGACGCGGTGCGAATTTTCTAAGATAGCGATTCAAAATTGAACCTTATTTTACAATAATAAAAGATACACGTTTCATTGCAAGAGTTTGAATTTCTAGCTGCCGCAACGAAACGTGTATCTTTCTGTGTAGTGAATAAAGATGAAGTTTGAATCGCTATCTTAAAAATGCCGCACAGCGTCGCGTGGCTCGGGCGATGTGAACAAACCCTTGCCGTAAAAAAATTTAAATCAGCAAACACAAAATGATGAATGATGAATTGAAATTAAAACGGGACACTGCTAATTACAATATAACAACAATAAATAAGTTGTAATTTGCACAAACACGGCGAATGGCGATAAAAACTTATGCTTCAGCTGTGGTATGCTAATGTTGGATTGTTGGGTCAGCAGACCGTGGCTGGCGGACTGCACTCTGCAGATATTCTGTAGTAATGCGGCTCTATTAAGTAGAAAAGTGATTAATTATGCCGGTTTTTGTTGCGGCTAAAATTCTATATTAAAAAAAACTGTAATTATTTCAATATATCCCAATGTGTTTAAACCCTACCTACCTATGTGTTTAAAAACCCTTAAAAACGTTGTAAAATTTGAAACCTTAAAAACATTAGGTATACTAGGGCAGTCGAATATCGGATACTGTATATTGGCTTGGGGTGCTGTACCTACACAAGACCACAATGCTTAAAGTTGAGCGAGGACAAAGGCCCGTTTTGAAGGTTCTCCGTTCTCGCTAGAAAGCCGACGCTTTTAAACCGACTTCAAAAAAAGGAGGCGGCTATTTCCCACTATGGAACTCTTTACTATCTGCCAGGTCTTATCATAGAGTCAGTTGTACATTCTCCGCGCTACACAAAAGAAACATTGTCAACTGGTATACGACGCCAGCATATACCAAAACAAACGCCCAATAGAGTTTGTGAGGTGCTATCTCGAAAAACAGATGCAGCCAGTAGGTAGGCATTTTAAATACATCAGCCCCTTATTATATAATAAAGTGAATAAAATACTAAATATATATACTGTTTATCTAGGTACATCCTCAAAAAATGTTTAGATAATTGGTTAAAATCTTTAAGTCATGAAGGAAACAGAAAAACTTATGGTCATGTAAATATGTTCTCCAGACTTCACCCACACACACACTCAACACACATAAACTACAATTTTAAACTAATGTTAATATCATAATTCTGCACGTCCACTACATTCTCACGAATTCATTAATTGTTAAACTAAATAAAATAACCTAAATAAAAAATGTGTACATTTTTAGTTTTGTTATTATTTTTAAAATAATGTTTTTGTTACTCCTTCTGATACCCCAGTCACGCAAAATAGGTACATGCAAGTATTGTCGACACTCGACAACATAATATTGTGAAGGCTCTGAAGGCATTGGTAGCTGCGCTGCAGCTTTACACTTTTGCAGCTGCCGGTGCCTTACTTTAATTCATACTGGCCTGTTATGCTTCGTTTATGTATTTTGTTTTTATCAATAAAAAAAGTATCTAAGGACGGGAGGGACTATATTGTCCGGAATCCGGAAGACCGGAGGAAATTCATAGCATTGAAAATAGAACTCTGAACTAATACAATAGCATTGAAAATCGAATACATGAATGTCGAGTTGTCAGATTTGATATTGACATTTGACTTGACAATACTTAGTTCTATGTGGTTCTATAGTAGTACGCAGAGGACAGGTATGATTCAGAGAATTTTCCGTGCTCTGAATCATCCCCCGGCTTTACGGATTCCGGAAAATATAGTCCCAACCTAATTCATAAAATGAAGGGACAAATAAATAAACAAATAATAAACAAACAATTAAGGACACTAGTCTACATTTTTTAAGACTGAAAACAAAAACCGACCAAGTGCGAGTCGGACTAGGGCACGAAGGGTTCCGACTTCCGTGCCATTACCTAGGTATACAACCTTAAACAACAAAAACAACGAAAACATCTAGTTTTTTTGAAAAAGAGAGATGACAAAACAACCTATATTTGTTTTCTTTATTTATATAATATAATATTATGTGGGCTACTAAAACCTACCTAACTTAATTAATATATGCACGATATAAGTTCCCTTGACAGTTTCCATAGACTCTAGTGGATTGGAACTGTTTTCGAAGGCGAGTGAAACCGCGGTTAATTATATGCAATTAGTAATTATCGAAGTCCGTTAATTGGCAACACTATTTAATTGGAGCTACTTTCTTCACTCAACTAGGCTTATGACTTTTTCATTGCATTACATTCACTGGCAGAGTTACGATGAAAATACAGCAATATTTGGAGATTACTTATACGTTCACTATTTTCACGACCTCTGTGACTCGGTGGTTAGTGCGTTGGCGCTCAAGCCGGGGGTCACGGCTTCGAATCCCGCCGGGGAACCAAAAAGTTTTTGTGTTCCTGAAATGTGTATTAAATAGTTATAAATCTTAAATATAATTAAAGTATAAAAGAACTTACCACGGGACCAGATAGACAGTGTGAAAGCGTCCATAGATATTATATTAATATGTTGCTATTAGAATTTCGGCTATCACTCGACATTTCATCATAAAAGCGATTATGTTTCTCAAATTTGAGTCATTTTAAAAATGCATAAAATAATGTTATCTTTTAATCTACTAAAACATTGAATGGTATTCCAAGTATTTTGTACTATTAAATTATTTTTAAGCAGGTAAGAAACACTAATAATAATAATAATTAATTAAAATTTATCGAGTAGAGAAGTTTAGTACAGGACATAACCTTCAAATAATATTATGTAGTTATTGCAAGTATGCAAAATAAAATAAATCGATAATGAGGTCATGAGAAGTGAGCTGATGACATCACTATGACTGTCATCAGTTTGCTGTTCTAATTTTAAAATGTATTTTTTTTTATTAACATGATAGTACGTGATAGCACTGATAGCACAATGTAGAGTTTTGGCACAGAGTAAATACTAAATAATATCATAATATGTTATGGTAAAACAGTAAATAGCAATAGCATTAAATTAAAATATGATAAATCGTTTTTTACATATTATATAATTATGTATTTACATTTAGATTCAAAAAATTTTTATGTGTCGTCAATCGTCATAAAACATTGATATCCTAGATTATTTTTATTTCAGTTATAAAGTTTAAAGCTTAGTTAAGCTTAACTGGTTGTCCTTTAAACGAAATTCTAGTAGCGATGATGCCATAGGTAATAAATAATGTAATTTTCCTGTTTTATTTAACCGATGATCATAAAGCGTTAGTCAAACTAGCTTATAGAATACCGCGAACGTAAAAAACAGGCCCTTGTGAGTAATATAACATAATTATATCACAAACGATATACCCTCGTAAGGTAAAAACATAATTAAACAATACAAGTAACCCCGAAACCCCGAATTGTCAAGCAGTGAGCGAGCTAGGAGCACTCTGTCATGCCAGCATTCAAACAAAAAAAAACTAGATCAAAATCGGTTCATCCGTTTGGGAGCTACAATGCCACGGACAGACACATACAGACAGTCAAACTTGTAACACTCCTCTGTTTTCGTCGGGGGTTAAAAAGTTAGCTCGGTAGTTTGGATTCACATAGAGATTTTTGTTTTCGATTTAGATTTTAATCGCCCTTACGTGATGAGCACTGAATGATTCATGTTTACAGTCTTATGTATAGACTATAGACGCGTTGGTATTTACTGTACAGACTACACAGAGATCAACTATAATATACATACTTGACGTACGTGTGCTATATACTTTATACCTATTACCTACTTTAAAGGCATCTACAGTTTATAAATACAATTTACAATTTATAAATACTGTGGCCGGTTTCATTGAAACCAGACCGGCTGTTGCAGCCCGCAGCTACGCAGGAGTTATTAATAGTGCCCAAGTGTGTGCGCAATAAACAGCAGCACTCTATTCGTTTACATTTGTAGACCAGTGGGACGGTTGTCCGACACGACTGGCTCAGGACCGACTTTTTACATGCCCCTCCGACGCATGGATCATCTTTCTTGTCAGACGATCAGGCGATCCGACTTGAAAACAAAATATTTAGTTGTACCATCACGGGGACCGAACCCACGACGATGGAGTCGAGATCCAAGCTCTCATCATTAAAACACACAACAACAACAACAAAAGTTACTGTCAACGCAGCCACCCGTGATGTCGGTCGCCAGTCGCCACGGACAATTTAAGCGCATGATTGTCGAAACAAAACAGATCACGACAGACATAACATCACTTCTATAATAGAGTTTAACAAAATGTCTGGCAGTTCGGATAAATAGAAAAAACGTGTCAGGCCACGCATAGAATAGGGTTCCGTAATCAACTTATTATTTCGTTATTTTTATACGAAGCTTTGTAAGTGAGCGCATTTCACAGGTTAAGGTTTTATAACTCCTAAACTAACAAAGTTACATAAGCCTCTATAGTTTTCCTTCAAAGTTCATCACATGGACTACCACCCTGATTTTTTTTTTTCATTTTTTGACGGAGGTACCACAAAAAAATATCGTAATTTTTGTACTTTGTAGAGTGTCAACGTGGTAAATACACATATCCATGCAAAGTTTCATCTTTCTAACACTAACCTTTTGGACGGTAAGCCAAAGACCCACGGATAGATCGACGAACGAACAAGACGAAACTATAAGATCGAGACCTGAACTACGGAACCCTAAAAAAAGGGTAAAAGTAGATTAAAGAGAAAGAGCAATACCGAATTCTGAATTCATTTTTCTGCCCTGTGACTTATAATTTTAAACGTAGATTATGATTATACTGATGTTAAATTAGGGAATATAAAAGGGTGTGCGAAATATTCGGTAGCTTGCTTTATCGTCCAATGATCATCATCATCATCTGATCTGCTACTAACGACAACAATAATTGGGGCTCGTACCCTCCTCAATGTGACGAATATTAGGCTATAGTCCTCCACCCTGCCTCCTGGTTCACAAGATTGTGTTTTTTTTGTTCTGGGGCCGAATACTCGGATCTCTTTCGAGCACCTTAAGCGACACGAGCTAGAGGCTCTCATCGATCGAATATTGGCAATAATATTTAACAAAACTCTTTCATCTTATCTGGCAGAGAAGTCGCGGGTCGACGACCCGGCGGTCGACGGCTCCGGTTAAAAATAGCCGCGTTACCATACCGCACTGTTATCTCTAACCGTTAACCATCTGGATTACTTACAACTTACCATCAGCCATCTTAACTCTTGTACTCAACTCGACTGGTCCAAGAATCTCCACTCGAAGCCAAGCTTTAACTGATTGCTCAATTGAGTTGATCCCAGTGTATTGCACCAATAGGATTATGCGGGCACTCCAAATGGCATATGAAGACAACGTAAGGCGAGTGTTCTGGAATCTTTGAACTCTCTTACGGGCCGTTTCAATAACCTATCTATCTATAAATATTTGTTAAAAACGTCGCCGTTCAATCATTTGATAGTTTTTTGCGACTCAAGTTTGACGTTTTTAACAAATAGTTATTGGTAGATAGGTTATTGAAACGGGCCATTAAAGTGTTCATGCTCGTAGTAGGCTATTGGCTACAGCTTGCAAAGCTGAAATGTCAGAGTCCGAGACAAGTCGCTCTTGTTTGTAGCAGTTTTTTTACCCGCCTACAGCGAAGCCAAAAGGAAGGTTAGGTTAGGATAGGTTAGTTATTTATGTTTGTTCCATTGTATCCCCTAAACTAACGATCCAAGTGTGATTAATGAGGTGTCAACAGATTCGCAATAATGTCCCGGGTAACATAGGCTATTATAAATAATTTACTTAGTCGGGTTATAGTTTTTAACTTACACACACACGACACGATACACGACGCGAGGCAGCGCTGCATTTTTAAGATAGCTATTCAAAATAGACACATTATTCACTACATAAAAATATACACGTTTCATATGACATCAGTCACACACATGAGCTGTGCAGCGCGATGAAACTTTACATTCTAACTCTTACAATAAAATGTATATTTTCTTGTTTAATTAAGTAGGTTTCGTTTCGGTGTGAATTGGCCCTTAGTTTTTGCAGTAGGTACTAAAGGTATGTAATGCGAATGGATATCCAGCCTAGTATGTAATATCAGCCAAATGCCTATTTTCGCAGTGTGTCGCGTGCTGATGAATCCTGTCACGCGGTCACGCCACGGTATCTGGGGTAACGGAAACACGAATTGTACAAATTACATGCCATAACATTTTGAATGGCAACGCTCATGCGAGCCACGGAGTACTTTCGAATTGCGTCTTTTATCAGTCCAATATTCTCATGAATTGCCTTCACAAGAAATAATATTAGATCTCTTTCTCATAATAAGCAAAACTCAAAACAGAAATGAGTTATTTTGCCAATGGTGCTATATGGCGGCTCACATATACAGTACACTCATATTTAGTTAAATAACATATAAATTAGTTGCTTTATCGTCCAGATATATTATATTTGAGTTTATACAAGACCTTCTACATTCGTCAGTACTGCATGGTGATTACTACTCAGTAGAGACTGACTCAGTAGAGAGTTTTCACTAAAAGCGCTGCATTGTGACTTGCGGACGTTCACACACTTTCATCTGCCTGGAACCTTTCACTTACTATAGCTGTTATGATTGAATGGCATGGACGTTTTAATGCTAATAATATACGTAATAAACTTGGTACCTCTTGCAAAAATAATAGGAGAACTTAGAAACCACGCGACGCGCTTGGGCCATTTCTTTGTCAGTCATGCCAGGTCTTTCTCCTGTATTCACCGTACAAAATATCTATCATGATAAAAGTGGCCTGGTAAATTAAATAAACAAAATTTAAAAACGTAACCCCCGAATTGTCAAGCAGTGAGTTGAATGCGGTTGAGAGCAAGCCTCGGACAGACAGACAGACAAACCCGTCAAACTTAAAACTTATAACACGGGTTCCTATAACGCCGTGTGCGTCAGAGGATAAAAAACAATACCTCATATTTGCATGTTACTTGTAATTTACCTATATGAGTTTTGAAAAAATGTTAGCCTACAAAATCTAATTTCTGAAGTAGAATACACAAATAACCTACCAAATTTTGTAGATTCCGTGGTTTTTGCTTATCCAGCTATCTATCGTAGATGTCTTAGAATAAATAATTTTATGAACGTAATTAAGCTAGGTATTTTGCTTAATTATGCGTCGTTAGTCATATTACTAAGGTCACAACTTAAGTACTAAGGATATCTGAATCTGAATTTTTAATGCCAGTTGTATGATTTAACTTAAGGACATTTAAAATGTAATATTTTAATAGCGTTGTTTATTTTTATTTTAAATATTAAAACGCGTACAACATATTTAATTTATTTTTGTTAAAACATATTAATATTTAATGCACAAAGAAAGGACGTCACGATGTCGTCATAAAAATAAATTATGACTCGATGTAAGATTTCTTTTCAGATATTTATGTTGATGTATTAAGTAATTAATTAGTGTACAGAAAAAGTCCAGACATTTGGCATTCAATTGATCCCGTGAGTTAGAACATTAATTTTGATACTGGCCATTCTAACTCCGAGTTAAATTGTAGAGTGAAATCTTACCTTATTAAAATTTTTGGCGAGCTGGCAATTTGTCGTTTTCTTCCTAAAATGTTTACTGTAGTCTATTCCGAATCAATGTTAACCAAAATTGTAACAAAATACCTAACCAAGAGCATGTCAGAACATGTCTAAGGAGGGTTCCGTAACTATCGACGCAAAATAGTTTATTTTTTCTTCAAAATCTTCAAAATTTACTGTCCGATTTCGTTCAAAATAATTTTTATAAAGAATATATTTTATCACGAACTAACAGTAATCAAAATGAATAATTGCAATTTTCAAAGTCTCATAGTTTAGAAATGCCAGGGGTGACCAACTTGTAGAGTTGGAGGTCGTTTATTTGAAAATGGCTGACATTATAAAAAACTAGGAAGTCACGTATGAAAACTTGCCTTTATTTAAAAAATACATATTCAACGATACCCCACGGATAATTGGAAAAGAGTAAACTAGCTGTCTACTGCGGCATGTGTCTCTATGTATGTTGACTCTGGAGTTATTCTTTGATTTGCTGATCATTTAAGGCGATTAGCATATGAAAAAGTGCGTCTTCGAAGAACAGTATTAATCATTTGCACATATAAGGCCGTATACCTAGCCGTATACCACCTACAGCCATGACATCATGGCCCACGTAATATGAATTTTAATACACAGTCGCCAAGAGACCACATCCAAGGTTTTTTGTTTAACGTAAACAGTATGAATCAATTTTACTCTGTACCATGGTCCATGACATAAATCGAAAATTTTATGCACTTGCGTAATCAGTCCATCTAAGGAACGACAGGTTTTTTCTCAGGCATTTGCCTGTGTATATTAATGTATTCAACTAGCTTACAGTCTCCCAGTCTCTCAGACTTGTTCACACGTAATTTAGAATTTGGTTTAAATTAAAGTTGTTCGTCTATGAAATTGCCGATGCAAGGCATCCGTGATACATATATGCAACTGTACGAATGTTAAATTCATGTCATTAAACTTCATCAACCACAGATTTTGTAACATAATGAACAATATGCTTTTGACATTTCCATTGTTTTTTTGTCACAAGGCTATGTGACATCAGTTTTCCAATTATTTAATCGTCCGAAGTGTGCTTGGTTTAAAAACAAATTATGTTACCGCCAAGGTGAAACCACTCCGACCATATGGCGCGTTGAGTAACAAAAGAGATTCGATAACTGACTGGAAACCCTCATTAGTTTTGCACAATACACTCCAATATGATAAACTCTCGAGATAAACTGAATATTGTTGCGCATGGGCGGCGCCAATGTGGCCATGGCGACATTGGCCGTAAGTTGTACCAACGTCGACGGCTTGCGTAATTGACTGTGAATTGCAATGATTAGAGGCGTATGCATCCTGTACTCCGTGCAATGGTTCATTGAGTTCTATAGCTAGATACTCTGTCATTTGTGAATAGGTCCATTTTGTGCCTGCTATTCTTAGACATTACCTTACAAGCGATTCGTTACTATGAGCGTGTTTTAATCGATTGATTTTTGTTTGCAGTTCTGGGAGATCATCTCCGACGAGCACGGCATCGACCCCACCGGCGCCTACCACGGCGACTCAGACTTGCAGTTGGAGCGCATCAACGTCTACTACAATGAGGCGTCCGGCGGCAAGTACGTGCCCCGCGCCATCCTCGTCGACCTGGAGCCCGGCACCATGGACTCTGTCCGCTCCGGACCGTTCGGACAGATCTTCAGACCCGACAACTTCGTGTTCGGACAGTCCGGCGCCGGCAACAATTGGGCCAAGGGACACTACACAGAGGGAGCTGAGCTCGTCGACTCCGTTTTAGACGTTGTAAGGAAAGAAGCTGAATCATGTGACTGTCTCCAAGGTTTCCAACTCACACACTCACTGGGTGGTGGTACCGGATCCGGTATGGGCACACTTCTTATCTCCAAAATCAGAGAAGAGTACCCCGATAGAATCATGAACACATACTCGGTTGTCCCCTCGCCCAAAGTATCAGACACAGTCGTAGAACCCTACAACGCGACTCTTTCAGTGCATCAACTCGTAGAAAACACAGACGAAACCTACTGTATCGACAACGAAGCCTTATATGACATTTGCTTCAGAACCCTGAAACTCTCCACCCCCACATACGGTGATCTCAACCACTTGGTCTCTCTCACTATGTCCGGTGTCACAACTTGCCTCAGGTTCCCAGGTCAGCTCAACGCCGATCTCCGTAAATTAGCCGTCAACATGGTTCCTTTCCCACGTCTCCACTTCTTCATGCCCGGATTCGCCCCACTGACATCTCGCGGCAGCAGACAATACCGAGCCCTCACCGTCCCCGAGCTGACCCAGCAGATGTTCGACGCCAAGAACATGATGGCTGCCTGCGACCCCCGCCACGGCCGCTACCTCACTGTCGCCGCCATCTTCCGGGGTCGCATGTCCATGAAGGAGGTCGACGAGCAGATGCTCAACATCCAGAACAAGAACTCGTCGTACTTCGTCGAATGGATCCCCAACAACGTGAAGACTGCCGTGTGCGATATCCCGCCCCGTGGTCTCAAGATGGCCGCCACCTTCATCGGAAACTCCACCGCCATCCAGGAGCTGTTCAAGCGCATTTCCGAGCAGTTCACGGCTATGTTCAGGCGCAAGGCTTTCTTGCATTGGTACACCGGCGAGGGCATGGACGAGATGGAATTCACAGAGGCTGAGAGCAACATGAACGACCTGGTGTCCGAGTACCAGCAGTACCAGGAGGCTACCGCTGACGAGGACGCGGAATTCGACGAGGAACACGAGCAGGACGTCGAAGATAACTAGACAGTCATAGTTGTACCCGCGTACGACGAGTAACATAATGATTCCTACTGTATTGAAGATATGCTTTCTAACTTTTAACAGATCGCACGGCTAAGCTGCGGGGGGTCATGAAAAACGTGAGAATATGTAAATTAGATCCCTCATGATTAGATCGAGTCTCACGACAAGATCTGAATAGTAAAACTAACGTATGCAATACGTGTTGATCGTCGGCGGCCATTTTTGTTATGTCGGCTTCAATAACAGATGATTTTTATCATTTAAAAATGTTCGAAACATAATTTAATGTATATAATAAAGATTTTTTATTTATTACTTCTTTTTTCTATTTTTCAAATATCAAATCAGCAAGTAAAAAATAGTTAAAAAATAAAAACGACTGCAAAAAAAACATACCTAAGCAACGCACTAAAAAAACCGAAACGAGATTAAGCTGAAAGCCTAAGTGAAATAATTGACATTATGTTTGGTAGCAGGCGGAACCCATTTAATTTTATACGATTTATAATTTGCAAATGGGTCCGTCCCACTTAGGCTTTCAGCCTTCAGCAATCTTGTTTCGGTCTTTTTAGTGCGTTGCTTCGGTTTTTTTTTGCTGTCGGGTTTATTTTTATTTTTTTTATTATCTATTTATTTTATTTAAGATTTTTTAGTTTACTTATCACACACTTGGTCAATTTAAAGCAAAAATACGACTATTTGAATGCTCAATGCATTCAAATAGTCAAGTCTGAAGTCTAGTCAAAGTCCAAATATATAGTCAGTACAGTCCATGTTCATGTCAGTCGATTCAGTATAGTGGTAGAAGGTTTACTGAAAGTTCCTAGGAAGTTTTGGTGGGACACACAAAATAGCACTTTTTTAGAAGTTGTACCACTTGCCCACACTTGTGCACGTTAACGAATATTTAATGGTTAATATTCTACTAATATTAACCATTAAATAAGGTTAAGAACCGAAATAACACAAATTTCGAATATTTAATGGTTAATATTCTACTAATATTACACATTAAGAACCGAAATAACACAAATTTATGAAGAAATACGAATTCCACAACGTCACCCATTGAACTCCCCGGCAAAACCTCCTCTTCTTCTTTTAATAATTATGGTGGGCTTGGTGATCAAAGACATAGACCACAAACGTCGATCAAATGCTAAAATCACTTATATTTACACTAATACTAGGTTCGAATGCCTAATGACTATCGAAAGTATCGTTCGAGTTTCGTCTGAGGTTGAGTTACGTTTGAAAGGACTAGAGGGTTTCATAACTATCAACGCGCAATAAGTTTTCTTCGCACTACTTCAAAAGTTATAGTCCAATTTCGCTCAAAATAATTTTCCTTAAGAGATTTTAGCATGATCTATCAGCATGGAAACTTACAAGTTTCTATTCTTCTATAGTTTAGAAATGCCAGGGGGGGCCAACTTACAAACCACTTTGGAGGCCGATTACTTAAAAATGGTAAAGTTTATAAAAAAGTTATGTATGAAACCATACCTTCATTTTAAAAGACCTATTCAACGATATCCCACACGACGGGGTAGAATGAAAAAAAAAATTTCATCCCCACTTCACATGTATAAAGCCACCCCTAAACTATAAAATTATTATTATTTTATGATGCCAAAACCGAGATCTATACACAATCTATAACTATACCAAATTTCATCCATTTATATTCATAATTACAGAAGCTAGAAGCGCGGACAGACAGACAGACGGACGGACAGAGCGAAACTATAAGGTTTCCTTGAGTATTACGAAACCCTAAAAAGAATAAAGCACAAAAAAATTATTGCTTCAGCGCCAGAAAAGAACTTCGGAGGAATATTTTGGGGAGTGGTGGGCATAGCAGATTGAGTAACATTAAATTATGGAAACTTTTAAAAATATTTTTTTTTGCTTTCTGTATGTAAGTTGACATACTGTAATGCAACCACAATGCCATAAACAGCGCTCAAAAAAGGCTCTCGGAATTTGGCTGATAACTTTTTTGGGCATAGCACACTTACGAGTACTCGTACGTGTTTTCTTGGTATTTAAGGCCGTTCGGTTAATGTAGGTTGACTGAATATGTATACATACTTACGTAATTTGTTGCTCTGATAATACAGCAACAAAATATGTTAAAAATGTAAAATGTTTTAATTTTTCTATTTTCTGTATTTCTTGCAAAGATAAGTCCAGAATAACCCTTATAGTTTCGCTCTGTCCGTCTGTTTGCCCTTCAAGCTTCTTTTTTATGAATATAAATGGAAGAAATTTGGTATAGTTATATGTATAATTAATAAGGTCTGACAAAGAATATAATATTATAATATAGGTATTATGATCTTCTTACTATTAACCTACCTCTCATAAAAGCGCGATAAACCTTCATCAGTTATTACTTATTAGTTATTTTACTCGACAACAAATCAAAAACATTATTAATATTTATGACTACAATAGGCAGTTTGTCTCAATTGTAAATCCTCTCAGGATATTGCTGTAAAGCCTAAACCCTTGCCAGTTGCCACCTGACATCATCAGCCATCGCTAGCCATCGCTATATATAGAACTGCACGCACGCACGTCCAGTTCTACTTGACCTCTGGATCCCGTTATGAATCCACGCGTAATATAACGCACGTATTAAATATTGCACTTATTCCATGTTACATTATACAAAAAGATTTTTTTTTCTTTTTGTATAATGAATAGACAATTGCTTCAGCCACGACTAGAGGCTAGAACAAATCCTTTATCTAATTACTGTTGAGTAATACAAAAAACCTAATCACATATTATATATTCAGGACTTGGAATCAATTATTCATTGGTCGTTCCTTTCATTCTTTTTAATGTATTCACTATGGCCAAAGTTTTTCCCAGAGTTTGGTAATTTTTTACTAAGAGGCATTTATACCAAATTTTAGTACCATGTAAATTGTATTATTCGTTTTTGTTGATATTGTAACAAAAAAAAGCTGTGGCCTGTGAGTTGTGTGTTGTGTCTTTACTTTAGATAAACTTTAGAACTTTAGATAAACTGTGTCTAAGCCATTATTGTTTCCCCTTTTCGCGTGGGCGTATGTCCTCCATTAGCAGAAGTGCGCTGTGCGGTGATTAGATCCTACCGATAAACTTGACAGACAATCGTCTGATAAAAACAAAGCAGACTTTGAATTAGTTATTTATCATAGATAACTAAATATATTTTCATTTGTGTGAATGTATTACTATGTATTAAAAGTCCTATCTTTTATTTTGGGTAAAAAATTAATGCTCGAGGTTTTATTTTTATTTAATTCACTTCGAAGTCAAGAAGCGTTTTGAGTTGCATTCCACAGCGACCGGGATGACGTTGATAGGTCAAGTTATTCTGGTCGTGTTATAATGATGTCACTCGTCGCTTATGTCATACCTTAATAGTAAACAAGTTCAAATATTTAGAGCACGCCATTTTCATCCTACAATGGATCTCTTCAACAACACTTTCACAAACTAGCTGCGGTTCAACGAGTCAAAAAGCTTTCGAAGATCTAAGCTCCATTCGTCTGTGTGATTGGTGGATGCGTCTACGATACTATCTCCCGAGTTTGCCTCAAATCAGAAAGTTGCTGTGCTCTAAATAGCGCCAATCATTAATTTTGATTATATCTGACTAATGTATCTTCGTCCGCTCATCCTCAATCTGATAATATTAAAAAGTTCACTGCAGGAATGCAAGAAGTTCAACAAAGCGTAATGAGAGGTAAACGGTAAAATTGACCCATAGACATAATGTCTACAAAATAGTGGATTGTTTATTTGTAGATATTGTAATTATGTCAATTCAAACTATCTACATATCCGATATCTAATCCACGATATTTTACCACCTTGATGTAGTAGAAGGCGATTACCGAGTTATTTGTAGCCTTGTAGGTATCGTCGTATGAAGTACAAATCCACTCCGCAATAATATTATGACGTCACTAGTTTTTGCCCGCGGCTCCTTCCGCGTAAATACAATATCCCACGTTTTTTCGTGAAGTACTAACAAACATCCATCCATCCATCCTCACAAACTTACACATTTATAAAAATAGTAGTAGGATAAAAGTCTAAAAACTTTAAAATCCAGACAAATAAATGATTCAAGTGTTAAAAAAAAACTTTTATTTCAGACCAAGGTCCATAATAAATAATACCTACTATTTAAATTGTAGTCTTCACGCCCGGACAGTGGGAAGACTAATCTAATAAACAGTCGATTGTTCCGCAAGGCAATGACAATTGTACATGTGGCAGATTTGAGGAAATGTCAGGAGGACAGTGGGAGGAATGAGGTCACTCACTGACAAACAACTGGAAGGCCTTCAATCGTAATTCACTGCGTAATGAAGATATGTTCATTGATGGTTGTAGATACATATATAATACATATATATATATTATGTCACCGTAAAATTGTAAGAATTGTAAATTGTAATAATATAACTAGAGAGATTGTAATGTCGGAATATTGCGTTCGGAATATTCCGAACATGCGTTGAATTGTAAGCAGAATGTTCGGGTTCGCAACCTTTCGACATATTTTTACAATCTTTTTAGTTATATTACAATTTGACGGTTTTACAATTTTGCGGTGACTTATGTACATTATGAAATGAAGTTTAACTGAGTGAAACATGCACGATCGAAGAGTGATCTAGCCAGATTTAATTTTCTGCGGAAAAACTAAGATTGGGAGAGATTGTATTTAACAATATTATGCCGGACTAGCTCTTGGTGAACCTAAGGCTGGAGGTCTCATCGCGCCTGGTACTATACTGTCCAGAATCCGTAAGGCCGGGGAAAATTCAGAGCACAGAAAATAGGACCCTGCACTAATATAATAGAGCTGAAAATCGAAGTGTCGTGCTGTGATATTGTCAGCTCGTACTCGACACTTATGTTCGACTTTCAGCTCTATTGTATTGATCCCGGGCCCGCCGGATTCCGGATCATAATATTATAGTCCCATAGGGCATGCAATATCGGACGGTTTTCAATCCCTATATTGAGTTTCGAATTTCGATATTGGATCTCAATATCGGAATTTCGATATTAATATCGGAATTAAACAAAATTTTACAAGGTCAATATGTGCCATAAATGTGGTTTGCCTATGATAAAATACATAATTAAATATCAAATTATTTCAATTTGGTACTAAACTAAGTAGTATTGTAACTAGAAATTTTAGTTTTCTAAGCCAAATTTGACTAATTTATATACTTAACTAAGATTTTAAAATCAAATCATTAATTAATATTTCACATTTATACACATTACAATTACACAGGCCACAAATAAAATACAAATCAATAACCTTTAATATTTATTGATTTCTTAGGTTTACGCGAATATTGTTCATTGTTTTAAACACTTACGGATTGTGTCGCGGTGCACTTTTCTTTTTCCCGACGTTTCGGCTACTTTCCAGCAGCCGTGGTCACGGGAGGACAGTCCTCTTGGCCTGTCACAGGCCAATAAAAAGTATCATAATCATATGTTTTTTTTTGTATTTGCCAAAGACTAAGCCCAAAAACCAATGTTACATACCATAACACAGTGGCGTGCACAGGATTATGACACTGGGTATGCGGCGAAGTACTCGGTCACAAAAACTTTTTCGTTTATAGATTTTTAGCATAGCTACAGCCAAGCGACGGATCTCTAAGTCGAAACCATGCCAACAGAGCAAGTCTTAGATGTACTACTATTAATGTACATCTTCTACGGCAACGCAGACAAAACAGCGATCGATCGTCGCGGCGGAAGAAATTCTAATAAGTAAAATAATAAGCATATTTTAAAATATTATAACTACTCACCAGTCAGTCAGCTTCAATTTTCACATATTCAAGGTTCCGGTTACTTGAGATTACTATATCCCGATGTAAATTACTAAATTATATGCAAGGAAAACAATATAATTTAATCGTGTGTACACAACCACACAGCCAGTTATACGTTTCATAACTTTTAACATGAAATTTTCGAGTTACATTATTTTTTTGCTGGTTTAATAATTGTTGTAACTCGGGTACACACCTACCTTTAGACAGAATTTGAATCTTTTCACTGAATGACAATTGTGAGAACTTGTTATTTTTGATTTTTAATAAACACACATTTTCAAAACCTCACAGTCAAATAACATTTTAAAAAAATCGACTATCTCACTAGTAAAAGCAAATCACTACAATTATTATAGAAACTCAGTAATAAACTGTTAAATGTACACACTTTCAAATGTTAAAATGAAAAATCTTTTAAGAAAACTATAAATAAACTGGAGCGATTAAATTGTAAACAATGCTTATCACATGAAATATGCAATATGGCCCCCGCGAAACACAAAACGTTTCTTCTATTTAAACAAATAAAACCTTACTAAACAAAAATGCATAATGTGCATTTGCGTGATTTATTAGATTTCCGACTATACTTTTTACTCGGATTATAGGCAACGAATAATTTCCGACAAGCCAGTTCGGCGGTTTTCGGAAGCGATCGGATAGCCGCGAGCCATCGCCTGCCGCGGGAGTTTTCGCTATATAATCATGTCGATATTCATGGGTGTGTGCGTTTGCGAAGTATGAAAATTACACATACATGCGATGATTTGTCCTGCAGAACGCACCGGCATGAGATGAGTTGCTATTTATAAAATATTAGGCGTTTTTAAGTTATTGTATTTTTTAAATTTATTTATTTACTATTAATTAATTATTAAAATCATCTGAAACGTACGAACGTTTTATTAAAATATCTGTAATAATGACAAGTAAAGCACTACATTTCTGCCTATATGGAGCGAACGCCCCTGCCATAACATAAGACATATACTTGTCGCAGGACGCAGATGTCCAAAAATACTTAAAACTTGATAGAATATACTTGTATTTTATGAACCATATCTTATAAATTAAACTGCTAGGAAATTTTAGCACGGTTATGGTAACGGGCCAGGACGGCAGGCGGGACGAAATGGGCTTCCGCCCTACTTGGACAGCTGCAACAGTATCTTCTTGAGACACCTGTCATGGCCATGCCATCAGACGCCATGATCACGGTGCATAGATGGTATGAAAACCTGGTATAGCTTCTCGATTCTCATACCATTTAGGGAGGACTGGGAAAGATCCCAATTAATGTTCACCCCAATGACATGGTCAGGTTCACGGACGGATCTAGAAAAGTCAACCTGCCGGGCGCTGGATTCTACGGTGGCACCACCTACAGGCAAATATGCTTGATTAGGAGCATAGGGCTGGGGACGATACTAAACGCGAAGGAGTCACAATAAATGGATCTATTGTAACTCCTTCGCGTGGGTCGCGTAGTGACGTCAGGCCTTGAATATGACCTGCCTTCGAGGGTAATTAACATTTTTTTTATTAATTACCACGTATTTGAAATCCACGTCCTTAAATTAGTTAAAAAAAGTCACAAAATTACATTCAACGAAAACGTCTATTTTGTCCCCTGTGTTATAAACAATATTATTAATATTCATAAAACTTACAATTATTATTAAAGATCTGTCAAAATGAGAGTGAGAGACATAAACAACTTCTATTTTAGGTATTTTGGGGGGCTAGTAGCTGGATTGGGTGCTCAGCAGCTTTAGGCTCACGAATATAGTTATTGCATTAACAGTAATCGTGATTAAAAGCGTCATTTAAAAACTCAAATAAAATAAAACCTGATTCCGATATTAAGATATTGGCTGCCTCAATTCCGATATTGTAATATCGGACCAAACGCTCTGAGATTCCGATATTACGAGATTCCGAGATTCGATATTGCAGCTCAGCTTGTATGAAAATTTGACTTCTAGGTACATTGTACATAGCTGACGTTGATTATGAAAATATATTTTTTTAAATTGTTCCATTCTCATTTCTGTGAGGTGAAAATTAAAAAACATATATTTTGCGTGCGTAAAGTTTCATAACACATAAAATTTGACAAATTTGGGTAGAACATAACGGATTTGGAATAAAAAGTAAAAATGTACAAAAGTAAAAATGCAGTTGGTAGAACACAATTGAAATGATTGCCATAACGCCATTTTGAGGTTACTGCTCTGTTGTATAATGTTAGGTATGGTGTATCGAACGAGAAAGTCTCTTAGTCATTGCTCTTTGCGAAACTAAGTACACACAAGTACAGCACATAGGGTCGTGGGTGAACGAAGTTTAACCATTAGATGGTATACATTGCCCTATTTACAGACTAAATATAGATAATGTTTGAGTAATATGATTATTTGGCCTTAAATAAAATAGTTACTGTCTTACTAATAACATATTTATTCAGTGGTTAAGATATAAAATGTTTTGTCCTTGTCTTAGACGTTGGAAAAGTCTCTTGACAGACAAGAACAAAACATTGTATAGCTTATACACTGTATAAATATTTTTTAAGTTACCCGATCGCGTGATTTTCGTCTACCCGATATTACGACCGTGGTAAAAAACTATAAATGAACTCCAATGACGAAATGTAACGGTTTTACGACATTCTGAAGGACGCCTACCTAAATTACTAAGGAAAAGGGTCGTTAGTCAAGATGCATTCGATAATTTCGGCGGCGAAGTCCGAAAACAAAATTTATGGGATTTGACTTTTGTTATAAGCCAGCGCAATATATTAAAAAAACCATTTGCCAGTGTCAAGTTAAAAAGGCGGGAAATAGAATTCTCGTTTATGTTTTCAACACCGTATTTCTAAATCGTCAAGTCTAAAGTCCAAATAAATAGTCAGTGCAGTCAATGAATCAAGACAGTCGATTCAGTACAGTGGTAAAAGCTTTACTGAAAGTTCCTAGGGAGTTTTGGATATGCATTCGATAATTTCGAACTTCGCCGTCGAAATTATCGAATGCATCTTGATTAAACGCCAAAGTCTCAAAAGCGCAGTATCGCACTGTTCATTCAAATTAATCTTATCGTATGTAAATAAAAACACATAAATGTCACATATTTACCGATCACCAAAAAATGCAACTCTCATTATTACAGACAACACCGCTTTGTGCTATAGTTGAAGCTAACACACATAACCGCCTCCTTTTTTTGGAAGTCGGTTAAAAATCCAGCATTGTATAGCATTCACTACTAAAGTATCGCCAGACACAAGGCGCCGTCGTTCCGCGAAACTGGAGAGAAACTCTCCAATCGAACATATGGTCACTCTGCCGCTAATATCCATATAGCCATATCCATGCCAATTGCCATTTGCCAATGGTATGCCAAATTCGGCAGAATCACGATGTTCTTTCACCCGTCATCGACCATCTGGTTTGTATTCGCAATTCGGTCATTGAGTACGAAGGGAAATCTTATGAAAAATGCATTAGGATGGCCCTTTCGGCTTTCGCTATTGCATGCATGGCTTCGATCTCACCAGTCACCTGTCAGTCAAAAGTAAGATCAAAAGTAGCTGTTTAAGTGCTGACTATGCTGTATAAAATTTCTCTTTTAGTAGCATAATAATGAAACTTTTACAGCATAAAATGTTCGGGACAGCTGCTATACAAATACTATACTTACTTAATTACAATTTATCCTTCCAGGTAAGTACTATTTATGAATATGAAAAAAAATGTGAGGATGGGTGGATGTATGTTTGTCACTCTTTAACGCAAAAACTACTAAATGGATTTTTATAAAATTTGGTGTGGTAGTATTTTAGGCCCTGGATTAACACATTAGCTACTTTTTATACCGAAAAAGGACAGTGTTCCCGTGGGGGCGGAGCCGCAGGCAAAAGCTAGTAACTCATAAAAAGAGCGTCTAAGACAAATGAAGTCTACATTTACAGTTGATAAAGAAATGAAAAATTCCTTCCCCTCTTTACCCGCGCGGGGAATGTTCTCCGTCCACTTCTATGAAAATCGTGTAAACATACTTGCTATAGGTACTCACAGATACTATAGTATGTTAAAATATGACTTTATTAATGTCATTAATTAACTTTAATAATCCTGATATTGAACTTCAATGACACTAGTAGGTAGTTAAGTACTAGTTAGTCGACCATTCGTAAAATTTAAGAGTTTATTTCTTCCAAATACTTGCCTTCTTGGCTCTTTAATTTACATTTTGTTCAATAATTTCAGAGCCGAAACATCCCTGGCAAGACACAGGTTTCAAAAGTAAAGTCTAGATCAATGATATTGTAAGAAAAATGGCCGCTTGCCGCGCCGGCGATCAATACCAACATTACTACCTAAAACATCTGGAAGAAAAAATACACAAGTATTTTACGATACACATTAATAAATAAAAATATTTACTCATTTTAATTGAATAATATACAAAAACATATTTTAATTTATCTTGATGCTTTAATATATATAATTTAAAAAATTAAGTAGTTAAACGATTAGTCAATATTCTATTACTAATGTTGGCAGCACTGAAAAAGGTGCAATGATTCGGACCAATCAGGGTCTCGCTTGAATTACAAGGGATGTCAGGGAGTCTTATCGATATTGTTGCACAGTAAAACAAGTTCTTTTTTTATTATTTATATATGGCATCGGGCATCGGCTTATAAATAACCATTTGCCAGTGTCAAGTTAAAAAGGCGGAAAATAGAACTTTTGTTTCAATTTTTAACACCGTATTCCTATATCGTCAAGTCTAAAGTCCAGCCAAAGTCCAAATAAATAGTCAGTACAGTCAATGAGTCATGTCAGTCGATTCCGTAAAACCACTTTACTTTATTCAGTTAAAACGAATCTTTACTGAAAGTTCCTATAGAGTTTTGGCGGGACACAAACTAGCACGTTTTTAGAAGTTGTACCACTTGCCCACACTTGTGCACGTTAACGAATATTTAATGGTTAATATTCTACCAATATTATAATTAAGAACCGAAATAACACAAATGTATGAAGAAATACAAAATCCACGTCACCCATTGAACTCCCCGGCAAAAACTCAAACAAGTTCTTACATGCAACTTCACCGGCCTGAATATATTGTTTTATAATTTATTATAATATAAGTAGTTTTCAATAAATTTAATATCATGGTCGAATTTATAGTTAATTGTAATATGGCTAATTAGGCATAAATATTTTATTAATATTTTATTTCAAATCACATATATACAGCTGATGTTAATACAGGTTATGAAATATTGTTAGTATAGTTTAATATTATGTAATCAATCAGTAGATAGCGACAGGAGCTATACTAGTATAAACAGTGAGTTGTGGCACATCTCCCAAGGACTTCTACTGTAGTACATTACAATATTATTATAACACAACAATTTAAAAGATAGCGAAAAACGCTCAAGTAAATATAACAATGCAGTATGTTTAACTCATTTTGTATTGGGTACAGAAACAGTTATCACTACAATACTTCGCTACATATGATACTACCACGACACATCACAATTATCTATATAATTATTATAAAGAGGAAAAGTTTGCTAATTAGTATGTTTGTTTGCATTGAATGGGCTCCGAAACTATTGGACCAATTTTATTGACATTTAGCACGTATAACCAATAGACCACCTGAAAGGACGTAGCCTACTTATTATTGCGAAAAAATGTACGGTTCCCGCGTAATAACTAAAGAGAATCAACCTAGTTCAGGTAGATATATGTTATGTTAGATCGTAAGATAGTTTGTTTGGTTTTATTACAAAATACATTGTAATGCACTTTTTTTTTGAATAAATATTTTTGATTTTGATAAAATATGTCATTGAATAGGCCTTTTCAATTGGAACAGAAACGACAGCTTTGTTGTTATGGGACTTTTTATTTCTTAAGAAAAATGTTATAAACGCTTTTTTTAAGTACCATTATGTACATTTTTTTTTGTAACCAAAGCTTGGCAAAAAAGAGTAGGACGCAATGACAGCGGGAAATAGAAACATTTTCGATTGGAACTTGTTGAACTGTACTTTTACCTCGATTAGGCACTACCAAACCACGTCAGCTCCAACCTCTAGCCTTGGGTTTTAACCTAACCCTTACCTATTACCTAACATAAACCTAACCTAACACAGCAAAATAATGTGTGTGAATGTTTTTTACTAACGAAAATATATATTTTAAAATTTATATCTGAAAGTACATGAGTGTTAAAACATAAACATAACATCATCTAAAAATAGTATTTTTATTGCTTTTACAAAACCAAGTCCAGGCGCACAGTAGTAACAACAAGCTGTCTTCGTAATTGTTGTTCCAATTGAAAAGACCTATCCAGACTTATATCTTATTGCTATCGAAGGTCCCAGGTTCCATATATGTTCAGGATCCAAACAATGTTAATTGAAGTTATTATCACTGTTATGTTGTCTATAAACCTTTTATGTACTTTAATTTATTATTTTCAGATACATAAAGTATGAAATATACAAGATACTACTGTTCTTTTAATTTTCTATTTCAAATCTTCTTCGAGTTTTTATTTAATTTAGACTTGACAAATATATAAATATGAAATTTAGTACTTAATAGCAATATTAATTTAGTACTTAATAGACATAAGTAGCAACTAACTTTGAATCAGAAAACTAATCTATACATCTTAATAGGCTACATGACCTTTTTTTTATTTATGTCCTAAACGCTTCACAATTGTTTCATTACACACAAAAAAATAATATAACATTATTTTGAAACCTAAAAACCAACAAAAATATATTTAAAAAATATACTTTTTAAAAACCGCCAAAAACACTATTCGCCATGTTGGTTGATAGATTATCTGTGCTGTGACGTCATACTAGTACTATTTGTAATCTGCGCTATAGTCCGTAGTAGTAAAATGGCGGTGTTACGTTCTGTTTGACGTTTTGTCTTATATAACTTTTTAAGATGTCATGAACTATTTATTTACAGAAACGTTCCGTTTCAATACTTCATATATTGTGTTTAGTGTGTTTGTGTCGTCACATCCTTGCCCGAAGTTACTTCGAGGTGTTTTCATCAGTAGAAATTTAAAAAAAGTACATATTTTTAAATCAACTTTGATATCGCTAGAATACGTTTTCCTAAACCAAGTACTAAAGAAAATAATCCTTCAATGTATGAAATAAAATATGAGTCAAGTAGTATTTTATGATTAAATCATGAACTTGAAGGTTTCACTTCTGTTACGTGTATACAAACTAGTATACAAAATTCTGTTACTTATCTATTTGTTCCATCTGTATAATATGTACATTAATATTTACTACGTTGACAGTTAAACAACGATATTATAGTAAAATAATATTGTTAAACCTACCTATGGTACTAAAACATTCTATAATCTTATAAATTAAAACTTCTAATAAAGTTATTTAAAAAACATTTAAATAACTTGAAAATAACATTATAATATTTTAGTAACATAACCTTTCAAGTATGTCGCAATGCGCCAATTTTATCGATAACTCGAACTTCGCATGTACAACACTAAACACAGCCCTATTCGTGCGACCGGCTCCGAAAACGACTATTCTTCAAGCGACCACGAAAGTACGTGGTGCGTGCGGAGCAGAAATTATTTAGTGTTAAGTAATTTATGAAGTTCACATTCACAAAATGAGGGAAATCGTGCATATCCAAGCTGGCCAATGCGGCAACCAAATCGGTGCTAAGGTAATTTTTCACATTCATTTGTTATTTTTAAGATTTCGAAAATGGAAGGAAAGAGTGCGCGGCCGGCATTTTGTGACGCCCATTTGTTGTGCGTGAGAGGAATTTTAAATGTTTGACTCACGTTTTTCTCGTTAAATCACAGTTTTATTTAATTTAATTCTTATATCGTTCACTGAAATCTGTTATTAAAGGAGCTAAAAGTTGACGTGTGTTAAAAATTTCAAAATGGAGGATAAGGGAATGATTCATAATTTTCCAACTCCAAAAGTAATTAGAATATCTCGTTTATTAATTCAAAAGTACGTTCTGCCACACCTAGTATTGATCGCGCCCGTCGGTGTTTCCACGTGTTTTAAGTTCGCCATTTTCTAACTTCGCTCGAACAATAGGTGAGAGACTTCTTATTTCTCACCGTCCCGCGGTCGCATGATTAAAATTTATTTGTAGATTCCATTGAGTATAACTCAATGGTAGATTCACTAATTCATTCGAGCAATTTGTTCTTTAGCATTTAAGTGAGCTAATAAAGGATATATCGTTGAATGCCTCCGTTAGCCGCCATGGCAACCACTAACCGTTAAAATAAGGGCACGCACTACGCAGCTTGAACCCACCCGGCTTCAAGGCCTTCGCGTCCGTTGGACGTAGATAAAGGGCGGCCAATCAGACGACTCGTATTTGTAACGAACTTTTTTACAATAACAACCCAGGTGTTTTAAATATTGAACGAACCATCAGGATTTGTTAAATTTTGCAATTCTTAAAGCCTAAATATGTCTGTCATTTGAGTTTTGAAAAGAATTAGAAAATTCGACATTTTAAATTTCGCACACTAATTATTTTTTTGCTTACTAGAACTAATTATGTCTATTAATCCGTTAGTAATTAACCAAAGAAAGAGAGTAAAAATCGATTATCACAATCAAGGTAGGGAAAAGCGGATAGCGCATGTCCAAGAGTTCGATGACCGCTACATTCTTCCGTGTTAGCTAAAATAGCGTTTTATGACGAAACATTGCTCTAATATTGTTGTAAGTTGTAAATCTCTTCGAAGTTTTTGGAACACGGTTTGTAACTGACGACTGACATGTGCAACTGCTTTTAGGAAGTAGATTTAAATCTAGGTTGAATGAAATGTCGATGCATTGGAAATAGATTTAATTAAAGAAGAGCTATAAATTAAAGAATCCGTAAGATAGGCAACGTCGAAGTATTGAACTTGCGTAATATGGTATTAAAAACTGGCAAAGGATAGTGAGAAAGAAGGATAAGGAGATAGTTTGTCGATAGACATACAGACAGACGGACAGAAAAGTCTCAGTAGAATCCCGTTTTTAGGGTTCCGTAATACACAAGGAACCCTTACAGTTTCGCTCTGTCCGTCCGTCTGTCTATCTGTCCGCGCTTCTGTAATTATGAATATAAATAGATTAAATTTTGTATAGTTAAAGACTGTGTATAGATCTTGGTTTTGGTATCATAAAATAATCCTTACTTCCTTACTAATATTGTAAATGTGAAAGCGTGGATGTTTATTACGCTTTCACGCAAAAACTACTGAATGGATTTCGATGAAATTCGGTATGGTAGTAGTTTAGACTCGGGATTAAAACAGGCTACTTTTTATCCCGAAAAAGTAGTGTTCCCGAGGGATACTATACTTACGCGGGCGGAGCCGCGAGCAACAGCTAGTAATTTTATATTTTAGGGGTGGCTCTCCATACATCTGAATTGGGGATGAACAATTGTTTTCATTATACCCCATCGTTTGGGGTATCGTTGAATAGACCTCTTTAAATAAAGGCAAAGTTTCATACATGACTTTTTAACAAAGTCAACAATTTACGAGAAATCTTCGTGCATTTCTAAACTATGAGACTTAGAAACTTACAATTTTCCATGCTAAAAACTCTTTAGGAAAATTATTTTGAACGAAATCGGACAGCAACTACTATTAATTTATAATAAATAATTAAAAAAAAATATATATAACGCGATTATAGTTCAGGACATTGTCCTGTCATGCTCTTGTTTATATTATTCTCTGGGTGCAGAACTCTCAAAAGTAGTATTCCCTGTTAAAATTTCTTAGAAGAAGCCTTATAGTTGCCAATTTGCCATCTGTTGACCATATTATGGTGTACATTGTTGCTAAAATACAAGTTACATTTTAGAAGCATGACATTACAAAGTAGGTAGATATGTTTCATTCATAGACTATTCTTCTCTATAACTGCAGCACAAACCATCCGTTAAATAGATTAAAGAACACATAAAGTAGAAGCAACTAAAATAGTTACACCTTAGGGCCTGTTTCACAATCTTTAAGTGACGGATAGATTATTCGAAAGTTTTGTTTCAGCTTACTTTATATCGAGCGACATAGACAGCATAATATGCAATTATGCTATCTGACACTTTCAGTAGATTGTGACACAGGCCCCTCTTCCTTTCCTTTTCATAAATCTTTTAAAATGCATTCTTAAGCATGTAGTCACTACTATGTGTAAAAAAACAAGTTGCCTATTTCCGTATATCCCATACCATAAATCTTTGCTTAAAAATTAATACTGAATAAGAAAACACCGAAGACTTGGCACCTTTCCAAACTGAAGTCGCTGACGAGAGAAATGCACTTTTATATTATGAAGATAATAGGCTATTTTTATACCAACCTATCATCAGTCATGTTTATACCACTTAAAAACTATTTCCTTGATCAAATTATAAACTATGTAGGTAATATAGGATGTTGAAAGATTTATTTTATTGTGGAGTTCGCTTTTTCTATTTTTAGCCGAGTTGAACTAGATGTTAAAATTTAATGACTTGTGCGTTGCATGCTCATTATTTCATTCAACATTATAAATTTTACATTTATCTCAAACAAGAGAAAGCTAAGTATAATATAATGTTGAGAGTATTGCCATTACTCTTATTTTCGATAAATCACTTTTGTACTGAAATAAAAATAAACTACTTTTTAATACTGCCTTCCATGGCAAAGCAAAAATTATTCATTCATAAAATGGCTATAAAATCTAAAAAGTTGGTAGTTCCCAAGATCCGAATACATAATTGACAAGTGTGAGAAGGCTTACCATAGAAGTGTACAAAACACGTTTACCTGAACCAGTTAAACGTGTTTTGTGCATTTCTATGGTACTTAGAAATCATAAGCTCAGCAGGTTTTCAATTCATTATTAGTCTCCTTTGACGACATACTTCTAAGTAGGTACGCACAATAACAGTAATTGTTAAACAATATATCATATAAATATAATAAAGAGGAAAGGTTTGTTTGCATTGAATAGGCTCTGAAACTACTGGACCGATTTTGATGAAATTTGGCACTTTTGACACAATTTGGAGATTCATAATTTTTTATTCCCAAGTACTAAAAATATAATATTTTTTTTATATAATAACTTTTTAAGTACTACAAAACCACATATGTTCGAACTTGGTCGCTCTTGGTGAAAAATCAGGCAGGATTCGCCAGTCCTTTTGTATTCTTTACATTTATAAAACATTGTCATATACCATCATAATTGTATCAAACTCATATTCCAGTTCAATTTTGATGGAACTAATTTTTTGGCAACAACTATTATGATTCAACACGACTATAGAGCTATACAATGCCGCGGACGTCACCGAACCAAAATCATGCATCCGTAAAAAAGATAATGAATCATCAAAATTGGCCTGTCCATCTACTAGTCGCCACTAGCTATGTATTAAAGTAATCTCAGGGTTTTTGAACCGCGATACTATTATCTTCAGATATAATTACACTAGCGATTGTCTCGAATTCTAACCTCTTTCTTTTCAATTATGCTTTATCATTTTCTCCGTAACCAATTTGATGTTATCAAATTCGTTTCTCAAACAGATTTATAGAAAAGTATGACGGTAACCAATTTTGATAAAAGAGAACAGTATTTTTTAACCTCATAAAATATGTCGCAAGACGCCTACAGCCGTTACTAAGACCAGTATTGAGATAAACGTGTCTCCATGTATAGTAGTGGCAGTCGTTAAATAAAACAGTGTCTCCTGCGATTTCACTGCAGCGGCCTCGATCGATTACATTTCGGAGTAGGCCAACCTCGTAAACACAATTGAACCAAGCAAGGGTTTGTTACTAATTTAGTTGCGTTGGTAACACAGGATGTTTGAGTCATCCTGTCCCTTACTAGTACCGGCATAGCTTATCGTAGGTATTTACATTAAGATTATTGGAAGTCACGAAACTTGTATTATAAGCTCTATGTAGCCTCTATAACGTATTTTTTTTGTTACAGTTCTGGGAGATCATCTCCGACGAGCACGGCATCGACCCCACCGGTGCCTACCACGGCGACTCAGACTTGCAGTTGGAGCGCATCAACGTCTACTACAATGAGGCCTCCGGCGGCAAGTACGTGCCCCGCGCCATCCTCGTCGACCTGGAGCCCGGCACCATGGACTCTGTCCGCTCCGGACCCTTTGGACAGATCTTCAGACCCGACAACTTCGTGTTCGGACAGTCCGGCGCCGGCAACAATTGGGCCAAGGGACACTACACAGAGGGAGCTGAGCTCGTCGACTCAGTTTTAGACGTTGTAAGGAAAGAAGCTGAATCATGTGACTGTCTCCAAGGTTTCCAACTCACACACTCACTGGGTGGTGGTACCGGATCCGGTATGGGCACACTCCTTATCTCCAAAATCAGAGAAGAGTACCCCGACAGAATCATGAACACATACTCGGTCGTCCCCTCGCCCAAAGTATCAGACACAGTCGTAGAACCTTACAATGCCACATTATCAGTTCACCAGCTTGTAGAAAACACCGACGAAACTTATTGTATTGACAACGAAGCCCTCTACGACATCTGCTTCCGTACGCTGAAACTTTCCACACCCACGTACGGCGACCTTAACCACCTCGTGTCGCTCACCATGTCAGGCGTCACCACCTGCCTCAGGTTCCCCGGTCAGCTGAATGCGGATCTCCGCAAGCTGGCCGTCAACATGGTGCCCTTCCCCCGTCTCCACTTCTTCATGCCCGGCTTCGCGCCCCTCACCTCCCGCGGCAGCCAGCAATACCGCGCTCTGACCGTGCCCGAGCTGACCCAGCAGATGTTCGACGCCAAGAACATGATGGCCGCCTGCGACCCGCGCCACGGCCGCTACCTCACCGTCGCTGCCATCTTCCGCGGCCGCATGTCCATGAAGGAGGTCGACGAGCAGATGCTCAACATCCAAAACAAGAACTCATCATACTTCGTCGAATGGATCCCCAACAACGTGAAGACTGCCGTGTGCGATATCCCGCCCCGTGGTCTCAAGATGGCCGCCACCTTCATCGGAAACTCCACTGCCATCCAGGAGCTGTTCAAACGAATCTCCGAACAGTTCACGGCTATGTTCAGGCGCAAGGCTTTCTTGCATTGGTACACCGGCGAGGGCATGGACGAGATGGAATTCACAGAGGCTGAGAGCAACATGAACGACCTGGTATCCGAGTACCAGCAGTACCAGGAGGCTACCGCCGACGAAGACGCGGAATTCGACGAAGAGCAGGAGCAGGAAATCGAAGATAACTAAACAGTTGCTCTCCCCTCACGTACCTAACACACCATTTTTATCAGAACTTCGCATTATTTGCTTCTGTAGTTTTTTACATTTTTTAACAGTAATGGATGCAAGTCCTTATGGAGGACGAGTCTGTCGTGTACATTCCTAGTGTATGACGGAAGGGCGCTCTCTGGTATGTTTATATCTGTAAACGACTCCTATCGACGTGACCCCCCTTCATCTTCAGAGTATTGAATGATGACACAAAGGAAAGATCTTTTGTTTGATAAGGCTGAACTTGATTTTTGTATAAGTTAACTTTTATTCTTTATAACCGGTGTGATTGAGACGTTTATTTGTCAACTCAAAATATATAATTATGTCGTACAACTTGAAGTTTTCAGCTGGTTAATAAATATAATAATTTTATATCTAACTTTTATTTCTAAATTCCCTAACAAATAGCTTCGTTTACTTGAGAATAAAGTCAATAAACGTTATCGGAATAGCTGGCAAGTTCCTACACCTTATCTTTTGAAACGGGAACTGCATTCCACAAGGTCGTATCAGATTACAAAATTGTAGCTAAACAATAGCAGAGCATTTCATAATAATGCAAATAGAAGATTTTGGAAAATTTAATCTTTTTATTAAAATTAAATTACTTGTTTCAGTACCTACATAGTTAAATTCAGTTGATAAAGAAACCTTTAACGTACCTTGCCTATCTGGTTTTAAAATATATTGCTAATTAATCTAGACCTAGGTAAAACTGTCCTTGTCACAGACTGAAATGGCTTGACATATTTTAATGATTTTGTGTATGTATTATTTGGTAGATTTGAGAATATATTGTATATTGAGAAATAGAGTCGTAAACCTATTTTTACTCCCCTAGTGATCTGATAATATGGCAGAAAAACGTAGTTAGGTGCTTGGTAAAATAAGAAAGTGCTCTTGTCCAATGTAAAATAAGTCATTAGGTAGAAATGCCAATAATAACTTTTATTTAGTAGGTAACGTTATAACGCTAATTATAATGAATTTGCATGCACCGGAGACCGGCCACGGCAAGCTCCTCGTATAACGGCAACCAGCTACCAGGCCGCTGTTAAACCGATCTTAATTAACTAGCTCGCGTTTGTAGTAGTTAATTATTAAGTAGCGCAACTACGAGCACTTAATTCAAAGTGCTCGTAGTTGCGCTACTTAATAATTAATTAAACCGACTTCCAAAGTAATAAAGTATGAAATAAAACTCGTGTTATAAATAATTCCTCTTTTAAATTTGGCTAAAATTCTAACTATTTATCTACTCAATCATTATAATTTTGTAGTCGGTACCAGCCAAGTTGAACGTAAGTTCTATAAAATATTGTTTTATCATAATGTTGTTCGGGCTGGTACCGACTTCAAACTTTTGAAGATTGAGTAGAGAAATAGTTTAAATTTTAAAATATATTAAAAGGCGATTTATTTAGAAAATGAGTTTTATTTCATACTTTTTTGTGTATTTTTACTTTGGAAATCTGTTTAATTTTTTGTTTAAAATAATAATTTTTCGCTTTTTAGTGATATTTGTTAAATTATTATTGATACATTTTAGGAACGTTGAAAAGAAACGATCTAATGTATAATTTAATACGCGCCAAGCTTTCATTAGGTATTTTAAATAAGATGATGATGATGATTACTCTTAAGTTACATAGTGACATATGCTTGCAGTTCTTTAGAGTTTAGACAATGCCGAAATTTCCAAACGCGTATCTTTAAAGACTGAGGAGTTCTGTTCTGTGCTTTTAGATGCAGGATACCCTGCAGCAAAATCTTATGTTTGGTAGCATATGCTTGTATTACTTCAGAAAAAGTCAAAATCACTGTATGTATTCATATAAATTTCAAGGAAATCCCTCGATTCCTCATGGATCCCATTATTAGGATTCCACTTTAGTGATCAAAGGACCAATTTAGAATTTCCCTTTTTTGTTGTAAAGGACCATTTATAACAACAAAATAATTTTTCAAATAGGCCAACAAACGGTAATGTTCGAAGATGTCGGTGTAAAATACTACGAGAAGTACCTTTTAAGGTGTGTTGGGGTAAGATCGAATCAGGGAAAGATCGGATAATTCAAATAACTACCACGTTTGTTAATATTTTTCATCACTGGCAATACTGTCTGTGACGCCATTTTGTTGTGAAACACAATTCAGTTGCCGATATTCGTTCAAGGTGAGATCACGTGTGCTGTGGAACAAAATTTAAAAACGCGGGAAATATCACATATCCGGACTTCCCCCTGAGTGCATATCTCAGTATTAGAGTGAGTATTTATTATTTTTGTTAGTTTTCTGTGCTTAATCCACTTACAACATCTTTTGTTTTAGGTTAGCATAACGAAAGACGCATAGATTAGCCTGTAGATTTTAATTCGATCTTCCCCCATTGGTGTAAGATCGGACTAAATTACATCCGAACTTCCCCCTTTTTGGAATGTATAAAAAAAAACAATGGTACTCAAACTTTCTGGTCATTTAAGGACCTCTTGGCATCTTGAAGTCTTGACAACACTTCAAAATATATTTTTTTGCTTCAGATGCATCATG
Organism: Phengaris alcon alcon; assembly: GCA_037179445.1. NCBI lineage: Eukaryota > Metazoa > Arthropoda > Insecta > Lepidoptera > Lycaenidae > Phengaris > Phengaris alcon. The sequence continues at coordinate 943,144 of JAYRCH010000567.1, read as the reverse complement.
CCCCGAAATTATGTACGAAAAACAGACAGAGCCACTAAATATTCTGAAGAAGAATTAAAAACTGCTGTACAAAAAGTAAAAAGCAAGGAACTAACTAATTATGCTGCCGCAAAATTGTACAACATACCTGCTTCAACTCTCAATGACAGAGTACACGCTAAAACGCGTGTTCACAGTGATACATTGGGCAGACCAACTGCATTACCGACGGAAGCAGAATTTCGGCTCGCTAATTGCATCCGGACATTAGAGAAATGGGGCTTTGGCTTGTCACGAGATGAAGTTCTAGAATTGGTTTCAGATTTTGTCCATAAAAATAAATTAAAAACACCATTTAAAAGTAACACACCGGGTCCAGATTGGTTCATATCATTCCGAAAGCGTCACCAATTATCAATAAAAAAACCACAACCTGTCGAATACCTACGCAAAAAAATGACCGATCCATTCGTAATCAGCGAATACTTTACTCTGCTTGAAAAAACTCTGAACGAGTTAAAACTGAGAGATGATCCAAAAAAAATTTGGAATTTAGATGAGACATCTGTTTGCCTAGATCCGACAAAAACAAAAGTGGTTGGCGGGAAAGGTTTGCCTTGTTCTAGAACAACCAACAGCACCGGTAAAGAAAATGTGACTGTGTTAACCACAGTTAATGCAAATGGTGACAAATTAAATCCTCTAATTGTGTTTAAAGCTAAGCACATGTACGAACAGTGGATGGCAGAAAATAAAGATATATACAACTTTGAAATTGCGTACGCTGTAACCAAGCGCGGGTGGATGGAAACTGATGTATTTTATAATTACATGAAAGATATTATTATTCCTGGCGTAGGGGAGGAAAGGCCAGTTTTGTTGGTTTATGATGGTCACAGTACCCATGTTGATTTCCGAATTGTGGAACTAGCAGTTGAAAACAACATTACCATATTAAAGCTACCGGCGCACACATCACATTTACTACAGCCTCTTGACTTGGCAGTTTTCAAGTCTGTCAAATCCATATGGGACGCTGGTAAAATGGCAAAGAAATCATGTTGGAGCAAAATTAAAAAAAAAAGAATTTGCAGAAATGTTTGCTGACGTTTGGCACAAAACGAATCCCCAAGTAATAATGAATGGCTTTAAAAAAGCAGGCATATTCCCATATAATGCCGACGTCATACCAACGGAGAAATATGAACCAGCAGCTTACAAGAGATGGTTGCAACATACCACACAAATTGTGCCAAATTCACAAAAAAGAGATGTTAGAACTCTGAATCAGTTAAGCCTTGATTTGTTTAATAAAAACATGACATGTGCGGCTTCTAACAATGAAGCAAAATTGGCGTCTGCTGAGGTACCTTCTTTTAAAGCTGACTACACTCCCAATATTTCTGTGTCTGCGTTAGATACAGAATATGTTGCTGAAGTTACCTTTTCCCGAGAAATGAACTCCCCGTTCCCGGCAGCATCATTGTCAACAGTTGACACTCCCACGATTGAAACCATGTTTGATGATGAAGTCCCTTCTGCCGCTGAAATCCGCACTCCAAATTTGGAAGTAAATCATACTCCTAAAGTGTTTTCAACTTTAGGCACTGAAACTGATGGAAACAAAATATCTAACCCCCACATTCCTTATATAAATGGGCATGATTTTGCTCAGAAAATTGATATTATTTCAAATATTTCGATAGTGCATCCAGAAGATAAAGCTCGTTACGTAACCAGCTTCGAGGATTTATTACTTGAAAAATTACAACGCCATCATTGCAATGATGGAAAAAAAAATATCGTTAAACTCAAACGCATAGCCAGTAACCAAAACATATTTAAAAAAGAAACAAGACAATAGTGTGGATGCAAATTTTAGAACAAAAACTAATGCGGTAGATCATGATGATCCAGATATTCTTGCAATACCAGGATGTTCACAAGAAAAGACTACCACAAAGAGGAAAGTAATTAAAACAGAAAAAAATAACAACATAAAAAAGCAAAAAACAGAACAGAACACAAGAGAAGAACAAAACATTACTATAAAAAACAAAGGTGTGGGTAAGAAGAGTAAAGTAAAAGATAATGATAAGAAAAACTTGGTCAGTCAACGTCAAAATATTGATTCCAATAAAACAAACAAACATGAAACAAAGAAGAGAAAAAAGACTAGAAAACAACAAAAATTTCAAGATGCGAGCGACACAGAAGTGTCAGGAACTTTGAGCCATCATAGTGATTCAGACATTTTAGATTGTGTGGAAGATGAACACAGTGAACATCCTAGCGACGAAGAATATATACACAAGAAAAATATTAATTTTGATCAGTGCCAATTGAATGATGAAAGTTTTTCTGGCTCGGATTGTGAAACAACATACCAAAACAACTCAAATAAAATATTAAATGACACTGACATTATGAATATTTTGCAAGGATTTGAAGAAAAAACGTTGAAAAGAAAAGAAAAGAAGCAGCTGAAGAAAGAAAATGACAGTAAAACTTGTAAAAAGGAAAATAATAATGAGACTGACAAAGAAAATAACGAACAAAAATATGAAGAAACATATAATTTGAACGACTCTGTTCTCGTCAGATATTACAATCGTAACTCATGGAAGTATTTTATAGGATTCGTTGAAAAAATTCAAACATCTGATGAAACAACCTATTATACAGTAAGATTTCTAAAAACGCAAAAGAAACCAAAGCTGAAATTTACCGTGCCAAAAAAATTGGACAAAGATGAGGTGACTAACAATTCAATTGTAAAAAAAGTTATCTTAACAAGAGATCCAGAAAATATAAAGTATTATGTATTGAGCAATAAAGCTGATGCTCTGGTTTATTTTTGAATTTTTTTAAGTAGCTTCCATTATTTGGATGTCCCTCTGTAGGGCAAAGGTCCCACCCAATTTTAAAAATTAATTCGGCAGACCCCATAACAGAGGCTACATAAAAAAATTACGATCTCATAATAAAATTAGTGCTATCGACAAAAGGTTAAAATATTAATATTAGGTTAAGTGAATGTTTAAAATATAATAATGTTTGTTAACTTAGAATTACTATATTATTATTGTTACAAAATGTAGGTGATATTGCTCCTGTGATAATGTGCACTTGTTAATGGTCGATCTCATAATGTTCCATTCTTTTTTATCTAAGTTTAATTATCGTTATCTAAGTAGATAAACTAATAAAATATGACAAACTTAAGTAAGTTTGTCATATTTTAGGTTATTATGGAAAGCAATTATAAAAAATATAATAAAATTGTTCATGAGCCCTTTCCTATCACTGTTAAAGAGCGTAATAAAATTCGCATATTTTTCCGATAAAGGGGGTTCTAACTTAAAAATCAGCTGTCCCATACATTTTGCTTTTCATTTCTTACGTTACTGATTTTTTGGAACAGCTAATATATTTTTTTGCACAGTTTTGCCCATACCTACTAAAAGTCTTTCATATTGACAAGTAAAATCTCCCATTTACAGGAAGATAGGCGGAGTTTAGTTTTCTATTTAGTACGTTGCAGAATATTTTCCGTTTTTTTTTAAGGTAAATTACTTAAGCTTCTAGCTGTTGTTAAAGGCTGTTGATTACTATGCTCTTGTACGTCGATACTTTTCTTCTGTTTATCAAACTGTATTTTTCTTTTCGTAAACTTACTAGGTATGTACTTTTTTACTTCTTAATAAAGTTTGTAAAAGTTTGAGAAACACATTGTTGTTTATTTTTTGTTAGGGGTAAGATCGGACGTACAATACTTTTTTTAAAGTTATCACTGGAATTATGAATCCCTCGAGATAGTTTTTTTTTATGGTTAATCAGGGGTAAGATCGAATCATGTTTGTTTATGAACCATGGGCGTATGGCAATAAGATTCAGTTTTATGTATAGTACGATCTTTCCCCATACTAGTCCGATCTTTCCCTGGTAGAAATAAAACAAAAATTTCACTTCAAACCCAGTTTTAATCAATACCTACTCCATCTTTGATATTTACCTCTAGGTTTTCCTAAAATATAATCTTTCTTTTTTCTTACAAATTCAGTTTTAAGTCAAGAAATCTATCCGAATATGAATATTTTTTAGTTTTTGTCGAACCTGTCGAAACCTGCAAAAAAGCATCCGAACTTACCCCAACATACCTTATATCATCATAATGTGATGTTGTATGGTGTGATGATGATGATTACTCTAATTGACATAGTGGCATATGCTTGCATTTCTTTAAACAACGCTGAAATCGCCAGACATGTATCTATAAGGAGTCCAGGAGTTGTGTTCAGTACTTTTGGATCCAGGGTATACCTTGGAGCACAATCTTACTTTTTGGTAGCATATTGGACTACTTCAGAAAAAGTCGATATCACACATGTGTCCATATAAATTTCGAGGAGTTCCCTCGATTCCTCATGGATCCCATCATCAGGTCACCATTTTGATGTCAAAAGGACCAATTTGGTATTATATCCTATATATTGAAAAAAGAATTTTTAAAATCCGTCCACAGACGGCAGAGTAATCGTTGAACATACAAAAAAAATATGCAGCCGAACGTATAACCGCCTTCTTTTTTTGGAAGTCGGTTAAAAATATCTTCTTTCCGCCCCAAAATGTTGACGCTAATATCTCTCGTGTCAGGATTGACTTTTTTATCGAGCAAAAGAACTCTAATTATGGTTGTGACTCAGACGTTCACGCGCCGCCTCACACCCGAATATTTGGGTTACAGATTTTTCTTGTAAGTTGTACTTGTATCCTGTGATTCACAAACTGCTGCTGACTAATGTAGCGATCTACGGATCAGAGCATTTAGCCAAGTTGCCATCGCTAATTACAACGACGAAGCATAGATTATATATTACGTAAGACGAAGCTAGAATACAAATGTATATATATGTTTAAGATTTGTCATTTGGCATCGATAAGTGGCGTATGAGCTATGGCCTATGAATCGAAGTCATTTAGTGATTAAAGTCACGATTGTCATCCCATAAATTTTTGTTTTCGAACCTCGTAGTCGTAATTAGCGATGGCAACTTGGCTAAATGCTCTGGTATGTTATAAGTAACTCTAACTAATAATAAGTGTATCCTTCATCCGTGATACCATGGACCAATAAAATCCTCCATGGTGATACGTAAATTTTGGTTTTTAGTTTGAGAATTTTACCACAGTAAGTATATTACGAAGTTTTACATTGGCAGAGCCATGCTTCATCGTGTGCTAGCTCGTCCGGGAAGAGATACCACGGCGTAACTGGAAACCGGCGTGAACAGAGAACTGACGCGTTGTTAAGCCGATTGAGTGTGGGGCGTGGGTACTGCATACTGGAGACCTGAAGGGTAGCAATTTGTCCCAAAAGACCGGTCAATAAGATGCAGCTACGTAATTTTTCTCGTACCGGTTAACATGGTCGGCGGTTATGGCTTAACATACCATGAGGTGATCCGTTTGCTAGTTTTCGGACTTTTTAAGAGCCCTATTACAAATCTGCAATCTGCCAGATTAGGTAGGTATTTGAAGCGTACAACGTAACATTTCGCATTTTGTAATATTTTTTTTATTTATCGTTTTTATTGAAATGGTTAATAAATTCATGCTTTAAAATTATAAAATATTTATTCCTCATGAAGTAACAATTGTTCTGGTATAAATTTTGCTTACTAATACTATCGTTGATAGAAGTAATTTACAGTTAATCTAAAGCCGCGTATCGACTTCGCGCTCCAAGAGGACGAACATTTGCGTGCGCTCCGGCCACGCGAAATGGCTACCATTTTGGAACGCGCGCCGACGTGTTTGTTGGAACGCTCGAACGAGCGGCCCATTCCATCTAGAGTCGGTTTATTACTGCGCATCAAAGGAAGGCAAAGAAGCCTCAGTGTGGCGGGCGCGCTAGTTGAAGACGGACGTGATATTATTTTGTGTGTTCCTTGCGTTCCGAACGATGGATAATCAGAGTTGCCGTAAATTAATTAAACTTTATGGTACAAAAGAACTGAAGAAGAAGGAATAGCAAAAGTTCTTTTTATCATAATAAATCGCTCAGAGAAGAGAGAGAACTTGGAGAAAAATAAGTTGTGAAATGGGAGTCTCTGTGCCAGAATTGAAGAAAAAAATTACTGTGCTCTTGTCATCTTATAGACGAGAAAAATGGAGAATGTCTAAAAGCCAAATCACTGGCTTTGGTAATTATACACTGATATTTACAAATACTTACTAAATAAGTGGTCAAAGTTCTGTGACATAAATTTCACATTTGTACCTACATTAATTGTTATTAATGGTTACTTAATTAATAATTGGTAATTGTTCACAGGTCGAGACAGTATTTATGTTTCAAAATGGTTTGGATTGAACGGCTTCAGTTTTATGCAAGACAAGTGTAGGTACACCAAATGATACAATAGATACTATGCAAGACAGTTTAAATAGTCCGACAAATGATACACCAGATACTATGCAGGTAGGTTCATATATTGTAAAAATCAGTGTTTCCCAACTTGTGGTCCGCGGACCCCTAGGGGTCTGCGAGTATTTGTATGGGGGTCCGCGGTGTCATCTCTGTACCATACATAATCCGATTTTTTTTCTGTTTATTTTATTAACGGGGTCCGTGAAAATCTGTGCTAGGGGACCTAGGGGTCCGTGGCGGAAAAAGGTTGGGAAACACTGTTATAAATCATATTTTAGTATCTATTTTGCCAAGATATTGCTCCATTAGTAATGAAATGTTCAGCAAGATGTGATTGTGTTTCCTTAGCGTCATTTCCACTTCTCCGTGGCAGGCTGGTGAGAGGGATAAATGATAAAAGTTCACTGTCATTTCTCCAACTTCCTGGAATGGTTTCAGTTTCTGTTTCAATATCTGACGATCCACGTGGTGTATATTTCTGGCTGGATTTCTTTCGCAAAAAGTTGTGTAAATGTATAACAGCTAAAACCACTTTTGTAGCTTTATCGGGTGATAGTAACATAGGTTTCCTTAAAACCCTAAAAACTGAGCTTGCGATTCCGAAAGCATTTTCCACTACCCTACGCCCTCTTGACAGGCGATAGTTAAATATTCTTTCTAGAGATCCTCTCTCTGGCTCTCCTTGGAATGGTTTCATTGTGTATTCATTTAGTGCAAATGCTTTGTCTGCCAGAATTACGTATGGGACTTTAAAGGCGTATGGTATTTGATGTATCGATGGCTGAGGAATTTTCATGGTCTTCTCTTCGAGTTTTTTATATAATGTAGTGCGTTTAAAGATCCTCCCGTCCGAAAGTCTTCCCTGGGAACCAATGTCAACGTATCTAAAACAGTAGTCTGCGTCTACGAGAGCAAACAGTACGATACTAAAAAAGTGCTTGTAGTTATAATATTCCGTGTCGCTGTTAACAGGTGCTTGTATCATTACGTGTTTTCCATCCATAGCACCTATAACATGAGGAAAATCCCATTTACCTTCAAATTCTTGAGCAATTTCTAACCAGTCTTTCTCGACGGTGGGAATTTGGGAAAATATAAATAATAAATATAGTTAGGTAATTCATTGTGACTAAAATTATAGTCGTATAATCTTAAAACTAGGTCAAAGGTCTTATTACTTCTTAGCATTTTATTCGGAACAATCAGTGTACAAGAATCAGGGAAGAGGTACAAGACTAAATATAGTTAATAAAATGCATATTCTGTTTTTCAGAACCCTACATCACCTAATGAAGGTGAGTCTTTCCAATTACAATTACAAGAGCTCAAAAACAGAGAACCAGATAAAAAAACTAAAAAAAAAAATGCAAAGAAAAGGAAACACGAAGAAGAGGAGAATGAAATGTTAACCGAAGCATTTAAAATTTTAACTGAACCGTCACAAGCGACTGATCCATATTTCTCTTTGGAAATTTCAGCTCATTGAAAATGAATTGAAGAAATATGACAATCACACTTTAATATATATCAAACAGGCAATAAATAATATAATTTTTGAGGCCGATTTAGGCAAATACAGTCCAGTTTATGAATATACAACACAACCAGGGGCTCAAAGTTCCTTAACCTCGACCTCAACTTTAAATACGGATTCGTTGGCCACTACGCCGTCTCCAAATTATGGAAACAATGAGGAATAGTTAAATAATGACAACTATTTAATATTGTGTTTTTTACTCACTTTACCCAATCTTTTAAAACATCACTGATAGCATCACAGACCTCGGGGACTATCCTAGAAATAGATTGTTTTGAAACTCTAAATAGGTACTGTAAGCTAGTATATGAGTCCCCGGTAGCTAGAAATCTTAGGGTTATAGCCAGCCTCTCGGTCACTGTAATAGCTTCACGAAACTGGGTGTCCATTCTTTTCACTTTTGGCTCAATTAAATTATTCAAGTGATTAAAATCTTCTGTTGACTTTCTTGTGAAGTTTTGGATTGTTTCTTCAACCGCTTCATACTGCATATCTATCATAAGTTTCACTCCATATTGCATCCTATTTCGGTAAAACTCTTTCATCCACCAACGCACTTTACGTTTTCTTTGATGTTTTTTCTTCTGTATAATACTATAAACGCTGCTGCTGCTCGTGCACGACTGGCCTGCATGTTGAACGACCGAACACTGGAACAGTTGCCACGCGCGCCATGCGCGCTTTGTTGATATCATTTAAATATTTGTAGCGCGTTCCCAGGAATGCACTCTTGGCGCGGGTGTTCATGGCGCGCGCGCCAGGAGCGCATAATGGAAACGCAGCTTAAAGATATTTTCGAAGTTTTTTTGGCTTAGAATAAGATTTTTCTCTATATAAAATCATTTTATCATCAATCAATCATTTTTCATTTTATTATTTATTTTGCTTAGAACAGTAGTTCAATCCAGGAGCTCAAAAAAGTGCCTTCACGCATTTTTTGAAAATCTTTATCCGCAATTTTGGGTTTAATTAAAAAGTTAAGCAAAATTTACAAAAAGCGAGGACGCAACGAACTAGGCCAATAGCTATTCTTCACTATTCAATATTATATGTCAAAATTGTTAATGTGTCTTTGTTTCTGAGATAGAGAACGCCATAATTGGCCATTTTACGCAAAAATCACAGTCGAGATGTAATATGCCTCTTAAATAAACCAGTACCTGGGCGACCGAGCTTTGCTCGGTTATTACTATTTATTGTAATATGGTGGTGTTTAGGTGATAATCTACATCAGCTATACTCTAAGTGTGTTTCGCGGAACCCCCCTGTAGGGGTTCCGCAAGAATTTAGAAAAAAAATATCAAAACACCTCTCTCTGGTCGAACGTTTTGACTCCGCATGCCGCGCCGCCGCCGCGCGTATACTTGCGAGCGCGCAGTCTCTTTGATAAAAGCCGCCTCTGAATTAGACACTATAGTTGTGAACAAGCGACTTTCGGCTCTAACTTCAAAACATAAAGTCGAGATTGTTTACAACGCAGTTTTTGTATTTTTATTTTTATTTCCGCTTTTTGTTTATCAAAGGCGCCAACTCGAGTATTTTTGAAAATGTTCGAGACCGAGTCTAGGACTAAGTATAAAAGCGGCGACCGCGCGTCGCGCCTCGTCAAGTCGATGACGTTTTCGAGTCACATCAGTAACACTTTACGCAAAGCGAAATTTGTACTCTACAAATAATATCCGCTACTTAATTCGCGAAGCAAAATGTCCTTAAGACATAAGCTTACATTATATAAGGTTTGCATTAGAACGATATTCACTTATGCGTGCGTCTCTTTCGCACAGATAAGCGAGTCTCAAATGGACCGTTTGCAAAGAGTCCAGAACCGGTTTCTACGCATGGCAACAGGCGCCCCCTGGTACATGCGTAACATCGACTTGCATAGGGACTGCGAACTAGTCACTATTAAAGCCTATATCAAGGAACTCGTAGAGAGATTCTTTGATAAAGGCAAAAATCACCCAAACCCCCTAATCAATAAGGCACTGGACTATAACCACGACGCACAGACTTTCCGACACCCGCACAAACGGCCTAAGCATATCTTAGCCGATCCCGTTGACCCGATCACAAAATACGTAACGTACTGTGTACAGTTACGTAAACACAAACCACACGCACCCACGACGCTAGCATCGCACCGGGGTCGACGCCGGCGCCTACCCCGAGGTCCCACATCCGACACGACAACACGTACAGACGTACAGACCGACCCTAACACGGGACCGGACCCGAACCCGAGTTCGAGTTCGCATCCTAGTAGTCTAGGTACACACCTAAATAGTGTCCGCGACCGCGATATTGATATAGAGAGCTCTACCAATACCGCGAACCTCATCGACATTAGGACTTACGCGCGCGAGTCATCCCGACCGTACGCGGAAGGGGAGAGGGACGGCCCTCTCAGTACCGATATCGACCAAATCGAGAGCTCCCTTATCGCGATAACTCGCACGCCGCTAGTTTCTGCTACCGCGCGCGAGCAACCTCACTCATCATCGAGTGAGGAAGGGGTCGGACCCCTTAGCAGGAGAGACCCGCGTCTCCCCTGTCATAATAATAGCTCTTAATCCGTAGCTGTCCCCAATATCCGGTTTGAACATCACCCGGGTGATGTTAGGGAGGGTCAAACCCTCCCATCGACTAGAAATGTTTGGTAGAAACAAACTAGCCACCAGGCTAGTTATAGTCCGACTTAGCTACAGCGGTCTTAACCCGACCCTTAGCATAGACCCGTTCGAAAAAAAAAAAAAAAAAAAAAAGTCGCGCCTCGTCAGTCAGTTGACGATTAGCGTTCGGAGCGATAAGTTCCTACCTACCTACTTACAAGCTGGCTAGCGAATTGCGGAGTTTAAACGTGATATGTAACTAGTGTTTATTGTTCTACTGCCTGCTGTATTCTGATTGTATCAGATTTGTACATTTCTTCTTTGGACTAATCTTAGTCTCTTATAAGCAGTAACAATTGTGCATTATTTTGACCCCACCATCCTGACGTGTAACATTATTAAAAAAGAAGAATGGAACGTTGGCTTAAAGGCGTTAAACGTGTTGCAACAACATCTTCTAATAACGCTGAATGTTCAAAAGCAGTACGCGCGGAGAATGCAGCAATTACCGATCCAGACGATGATGCCACGACGTCAAGCTCCACGGTTTCAAAGACGAAAAAAAGGAAGTATGATGAATCATATATCAGTTTCGGATTTGTTGATTCCAACGGCTCACCTCTCTGCATGCTATGTAGTAAACTGCTTCCTAATAATTCCATGGCGTTCCACCTGCCAAATTGCGCCGACATTTAGAAACTGTACACCCCGAGTCTAAAGACAAGAATAAATAATTTTTTGTTCGCAGAAAAGAACAGTTATTGGAAAGTAAAAAAAATATGATGCATGTAACACAAACTATCAATGAAAATACCACCACGCCACGGAGGCACCATATTTAGTTAGCTATCGCATTGCACAAGCAGGTGAAGCGCACACTATCGCTGAAGATTTAATAAAGCCATTTGTGTTAGGCATACCAAAATGTATGCTCGATGAAAAATCTGCAAAGCATTTTCCTACTGTGCCGCTATCAAACGATACTGTTTTACGGTGAATCCATGATCTGGCAAGCTATGTCAAACAAGAACTAGTTACACGTCTACAAAAAACACGATTCGCCTTGCAAATGGATGAGTCAACTGATGTCGCTGGTCTGGCTATCTTGCTGGTTATCGTGAGATATCCATATGAAAGTTCTTTTGAAGAAGACATGCTTATGTGTTCACCGCTGCCCACAAACACTACCGGGGAAGAAATTTTTAATAAAATAAACATATTTTTTGAAGAAAATAATCTCAGTTGGAACGATTGCATTGACATTTGTACAGATGGGGCCAAGGCGATGACAGGAAAACAGCAGGAGCAGTGTCACGCATAAAAAATAAAGCGCCTAACTGTAGTTACAGCCATTGTATTCTGCATAGACAAGCACTTGCGATGAAGCAAATGCCGTCAAATCTAAAATTAGTTATGGATGAAGCGGTAAAAATAATTAATTTTACAAATCACGACCACTACAATCCCGATTGTTCTTATTATTGTGTGAAGATTATGGCAGCAAACATAAAACACTGCTGCTCCATACAGAAACTACTGTCTCGGAGTAAAACTTTAACAAGGCTATTTGAACTTAGAGCGGAGTTACAAATGTTTCTTTCAGCTGATACTTATTTTAATTCAATACTTATTTAATAAAAGACCGTTTGTATGATAAAACTTGGTTGTTCCGATTGTCTTTTATGGCGGATATCTTTCAAAAACTAAACGAAATGAATTTATCATTGCAAGGTAAACAGACAACAGTGTTCCAGGCCTATAACAAAATATCTGCCTTCAAAAGAAAATTAGATTTTTGGATTGTTTGCGTTGATAAGAGATAAATAGAAAGCTTTACGTCACTCAGTGAGTATGTTAGCGATAACGACTCAGAAATGTTACAAGATGATATGTTTGAAGAATTGGTCCAATATCTCACTTCGATGTGCGCATCTTTTGAAAAGTATTTTCCCGAAAAACAGAATACAAAAATAAAACTGAATTCATGGATTCATAATTCAAATCCTTTTTTACCCAACTTGCAAAAGCCCGAAAGTATGTCAAACGAGATATATGTATATCTCGTTTGACATACTTTTATAAATGTCATCAGACACAAGTATGGAGTCACTGTTCAAAACGATGCCTCTGAACGATTTTTGGTGCAGAATTCGTAATGAATATCCAATGCTTGGCAAAATGGCTCTGAATATTCTTCTCCCGTTCCCAACAACATATTTGTGCGAAACAGGATTCTCAACATATGCAGCCACGAAAACAAAATATCGCAATAGACTGGACGCCGAACCTGATATGAGACTGCAACTGTCTTCTATCAAACCTGACATCAACCAATTAATGAAAAATAAAAAACAGCTTCATACCTCCCATTAGTTAGATTTTTTCTTTTTTAATATCTTGTAATAATGTACTTGCCATGTGGCATGTTAAAGTAAGTAATAATCAGTAACTGTTACATTGTACTTTTATTATGTTTATTAATAAAGAATACACTTTAAAAAACTATTGGTTTATTGTAGGGTTCCGTCAAGTATTTTGCTTTCTAAAAGGGTTCCGTCACCAAAAAAGTTTGAGAACCGCTGATCTACATAAACTTAAAATGTAAAATGTGAACTGACAATTTTCTTATTCACGATATCAGTATTGGTAATTATTGTTATCTCAAACATTAACTACATTATTTTAAACTTGTCTAAAAACAATAAAAATTAAAAAATTATATATAAACTTGAACATATAAAAAAAAACACCGAGCGGGATTCGAACCCGTAATATTCGTTTCTTGCCGTCCGTGTCTTAACCCGCTGGACCAGACGGGCAGTGGCCGGTAAGACGAAATTAGCGAGCATATTCTGCGTGGACAGAAAAACGCATGAAATCTCGAAAACACGCGTTTTCCTAAACATAAGACTAATTTAGACCGATTGTTTACCCCCGAAAACCCCCATATCCCATTTTTCAGCGAAATCTTTAGAGCCGTTTCCGAGATCACAGAAACATATAAATAAATATATCGTTTAAAGGTATAAGATATTCGTAGAATGTAGGAATAAGATAATGGTAGATTTGATCAGGTACGAGTACCTTACTTAAATTATTTTGTCTATGTAGGTAGGTACCTAACTAATATTTGTTACAAAGAAAAAAAAGTCTTATTTCATGATTTATTCTAAATAATTTATTAATAAGTATTTATATGTAGTCATGTTATTATCAAATAATGCGGAATAAACAATTAAAACGATAAAAACGCCGAACAATATCCAAGTACCTAAGTATATTTTTATGTGTGCTTACTTCAAATGTTAAGTCCTAATTATTATAAAGAAGGAGAATAAACATAACATTAAATATTGGTTTACTAAATTAATTACCTATGGTTAATTAATAATTATGTATCTACTTACTAATTAACGAATGAATTTAATATACCAATCTAAATAGTCGAATATCATGATGCAGTTGGTATTATAAATTAATAATAGCGTAAATTATAATTATTATAATATAGCAAGGAAAGTTCTAATCAAACTAGCGGTGGCCTGTGTACAGGTATTGGGTACCTATGTTTTATAGGTGTACTTGAGCTATAATAGTAGTACCTTCCCACATCCATTTTCTTCTTCAATGTAGGTACTAGTTAAGTAGTAACGACTAGCTACCTATGTATTCGTCTCCTAATTAGTTTTTCTTTACCTATTACTTAGACCTAGAACTACTTAGTTACTTACATTGCATACTGTTAATACCTTCTTAGTATTTTATTATCTACTCACATACATGATACAACTCAGTGTGCAAGGATTTTCTCAAACTTGCAGACTCTTGTTATAATTATGAATTAATTAATACTAAAATAAACATGAAATCATGTTTGAATTGTATAATATTATATTAATTGTAAGGATAGGTATTGTGAGTGAAGTCATACGTTGTAATGTTAAATAATAAATTTTAAAATTTAAATACCTACCTCACCTTGAATTATTTCGTTAAATTCAATTATTGGAGATTGTCTTTCATGCCGAACTGGCATTCTTTTATATGGTCGAACACCAATTCGACGACATCGTTGGTAATTCTGTTAGCTTTTTGTAAAATTTGAACTAATTCAGTCATAGTGAAAATTGATTTCACTTCAATTCCGTTCGCTTTGAGCACACTAGCGCCACCTTGTTCGCGGTCTATAACAACTACAGCGTGCGTAACGTGCAAGCCTTCGTGGCGTAGCGTATGAACAGTTTCCAGCAAGCTGCCGCCAGATGTCACTACGTCCTCCACTACGAGGCAATTTTGTCCTTTCTGGAACACGCCTTCGAGAATCTTCTTAGTGGCGTACAGCTTCGTTTCCCGTCTCTTCATGATCATGGGGTAGTCTGTGTTGACTGACATGACGGCGGCGAACGGTAGCGCGGCATACGGGACGCCACACAAGATGTCGTAGTCTATTTCGGACGCCATGCTCGACAGCTGCTTCGAAACCGCCGTCTGGAATCCGTTAAATACTATTGAAATAACTTACACAGTCGTTTATGTTGCAACTTTAAGCATAAAATAAATACGATCTACGACAAGATTTATTGATAAGTATCTAAGTATCTGCTGACTTGAAAATATTATTACGAAAATAGTGCTTGGGTGACTAGTGAGTAGTGACCCAAGCACAACCAACTGCTTGTTACGCGCCCGGAGCATCCTCAGCAATATGAGAATACTCCGGGGTCGGGGCGAAATGTGCGTCGAGTTTTCAAACCTGCATGGTGGTGTGGGAGTTGGTGGTGGGAGAGCACGATCTTGTTTTTGAGTGCACGCATAAGCAGTATGGGAAGAGGGCCGAGGGAGGTGCTTTACGCATGCATATGCGTGCACTCAGGCATTCACATTAGTAGATTGTTAGCCTAGGGTTGAAAAGAATCAATTCCCGAGATAGTTAGACTATAGTCCGATCCGAGTCCGAGAAGTCCGGCTATAGTCCGATTAGGAATTGATTCTTTTACCCGTGGCAAACACTCTACTTTTCATTTAGAATATGAGGAAAATAAAACTAGTTGTTTATTTAAACTATTTATTGATAATAATATATTAGAAGTGCCTATTTAAAATTAATAGTCAAATTAGGACAATTCGTGAAATTAAAAGTTAAAAACATTTTTGTTTGGAATATTTATGTTGTTTGATATATTTTGAGAAATTTGGCTGTTCTGGATCAATATTTGGTGTCAATATTTACCTTGAACTCATTTTTAATATTCAATTCAAATCTTAGCACAAAAGTCCGTCACAGATACATACATAACAGATTTTAGTATCCCGACAATAATTTGTGTTGACTTTTTAAATTTTTAATATGGAACTAGTCGCTCGCCGCGTAATTGTCGCGGCTCTCGCGGCTTATTCCGCTCAAAGAAGTTAGCGCTAAATTCACACTGGCTGTTTAGAAAGTCATGCCATTTTTTTAATAGTTTTTTTTTTACATAAAACTCTTCACAGCTGACAGCAGTTCTATTTTTGAATTTTTTGTTGAAGTTTTGAATTGACATGACATGAATTGACATGAATTTATATGAGTTTTTTCCTCCCTATGAAAGAAAAGCAGCATCTTCCACCCAATAATCAGATCAAAACAACACTACTTTCCGAGTATGAGAAATGAAAAATATATATATCTTGCAGGTTGTGGGTATTTTTTCGCGGGATATGTATTACTATATAGATGCAAACGGCTTACGGCCCGTTTCAATAACCTATCTATCTATAAATATTTGTTAAAAACGTCGCCGTTCAATCATTTGACGGTTTTTTGCGATACAAGTTTGACATTTCTAACAATTAGTTATATATACATAGGTCATTGAAGCGGGCTGTTAGACTTACTTGTATACTTATAATATATTTTTAGCTTCAAACTCAAACACCAAACAAATATTGAAACCTGTTTGAGGTCGATAGACACCAAGAAGCAGTGGTTCTATGTGTGGACACTGGTCCCAATCCCAAGTTTAGATAGTAGTTGAAACTTTCAAGTGGTCATTGAAGATGATTTCGCTCACCATAATACGTGGATGGGACACCGCAACCCGGAGGTCGAAGTAGATGGGGGTGCGGCGGCCGACCATAGCCTCGATGTCTCCGAACCTCACTGCTCCAGCATCATAAAGCTGAACGGCGAGCTCCTCCAGGGCTGCAGACATCTGAAAGTATTTTTATATTTTTATTTTAACACAAATTATATATATACTTTAGGTAGTATAGAGTATAGAGTATAGACTGTAGACTATAGAGAGTAGGCGAGATTTCAAGAGCGTGAGATGTCTCAGTAGTAATACTTATCATCTATTGTGAGATGTCATCTGACCGCGCTATAATTTTTACCCCTGGCCCTAGCATCAAAGGTAATATTATATTTTGTATAGAAAACCGCGTACCATAGATTTACAATGTAGGTACTTACAATTTACATCCATACTAAGGCTATGATATTTATCCGAGAAATATGTGGGGCTCTTTAAATAAATTACTTACTTCTGCGTACGGTTATAAATAATTAAATTAAATTCCGTTTATTTCAGGCTGCCTAGGCCCATATTATAAATACCTTATAGACTAACATACATGTTACTATATATTATAATAAACTAACACCATGTACCAATAAAACCATCTAACAATATATAATATCTAAACACACTATCACAACACTATCTAAACACGTATTATCTGCGACGTGGGGCGCGAAGTGTTCGGGAATCGTTCTCTAAATCTTCTGTAGACGACTCCAATCGGCCAGAACTCCTCCTTCTCGAAGGTCGGTAAATGATGGGTTGGAACTCTTACCACAAAGGAACTAAAAATCACTTTATGACGAGATTCCAAACACTCGACTCTACCTCACGCTCGATCCTCAAGGCGAAGTTCTGCTCCTGATGTAGTCCACGAACTGCTCGACCGTCGTAGACCAATGCAGCCGGGACACGTACAGCGGTGTCGCGGGAGTCTCACACCGCAATAGCTGCTCGGGTCCTCCGGGTGCGGTGCCGCGATAGTTGCGGACGACGGGATTCTTCTTCCTCCTCTCGACTTTGATGAACCCGTCATCATCGCACGTTTGGTCCTTTTTAGAAAGAGTACGCTCTTTTGTACGTTATAAGGCTGGGATTATATTATGATCCGGAATCCGGAAGGCCTGGGAATTTAAAATTTATTAGTCCCAGCTCCCGGCCTTAAATCCGTACGCAGAAAGGTAATTTATAGTTAAATTTTTCTCGGATAAATACTTGGTAGCATCATTGTAGTATTTTAAAATTGGCTTTGAAATGTTTCTTGCTGAATTTTATTATTCAAAGTCGGTAGTGGTTATTCATTAACCATTCAATAGACAGTATTATAATATATTCTCTGTCCGTCGGATTCCTTCTTACTGGTTCTGGCGTGCGTGCCTAAGTTATTATGATGTTTAGGTTTGCTAAGTCTAATCCCCGATGAGTAGAATCATCAGGGCATAGGATCAGGCCATCGGTGTGATAACTTGATAAGCCATGGATAAGCTTCACCATTTCTAGTTCCTACTTACTCTTTTGTGACTAGATTTTACCTCAATAGATAAGTTCAGATATAACCAAGATTCACTGAGATATCAATATAATTGTGATTAATTTTCTGATGAAATTGATTAAAGGAAATAAATCTTCAAGTTATGTTGTTAAAATATTGGCTCGAGAAAGAACCTTAAGGTATACCAAGCCAATGCCTATTATGTATATTAATAAAAAGTTATGAAATTATGTCAATCATAAAGAGCGCTAATCTAAAGTTGTAAATTAGTACTAAATACTAAATAGGTACCTTAGGTACTTACTGAAATCTTCCCGCAATATTGCATAACATACATTAAAAGTATTCCTTCTTTCTGAAGTTACGAAAAATAAAAGAAAAACTTCGTGGAATGTCACGAGATGAATTTAATCACCTAATTAATGACCTATTGCTAAGATAAGGTACATTAAGCTCGCTGTACAGAGTACAGACGTCTCTTTATGGGAGACTCGAGACTGTTTGCTCTTATGAACTTATAAATTGTAATTTGTATTCAATACTACTTAGCTGGTGCCCGCAACTTCGTTTGCGTGGAACTAATGGAAACGGAAACCTATTTTTTTTAAATAAAAGTAGCCTGTGTAGTAAATAAGTAACCTTACAACATCAGCTATCTGCCAGTGAGAGTCCGGTCTAAATCGGTCTAGCCATTTCAGAGATTAGTCGGAACAAACAGACCGACGACAGACAGAAAAAATGTATGTAATATTATGTATGTAAATGTACATACAACTCAATATAATATAATATTAATTAAGGTCATACGTATACTGTCGATATTATGATGACTGATGAGTCAGATATTTTGTAGTTTTAACTTCAAAATATTGAAAATATTCAGATACAGTAGTCAGCTACTGGGTCCTTACTCCCTGAAACTGATACGATTTTGATTTACGAGTCTGATCCGATGTCGATTTTGATTCAGTTTCGATCCTGATGCGTACTCACGAACAAAATCGAATCGAAATCGAGATCGCGTCTTATCAGCGTCGTTAGCTGTATCCGGGTACTGACGTCACGTCCCCAGTGTAAGCAAGTTACAGCTGAGTACCGTAGTCTATGGCGAAGATTAATAAAAAAATGGAAAAATTATATATTTTTCACTTTAAATAACATTTTGTGTATATTTATTCAAATGAATCAGCCTCAATCTCATGCAATAGTAGGTTTTTAAAGGTTTATTTCTAAAAAAAAACTAAGACAGTAATTATTAGTTTCAAAATTCCCATTCAAATTTTTTACAGAATTCAAATGTCTAAGTCACATTTTGATTTATTTTGTCAGCAAAACTTAAGTGCTGTGCACAAAACACATTTAATAACTACAATTAATGGCCATAAATAGGTAATACGTAGTATTGTAAAACGGTAGTTAATTGTTAATTTTGATAGAAATATAAGTTGTATGTTAAATGTAAATGATATATATAATAACAAATACGTGTTTGGTGTTTACATTTAGAAAACCCGAGCATAGTACCAATATTAATATACGACTTTTTATTGACTTTGTTTATTCAAAACCAGATTGAGACAAACGAAGTCTTTATATGATACGTTAATATAATAGATCATATTATGTAGACTTCATTCGTCTCAGTCCATGTCTTAAGTGAAAATATAATACATGAATAATAGGCCAAATGTATAAACAAATGCGAAAAGGTTTTAAATAACTTTACATATAACAGTGATATAATTTCAGTGAGTTTCTCCATATGAGTAGTTAAATCTGCGACTCATACGTCAAATAAATCATTTTTAAGGCGATAATTGCATCGAAATTCCTCACAATCTATGTCTATTGCTAATGTGTTGAAGTTGGTGAATCTTCGTAATTTTGCATTTCCCGAACGCGTATTCTATTAGCTCCTTCATGTTTTAGTGTATTTGAACTAAATTACGTGATTTTTATTGTAGTATTGCAGCATTATTTAATGTTAATGAAGGAGCTAATAGAATACGCGTTTGGGAAATGCAAAATTTACGAAGATTCACCAACTTCAACACATTAGCAATGGACATGGATTGTGAAGAATGTCGATGCAATTATCGCCTTAAGTATGATTATTTGACGTATGAGTCGCAGATTTAACTACTCATTTAAAGAAACCGACTCACTGAAATTCTGTTATGTGTAAAGTTATTTAAAACCTTTACGCATTTGTTTACACATTTTGCCTCTTAATTCATGTATTATATTTTCACTTATGACAGAGACTGAGACAAATGAAGTCTACATAATAATATTGTCTATATTAACGTATCATAATATGAAGACTTCGTCTGTCTCAATCTGTCTTTGAATAAACAAAGTCAATAAATAGTTATTAATAGATTTTAACTATTAAATAGTTAAATAGTTAAAATCGTATGTTGACATTGTTACTATGCTCGGGTTTCTAAATATAAACACCAAACACGAATTTGTTATTATATCATTTACATTAAATATACCACTTATATTTTTACCAAAATTAACAATTAACTACCTTTTTACAATACTACCAATTACTTATTTATGGCCAGTTATTGTAGTTATTAAATGTGTTTTGTGCACAGCACTTAAGTTTTGCTGACAAAATAAATCAAAATGTGACTTAGACATTTGAATTCTGTAAAAAATTTGAACAGGAATTTTGAAACTAATAATTACTGTCATAGTTTTTTTTTAGAAATAAACCTTGAAAAACCTACTATTGCACGAGATTGAGGCTATTTAATAAACATACACAAAATGTTATTTAAAGTGAAAAATATATAGTTTTTCCATATTTTTATCAATCTTCGCCATAGACTACGGCACTCAGCTGTAACTTGTTTACACTGTGGACGTGACGTTAGCAACCGGATACAACTGACGACGCTGATAAGACACGATCTCAACGCGATCTTGATTTCGATTCAATTTTGTTCGGGAGTACGCATCAGGATCGAAACTAAATCAAAATCGACATCGGATCAGACTCGTAAAGCAAAATCGTATCAGTTTCGGGAGTAAGGCCCCTGTAAATGAGACCTCTTTAGCTATCGTGTAATTTTATGTTTGTTTTCGATCCTACCATTCGATTCTTAGTCGATTGATTTCGTCGGGAGTATCAAAAGTTACGATCTAACGAACTTTACGAAACGAAAAATTGAGCCACCGCACGGTCGTGCGCTAGTGTAGATGTCGGGAGTATCAAAAGCTATTGAGATCGAACTGATTCGATTCTCGATTGTGTCGGGAGTAAGGGGGCAGGCCTACTGGATTAAGAATGCTATGAGCTATAATGCCAGAGGCTGAGGTTTCTGGCATTATAGCTACATAGTATGGCATATATGTTACATAGTATGGAGTATGGAGGTTAGGTATCGAATTTAAGTAGGTACCTATTTTATAGAATAATCTGGTCAACATTTAAGGGTGACCTTAAAATATGTGAATGTTTTAAGTATCTATGAAACGAGACTCGAATACTGGTTCGCTCCTTATATATCTATTTTTGTTTTGAAGTTGTATTGAACATCCTGTTTATCTGCAACAACTGGTAGATATCGAAGGCTACCTGTTATTTTATAATAAACAAAAACATTTCATCAGCATAATTTATGTTTCACATTGAATGGGAAACAATATTGTTTCCTTTGATTATGACAGAAATTGAGCTGAATTATAATTAGATAAAATAATTATAAGCAAATATTATAATTAGATAAAATTAAATTATAATTTATTAGGTACCTATATAAGGTTTGATAATTCTTATGACATTGTAGCTCGTTTTTTTATAGATTGATTCGAAATATATTATATATACCTAAGATAAGAATTAAGAATTAATTACCAAATATAACTAATTTATAAATTGTAAATAAAGTATAATAATGTATTTTATAAGTGTGTGAACGGAACTTAGCAAGGTGGTTCTTTATAAGCTAAGTCCCAATTTCAACAACACCTGTTAGTGTTATTTTAATCGTTTGTCTAAATATCTTGCCTTCTCTTTCCTTAATCCGAATAACGAAAGAGATAACATGATATTTAATCTACGATTAACAGTAACAGTGGCGTAGGTGAAATCGGCACTTATTTAATATTCAATACGATTTTATTATTTGCGTGTTATTTTTAATTTTAATAGCAAGAAAACTTGTCAAGTGAGAGTTGCGCACCAATTTATTGTGGTCTCGTCGCGAATCTATTTCCAAATTTGAATTTGAGTACATTCAATAATTTCAAAACTTACACACTATAAAAAAATTTATTCTACCCCCTTACTAATAAAAATATCAAATAATGGCCTCATTATTTGTTATTTCTTTTTACAGCAACGTTGTATAAGTTATCATAATTCCTATGCCGAAGCATTGTGTAAACTATTGCTTAAAGTAACCTAATAGGAGTTTTGCCGGGGAGTTCAATGGGTGACGTTGTGGAATTTGTAATGTTTCATAAATTTGTGTTATCTCCGTTCTTAATGTGTAATATTGGTAGAATATAAACCATTAAATATTCGTTAACGTGCACAAGTGTGGGCAAGTGGTACAACTTCTAAAAACGTGCTATTTTGTGGTTTCCTGCCAAAACCCCCTAGGAACTTTCAGTAAAGCTTCTACCACTTTACTGAATCGACTGACATGACTCATGGACTGTACTGATTATATATTTGGACTTTGACTAGACATTAGACTTGACGATATAGGAATACCTACGAGTGTTGAAAATTAAAACGAAAGTTCTATTTCCCGCCTTTGTAACTTGACACTGGCAAATAATTATAAGCCGATGCCTCATATAAATTAAAAAAAAAACCTAATATTGCGTTATGTCACATACCTATGTCACGTTTCTCATCATTTATCTAATGTAAGTTGTAACAAAATTTTCCTACCAAACTCTTATTTTTCCTTAAATCAACTGAACCTAACAACCTGTTATAAGATTTTCGTTAATAAACAAATTGTCACATGATTAGGTTGATTGAATATAAAAATATAGTCTACGTGTGCAATGAATACTAATATAAAAGTAGCACGTCTGTACGACGTGGTGCGTGGTTTGTGGACCATTTTTCTACCAGGGGGCTTAGCAGGAACATTGAGAGCGGCGTAAACGTATCGTTATCGAATGAAACTTGTATGGGCGCTGTCGTGATTTTGACAGATATTCATACAATTCTCATGCGATAACGTTACGTTAACGCCGCTGTCAGATGCTTCTGCTAGGCCCACTGTAGGATTGCTTCTAGCATGGAGAATAGAGGTAAGGAGTACCATCTCTCTAAGGCAGAAAAGCTAAAAAGTGTCCGACAAAAGCAATTAAATAATAGTTCCAAAACTGGCCATAATGGCGCTAGAGTGGCAAGGGTGTGTGATATGAAGTTAGCAATAAGAGATGAAGTAAAGTGAGTTGAGTTTAGTTATTTAAAATTTTTGACGACTTTAGTAGATTAAAAGTAGTTAGTTCAGTAAATCATGAAAATTCTAATTACTTGTAAAGTCGAAAATATTTTTATATATAAAACCGAAGAAGATGCTAAGATTTAATTATACGTTTAAATTTTGCCGCTTTATCCCGTCTGCGTCAGTAGCGCCCCCTATTTAACGCTATTTTACGGACACTTTCCGTGTATGGAGATGGTACTCCTTAATTAATTTTATTCTCCATGGCTTCTAGGCTAATCTGAGTCTAGAGTGAGTTTGACACTAGCCAATAGCCATCCATATACTGGGTTTATTCCGTTTCGAGAGATACAGTGTATAAATAGTGTACATAAAATAGAGTACTGTGGCATTTTAATTGCCTCTTTTTTACCCGACTACGGCGAAGCCAAAAGGGAGGGTAATGATTTTGGCAGTCTATGTATGTATGTATGCTGCCCCCGATAGTAAGAAGGGCGCATCTAACACAAAGTTAAAACCGAGAAAAACTCATTTAAGTGAACGAAACGGGAAATCGTTTGCTATCTTTGAGTTTATTAAGATAATTTAAAAAATCAAATTGGAAATTGTGGCCATATTGATTTTCCTTAATACTAATTAATAAAATTAATAATATTTTTAAATTATTTAATTAAAAACTCGAAAAAACATTTTCTTTTTAGCAAAAACCATTGTAATTAATTTTACAACCTAGGTTGAATAAACGCATCTAGCCATATGTGCCCTTTCATCCTCAAATGCCTTTTTTCTACTTTTTTTGTTATAACTCGTAATGATATTTTTAAATGTTTTTATAAAAAAAGGGCGCAAATGGTTATATGTGCCTATTTTTATAAGTATTCATAGCAAAATATATTAAATTTCTTTAAGTTCAAAAGTAGCTCTGGTGTACTTAATGATATTCTGTAAGCCTCTTTTAATTAAATATTCCTAATAACATGTATGTAATTTTACACCTCTGTGTAAATTACTATTAAATAAAACCAAACACCAACATTAAATCAACATTTATTTTTTTAAAAGTGCTTATCTATGGCACAATATTCATTTAAAGCTAAACTAAATGCAACAAAACATGCCACTTAGTTTTCTTCCTATGTGACTATGATATTGAAATAAAAAAATGCTCTAAACTTAACAAAGTAATCCTTATATAAAATTAAAAACAATTAGTCTTATAAAATAGTCCTAGAATGTTCATAAAAAAACATTTTTAATCATAACAAAATATAACAACTTTGTTTTATTCAGTTATGTATTCTTAGAAACTATCTATCATTGTAGAATCACAGAATAATATTATATCTTAAAACGTAGGTTCTATACCAACTTTTTTAGGAACCATAAATCAAATATCAGTCTCAAAAAATATAATTAAACAAACTCAAATATTTCTAAACATTTGGTGACAGTACTAATTTAATTAGTAACAGTTTAAAATATAAAATTGTAAAAAAAGTTGCAAAATATTAAACTAATCATCACATTCATTTATCAAATCCGCAGATAAGTCATTACATGGTAAATTGTACCAGAATGCTCTTCGATTCTCTGGCATTAAAGAAAGTAACTTATTATATATGTCAGACTTCCGTTTTTCATTAATTCCTCGGTACTCAGTTTTAGCCACTGGTCTGGGAATGCCATTTTTAATGTTTTTTACTCTTAAAAAGTCCAAATGTGTCTCTATTCCATCAAAATCAGTTTTGTAAGTTAATGTAGTAAATCCTCTTTTAAATCTAATTTCACACATCTTGTTTAGGTAGACTCGTGGTGTAGTATTATGTAGTTTATACAAAGAAGAGCAATCTTCGAAATGATAAAAGTCGTTGACATTCATACTCTTTACCGTAATACTACGATTGGTATCAGAGACAGCTCGATGGAAGTCCTCAAAATCATAAATTATTTTCTTCCTTTTGAGTGAGAGCTCAACTTGATGATGAAACTCATCAGCTGACATATAAGTATGTCCTACTTCTAAATATTTTAGTGTAATTGTTTCTAAATTCACTTCGGTTGAGTTAATGACGTAAATCAAATAAGAAAATAATGCCCAGTTTTTGTTCTGAGCGGCGCAGTTGTCAAGCCAAAGTATTATATGTTTTAAATCCCGGTAGTTTAAAATAAAAGCCCTGAAACAGCTTATTATATCTTCTTTTTTTCTGCCTGAAATAGCTTCGTGCCATATACAAGCAAAGGTGTCCCTTGCATTTTGAGATTTTTTATCCCCTAGAGGTACAAAACTCTCATTAAATAATATCAGTCTCGGACAAAACATCACAACCTTAAATTCGTCAAGTCTAGGGCACATTATAACCTTTTCAAGGTCTGCTGAACAATATAATATAGTGTCATTATTCTCATTTTGTATATCTGACTGAAGAGTTTTATCCTCATTGTATTTCTGTCGAGCTAAAATATATCTTGCATGATGTACTTCGTATTCCTTACACTTAATACAGTTACGATGTCGGATTTCTTGATTGGGATTATGTATTTTATATGTTTCGCACATTTCACACTCCTCGTTGCCTAGCTTTGCAAAAGATATATTAAGTTGTTTAATAACTCTTCGATAATGATCGTAAGATACTACATAATCTTCGGTAGAGGAATCGCAGTCATACTTATTTTTTCGCAAAAGTCTTTATACATAGCACGAACATTCAGATTTGATGGTAAATATTTACGGTTAGGTGCATGCACTCTTCGGTAATGTGAAATGGCAGGGTGGAAAGAATTGATATGTTCAATGATAAGAGTATTATCAAGCTTTTTAGGGTTAGGATTAGAACCTCGCATATCTGTAATTATTTCTGCTTGATTTTGATTTAATATATTTCTAATAACTTTGTCATTTTTCTTGTTGAATCCAAGAGTTGTCAAAAAAAAGGTCTTACATACATTAATCTTTTGGCCATCATCATTCGTCAAAAAGTAAGTAACAGTTTTATTTCGGTTAATTGTTTTTGAATTTGGGTTTGTTTTTTTAGTTCGTCTGACTGGTGTACTTTGAGATGTATTATTAGTGATGAAAATATGCTGTTCTCTCCAGGAAAAATTACGAAACTGCTTATTTAATAGCTCCCGCTGCTGAGCATTTATAAGTGTAGAACATTTTTTTGTACATCTCTCTCCACAGCCTGGTTTAACAACATATGCTGTATTATTTTTTAAAACTTTTTTAATTTGCCTCCGTTCTTTTAGAGGAACATCGTAGTGTCTACGTTTACGTATAGTTCCCTTCTTGGTAAACTGAGAAGCTGACTCAGTCTCTTCTCGTTCAGGTGACTCTGGGATGCTTATTGTATTAAACGGTTGTGAATTTTCAATTATATCGGAGGATTCTGAATCAGTGACTATCAAGCTTTGTCGGTTATATTGTTGTGGAGGGATAATCCTTGTCAAATACTGAATCATCAGAGTCAAAATCACCTGTCGTTGAATTACTACAGTTACGAGTATTATTGTTTATCACAGTGCTGTTAAAAGCAAGGTAAGTACTATTTGATACACTATTATCATTCATATTTAAAGTAGAAATTTGAAGACAATCTTCACCGTCATTTTTTTTTTATTATAATTGATAATATCAATCCTATCGCTTACAGCTGCTTCTGTGGTCATGGTGCTGTCCTTGTGCCTGTCGTTGTCAATAGTGTGACAAACTGACGTCTCTGTATTTGGGACGGAATTATTACGTGGTGTGCTTTGCATATCGCTAGAAGCTAAAGCTCTGGTTATTAAATCAAAACTTCGACCTGACTTCCTGTTATTCTTTTCTGAAACAAAAATATAGCAACAGAGTATAAGCGATAATTATATAGACTTGTACCCACGTATTATTTATTAGTACGAAAAGTAGTTTTGTCATTCCAGGCTATAATAATCTAATTTAATAAAAAATATAAATTATTTAGGTACATCCGTTACGTCTTCTTGAGGACATAATAAATGAAAAAAAATCCATTAATTATTAATTATACGTAACTACATAAATACATGATTGACCTATACATGTAAAAAATATTTGCTTGTTAAGTAATAGAAAAACATAACAACAAATATTTTAGAGCACAACATCCACATATTATAATTATAAATCACTAATACATATAATTAAGTTAATATAACGTTTTCAATAATTTAGTATTATGAAATAGGATAACATCAAAAAAATCACAATATCATGCAAACTGAGAATACCGTTTATTAAATGCTATAAAATTATACTTACCGAAATATCCGTCGTACGAAATGCGCGCGCACCCACCCACATACACTCACCACTCAGGCGCAACTGACTCAAAAACACGGCTCAGATATTAACTACACCCCCCCCCGCCCACACTCCGCACTGTTTTCACGAAACTTAATAAATATGGCGTTTCTGTACATTTACTTCTTATTTATTTAGTATGTTTATTACTTTTATATCTTTTAATAAGTTATAAGGACGCATATGGCAAATGTGCCTCGACCATAATAATCATTCCAAATAGAAAGGACGCTTATGGTAGATGTAGACGTACTTACTTAGTAAAAGATAAGTTTCCAAAAAGAGTATAAAGGCACAAATGGTTACTTGCGCCTTTTCAATTGCGTGTGAAACTTACAATATAATATACGACTTTTTAATTACCGAACTCCTAGAGGAATCATAACGGAAATAGACATATTTGTGTAAATACGACTATTTATTTAAGTTTTATATAAAAACGTCTTTTCATCTTAAAACAGGTATAAACATGCATACAGAAGCGACCTATTTCGTTATGGTAAAATCGAAATGGCACTAGATAGAAAAAAAGTAAAAATACAGAAAGATGCGCCTTTTCTTCCTGATTCCGGCAATATATATAACTCAATTTTGACAAATTTGTTAGATGCGCCCTTCTTACTATCGGGGGCAGTATGTATGTATGTATGTATGTATGTATGTATGTATGTTTGTTCCCTCGTAGCGTCTAAACTACTGGTCCGATTTTAAAAAATGAGGTGTCAATAGATTCGTAATGATGCCGCGGGTAACATAGGCTTTTCAAAATTATGTGTTTCGAAAATTAAACCTCAGATTCTAACATCTAAAAAAATTAAATCGAGATAATTATCACATGTTTGGTATCAAAAGAAAGGTATTGGCAAGCACACTACAAATATTTACATAATCTGTATATACATTATATTATATCCTATTGTTTAAGTCAAAATATACGTTTAAAATACAATTCGTACAATATTTGTCCAATTTTCTAACATTACGTATAACAAGAGTATAAATATATAATTTATATATTATGTTCCTTCATAAAATTATATTTTATTTTATAAAGATAATTTTTTACAGGCAATACATAACAAATTTAAAAAATTAAATAACACCTATATTGTCCAGCAGTGAACGAGCTGATGATGATGAATTATAGCTAAGACAACTCTTAATTATGTCAGCTTTCAAACAAAAAAAGCTAGATCAAAATCGGTTAATTGGTTCATCCGATTTTAATAAAAAATGAAGATGAAATCAATTACTAGCACTTTTATTACTCACTCGTTCGATAGATGTCACTGCGAGTATACGAGTCTTAAATTTTTCTGAATCGCGGTATCGTTGTGTTTAGAAGTTTATGATATATTCCACTACAATTATTGTTTAAGATCAAATACGATTAAAATCGAATAAGTATATAATTGCATTGGTGAAATGAATGCATGTTGAATGATCTCTATTGCGTTTATTGAATATAAATTATAAGTAGTTATATTTTTAAAAAAATTCTTCGAGTTCGAATCAAGTCGCCATTTACTGTGTATGGCTGTATGCTATGGTTAGTTCATTTTATTTTCAGTTTTTCAGTTACTTTATTACCTATAAATATTTACGTAAAAAAAACGTACGTACGTAAAAAAACCTATAAATATTTACGTAAAGAAAAGGCCGAAACAATAAAATAATTCAAATAGAAATCCAGAAATGCATAGTTACAAAAAATGGTCAAGGTAGAGCCGTGGTCGCACCTACTGTTCGGAACAGTCGATGTCAAAACGCAACCGTCTGTAACTATCTTGGGGTATGCATGTGTACATGACGATATACGCAGTTTCAGTTTATACCTAGACGTCACGCATCTCGGTGTGAACTGACGCTTAGATGTCGCCATTAGTGTGTGCGACCACGGCTCTACCTTGACCATTTTTGTAACTACATATGCATTTCTGGATTTCTATTTGAATTATTTTCTTGTTTCGGCCTTTTTAGACCCCTTTTTTTTACGTAGTCGGGGTTATAGTTTTTTAAACTTATTTTTTTATTATTCGAACATGCCGAAAGTTTGCCATATATGTATATAACAAAGCACTAAGTACTAATTTAAAATCATTATTTTAAAAAGTATTTTAGAAAAAAATCTACACTTACCTAATTATTGAATTAAATATTGTCACCCTATTGACGTTGATATGACGTTGCGCGTACCACGGTGATTGGATCGTACAGCGGCGCGCGGCGCGTGAGGCGACACCCCGTCACCCCCGCAGCAGGGTGACCTAAATTCTTGGTCTATTTAAGATTTTCCAACTTTCAAATACTTGAGCTTTGACACGGGTAGTAGATATACCCTGTTTCACTTGAAACGGAATAGAAAATCACCCAGTATTATATAAGTAGTATAAGTTTTAACCTTAGGGCATTAAACCAACGGATAAAAGTTACATGCCAGCTATCTATTTTTATTTTTTAACAGAAGATAAAAATGGCCACCATTATTTTTGAGTTGATGGGACATGTCCTGACTCTTGAGTGAATGCGCACTGAAGCTTTATAATGTTTTCTAGGAAAACACGAATTTTGTTTTTGATATCTCATAAATGTGATATTTAATAAATATTTATGTATCTTGATAGGAATATAAATTAATAAATATCAAAACACACAATTTACATACACAAAACTATGATTATAAATTGTATTATTACTTTCTCAATGAAATTTATTTTGACACAATTGATCATATTTAAAATAAATAGTTTAACCAATGCCAATTCTGGCCTTCTTACACTTATTATTATAGTAAGCAATAATTACAGTTTACTACAACGAGACGGCCTAGACTAGATAATGTAATTTCTATAAGTGGGTATTTTACTTAATAATTTACATAATATATTATGTTAAATGTTGTGCCTATTATTACAAGCTAGTAACTAATAGTGATTTTCGAAGTTTTCAACTTAGTACTACCCATTATACCACTAGTTGTTCGGATATTTAAAATATATACAGAGTGTTCGGCACATGGATGGACAAACGAAAACCGTGGACCCGTGGAGCCTTCTGCTATACATTGAGGCCTAATTACAAGACTCAGGCCCAATAGTTTTTTTTTAAATAATTTTTTAAGTTAATTTCGAAAAAAGCCAGTTTTCAAACTTCAAACGACTATAAATTTACTTTTAACATTGAAAATCCAAACATGCTTTTGTAATAATTATCTGCATTAGTTGTAGAATCAAATTAAATTCAGTTTTGGAGCAAATGTTAGATATAAAATTAGATACGAGTCCTTAAACGACAAACAAAGTGAAAAAATAATTTTCATATTCCACTTTGAAATTCTTAAAAAAAAAAAAACTATGATTTTTAGAGCACTTAAAATTCTAGGAAAACATCTGTGGTTCATACCCTTTATATCGGTATACAATTTGCACATATTTGTTTAAAAATAACTAGAGTAAATCGCAATTTAAACTAACGGGGCCTTAATTTATAAGACTCAATTTGCGAAAACTTAAATCAAGTACAAGCCAATTTGTCATAATTGCTTTCGGTATGTTCACTAACACTACACGTGGGAGCTAGTAGTCTGTCTCTCTCTTACCAGTCACGATACTATCTCTTGTCTCTTTTGTTGAATTTGGACAATAGCCGTACGTACATAGCAGGTAGAAAAAGGGTTGTTATTTCACTCTGCAATTGCGCTATTGTTTGATTTTGTCTATTCCTTATCAGTCAAACGTTAATTTTGGAAAAAATTGTTTTACTTATTTGTCGAGTCTTAACTGCCTCTGCGATCTGACGTGTCCGTTGCGCTTACTGTTATTGTTTTCGTTTTGTGATTTTGTTATCGTTTTACGTTATTGTTGTTGCTTCAGTTTGTTAAGTTTTCTGTTATTTTGTTGTTACGTTGTTGATTTTTTTTCGTATAATGACCACCTCTTTTACGAATGAAGAATACGCCAATATGTTGTTGGTGTATGGAGCCGCTAATTGCAATGGACGTGAAGCACAAAGACTATACCAAGAGCGCTATCCTAACCGTCGACTGCCTAGCCACCAAACTTTTGCTACTACATACCGACGACTTAGAGAAACGGGTAATTTGCGTTATCAAGAACCGAGGGTGAATGTACGACAACATCATATTGCTACAGACGAACGTGTATTAGAAGAATTTAATAATAACCCTAATAAAAGTATAAGAGAGGTAGCTGCAATGCTGGGCCTTGGCATATGGAAAGTGTGGGCAGTTCTCCGGGAAAATCGGCAACATGCTTTCCATTACACTCCCGTGCAAGGTATGGATACAATAGATTTTTCTTAATTCCGTAAAGAGACTGAATATCTACCAAAGCCTAGATCTAGTCTTCCTTATTTTAAATTCTCAAGCCTTTTTTCTTTGTTTTCAGATCTTCAAGATAATGATTTTGGTAGACGCGTAGAATTTTGTCGACATCTACTACACACTGACGTGGAAGACGAAAACTTTTTAAGAAGTATTCTGTGGACAGAAGAATCAAAATTTGATAAGGAAGGTATTTCAAATTACCATAATCTCTATTACTGGGTACCCAAAAACCAAAATCCACGAGTGACGAGACCGAGAAAATTTCAAAGAAGATTCAGTGTAAATGTTTGGGCTGGGGTCATTGGAAATAAACTAATCGGGCCGCATTATTTACCGGACAATATTAATGGAAATAATTACTTAGAATTTCTGCAAAATGATTTGCCCGGTTTAGTAGAAGAAGTATTACAAGAAGACAGACCTTTTGTGTTCCAACACGATGGCTGCCCAGCCCATTGGAGCATAGCTGTGAGGGAATACCTTAATAATGTGTTCCCGAACTCGTGGATCGGTCGGGGTGGTCCAATTCCTTGACCACCAAGGTCGCCCGACCTTACCCCAATAGACTTTTACGTCTGGGGTACAGCCAAAGAGCTAGTGTACGCAACCGTGGTGCCCAGTCGAGAGCAGTTAATAATTAGAATAAATGAAGCATTCGAAAAAATTAAAGCCGAAATGATATTTCAAACAACAACAGTGGAAATTTTAAAACGGTGCCGAGCATGCATAAGAAGTCAAGGGCACCAATTCGAACAATTGTTATAAAATAAATTTTGGAAATAAATTAAAATTTAAATTATCATAGTGTTTTAATAATAAATTCATGTTCTACTAAAAAGCTTACTAATTAAAAACATATGTATAAGATTTCATAGAATTACTACTGCACAGAGAAATAACACCCCTTTTTCTACCTGCTATGTACGGCTATTGTCCAAATTCAACAAAAGAGATAAGAGATAGTATCGTGACTGGTAAGAGAGAGACAGACTACTAGCTTCCACGTGTAGTGTTAGTGAACATACCGAAAGCAATTATGACAAATTGGCTTGTACTTGATTTAAGTTTTCGCAAATTGAGTCTTATGAATTAAGGCCCCGTTAGTTTAAATTGCGATTTACTCTAGTTATTTTTAAACAAATATGTGCAAATTGTATACCGATATAAAGGGTATGAACCACAGATGTTTTCCTAGAATTTTGAGTGCTCTAAAAATCATAGTTTTTTTTAAGAATTTCAAAGTGGAATATGAAAATTATTTTTTCACTTTGTTTGTCGTTTAAGGACTCGTATCTAATTTTATATCTAATATTTGCTCCAAAACTGAATTTAATATGATTCTACAACTAATGCAGATAATTATTACAAAAGCATGTTTGGATTTTCAATGTTAAAAGTAAATTTAGAGTCGTTTGAAGTTTGAAAACTGGCTTTTTTCGAAATTAACTTAAAAAATTATTTAAAAAAAAAACTATTGGGCCTGAGTCTTGTAATTAGGCCTCAATGTATAGCAGACGGCTCCACGGGTCCACGGTTTTCGTTTGTCCATCCATGTGCCGAACACCCTGTATAATATTTAAGTATAATTATATTGACTTTCATGTAATATTATACACCATACAGCACCAAAGGTAATCTGTAACATCCAACCTTGAAAAATGTACCGGTTTATAAAATTAATGATAATTCTGATAAACTAAGATATTGTTATATTTAGTAAATGAATGAGAACCAGATTTTCTTGACAAAGGTAATATTGATGGAGACTTTGGCAAGGGAGAAGGCAGAAGGCTTTAGGCAAGCAAAGCAATAATCGACTGGTATGACAAGGTTACGATGCTCAATGGCTAATATGCAATAACAACTATCCTTAGAAAAGCAGAGGAATGAATAGCGAACTAAGAAAGAGTTACGATCAGTATTAAGCCCCGATTATACCAAACTGCTTAAAATGCGCTTAACGCAAAACCCGGATTCTTTCTCCCACTCGCATTCAAGGTTAGAACGGAATGACAGATCTTAAGCCGTAGGCGAAGCTCAGCCCTGAACGTCGGTTTAACGTGTTTGTTAAATTGAAGATAAGAAGGACTTTTTCTGGTCGTGATTATAGTAACTCACAAAAACAATGACTCACAAAAAATAATATTTCATCATAGTTTCTCATGAAACGTTGCAGTCTTCCACAGTATTAGAAAATGCACGAGCTCATGCAAAATACTAATTAGATTGGTATTTGGTATTCTTATTAACACTATTTATTTGTTGTTGACAAAGAAATAAGGTTACAAGACATTTACTTCTATCCACATTTCAAAATGAAGCTTTATTTTATTTTAATAAAGCAAATTACCATTGAAAAGTCACTTATTGAAATGCAAAATATTTATCACCTAATGAAAAAAAAAAATAATTATAATAATGATTATTATTATATGGTTTCTAGTCTATACTTTATAATATACTATATTATATCACATTATGTATCATCATCATCATCATCATCATAATTACTTAGCTTATCGCAGGTAAATAAAGGTTTAGAACAAAAGTTCATGTTTCAGATATGAAATAAAAGAAGTTCTTTTACAAATTAGCAATGAATGAAACAGAAATGGATCTGCTATTATAGGAGAGATAAACAAGTTTGGATATTAAAGAAAAATACGTGAAATATTATCATGATCCTTCCATAATGGAAAAATTTGGTTCGATCGACACGATCGTTAGGTAGAAAGTATTGGAAATAAGAGCTGATTATACAGAATGTTTGGTAGAACTTGCCGAAAATATTGATCTGGAGGCGTAAATACAAATCATATGGGCGACATTGGACCGTTTTTGAGATATTCATCATTATGTACTTTTTCAAAAGTGGGTTACCAGACATGTTTGGGACATACTAAAATACTGAAAATGGTTTCAATCATCAATGCTTTTTAATTTCCTCTTAATAACAGAAGTACGATTCTTTAATCCGAAATTAAACTCGAAATACACTTTTAATATTTATTTTACGCTTCAATTACAAAACAACAGTATCATCTTAATTTCACTTTGATGTTACGGCGACCATATAATGAAAAATATTAACTAAAAAATTAAAACTTGCATAAAAACTGCCACATTTAATACTTTTTAGTCTTTACTTAATTCTACCAAGCATTCTGTATAAAGTTGCTAGACCTCAGCCAGACTATTCACTGGCTAATATTACTTGTCAATGGAATATCAAGCAATATTTATAGATATTTCAAAATGTATTATTTAAAACTGGCTTGAAATAAAAAAAAAACTAATATTCCAGAAAATAAATTACATTTGA
Organism: Phengaris alcon alcon; assembly: GCA_037179445.1. Lineage (NCBI taxonomy): Eukaryota > Metazoa > Arthropoda > Insecta > Lepidoptera > Lycaenidae > Phengaris > Phengaris alcon. The sequence goes on along the minus strand of JAYRCH010000567.1, from coordinate 907,618 downwards.
AGTTAATTTATACTTAAAAATTCATTGACTACGTTCATCGGGTATTAATCTATCGATCACATGCACGTGCGATAAAAAACACATAAAAATTACTTACATTGTGTTATGAAATATTAAATAACTATTAAATAACTAATTAATGTTTTTTCTGCACTTTATCACATTGATGCACTTCACAATAATATCTTTTTAATGATTGTATCGTTTTTATTGGTGGTTGTCTGAGCACATCGGAGAATAACCGCTGAATGTAAACAACTAGCATTTTATTATACAGTAAAATGACACACGGTGCATATGATTTGTTTTTATTACGGACAGCTCTTTACTTTTACTATGAAGTGTGTAACAATTTTAATAGAAAATAATTAAATGATTAAAACTTAAAAACTCAGTAGAGGAATTATTTAAACAAAAAATATATACAATTAATAGCGTTTTTTTATATCATAATAATTAATCTATGCTGAATTCTACATTACTTGAACTTCAATAATTACTATGACATTAATTATAATATTATTATTTCGATTATTATTTTTAAATGTATTTTCTTTGTATTATTATTTTTTGTTGCTAATTTATAAAATTAATTAAACGGTCCTAACATGTTTATATAATTAACCAAATAAATAATTTATTTATTAGTAATGACATAACTAATAATCATTTTATTTTACATATAATACATCATAATATTTTATGTCCTAGCTAATATTTTGCGATTTTATTATTAATTTAAATGTGTTAAGTGTGATTTTGTGTGTTTATTTTTTGTTAACTATATAACTTCGTAACAGTTTTGACATTAAATTATATTTATATATAATAATGTTAATAATTTAGTTTAGAATAATTAGAATTTAAATGAATGTAATAAATATTTGCATGCTATTTATATATAGCTAAATATGAAGAGCCTACAAATTTTGTTACCAACTATTGATACTTATCACTTTTAGAGCAAATAAACGTATTAAATTGAATAAATTAGTAATATATGTAATTTAATAAATAATAAAATAGTAATTTTAAAACATTGATAACTTTTTTAAATTAACAACGAAATATTTAATAACTTAAACTGTATTAAATGATAACCTTTAGGTACAAGCGTTGCATTTAAAGAATTCACCAACCTTAAGAAACATAATCTGAAGACTTGCGTTATTGATTTACTATTTTATTTCGTGAATTATGTAAAGATTCGGGGGCCCAAGGGGTTTGGGGATTTTAAGTGCAGGAACGTAAGTCGCAACACCAGAGGAGTTACAAGTATAACTCCTCTGGTGTTGCGAGTATCCATGAGCGGCGGTAATCGCTTACCATCAGGTGATTAGGCATTACACTGCACTACCGACCATCTGATTCTGACAGAACCTAGTGTTAAAATCTTTAATATTATTGCTTTACCCTTTTATGCTATTTATTTATCTTATTTTACTATTCTTTTGTTGAGTTTTTATTGTAATGTATACCTAGTATTATTAAAATAACTTGTAGAGTATGTCCTAGTTTGTCAAATAAACGTTTTTAATTTTATTTATTTTATTTTATTTTATCCGTCTGCTCGTTTCCTACTTCATTTCATTAAAAATAAACACTAACTGTCATCAATTTTTTGGTCACCCTATCATCCCAATAGAGACAGCTAGACCAATCACTTTCATTGTATGAAAGCTAAGACCTTGAGGGATCTATTCGATGTATAACATGATACAATACTTAATCTTATTTCACTTGATAATATTATATACTTAGATCAGTGATATATTTATTACTATCACTACATAGTATAAAACAAACTCGCTTTTTCTATCTGTCCCTATGTATGCTTAGATTTTTAAAACTGCGCATCGGACTTTGATACGGGTTTTTTAATAGATAGAGTGATTAAAAAGGACATGCATAATATAGTAGATAAACCCTGATGTAATTTTAGAGATTTCTAATTTCGTAAACGCCTTCTTTTGCGCTATTATAAAAATTGCGCCTACATTACCAACGCTGGCTGAACCCTACAAGATAGATTAATAATGTACTACAGTATTCTACACCTTAAAAAGGTCTACAAAAAAGTCCGTGATCGTATATTATGTCTATCTCTTATGATATGGGATGCCCACAAACACTTGTAAAAAGTAAAGGATAAAAAAACATTTTTTACCTTTTACTTTTTACAAGAATTAATGGCTTATTTACGAAGCGATTTTCTGCAAAATGGCATTAATCCTTATCCAATTAAATACACTGTGCATTTAATATAGATCAATATTATAAATTACAGCATGTAATATAAAAATACAGATTTAAAATGCAGGGACATAGCGGTTGGACCGGCGCGGGGGGCCGGTGGACCGTACACAGTATGATCCATATGAAATTAAATACGTTAGTCACTTTAATCATTTTATAGACATTATAGGAGCCCTATAAACCATACAGTTTTAATTAATATCTTATATTTAGAAGACATTGTAAAATTTACATTCAAGCGCAAAAAATATATTATATCAAGCGGTCTGGCACGTCGCGTCGAGGTGATAGGGTCCCGTTTTTACCCATTGGATACGAAACCCTAAAAACATTTTCAATATTGTATACAGAATATTTCAGTGAGTAGAATCGCCGGCAAAGCTGCAGGCAAAAGATAGTTTCATAATATGAAACATTAACTTTCATTGACAAAAATAATTTGTAAGTTAGTGTCGTTTGTATTTCTTGCATACATAATTTCAATGATACTCAAAAAATGTCTCTCAAAAAAACTCATAATCTATTAAAAATATAATTAAACAATTCTAGTCAGAATATTTTATATAGCGCCTGTACAAACAAATTGCCTGCGAAAATATAGCACATATTGCTATATTTTCGCAGGCACCTACAAATATAAATTAAGAATAATATTAAACTTTCGCAGGAACACAGTCATTGTTTACAGTAAAAACTAGAAATATAATTCTTTAAATAAAAATATGTACCTAAGTAACTAAGATTTGTTTATTCTTATTATATGTCTTACTTTAGTTCTATTCTATGTTATACACAATTACTATACATATTATATTTTATTAAAATTTTGCATTGCCCTACTTATATAGCATATTATATATCTTTGTGTTGCTTATTAATTAGTAATTAACCCTATGATAACATTAACAACAGTAGTAAAATGTAATAAAACAGCTGATATATAAATAACATGCGTCACTTTTAACGGATGTATTAGATAATCTCTATAAATAGTACGTACACTAATTTAAATTTTTTTGAAATAAGCCATATAGTTAGTATCGAATTGACGTGAGCAATGGCCACAGGTATAATTAAAAATTGCAACGGATGTCGATCACAATAATATTTGAAAATATCCCAAATTTTGTTAGTCATAAAACATGTTCTAATTACAAATTAGTTTTTAATAACTAGTTGCCAGAACTGTAGTAAGCGATTTATAGTGGAACATAAACTTTGAGGTCGTTTACCTTTTAAGCGTTATTTTCACAGTTTAGATTTTAGATAAAGATCAACGTAAACAAAATTGTACTTAGGTACTTGTTCTAAGGAATTTCTTCAAGTAATGCCTTTATACTAAACCAGCTATACTCTAAGTATGTTCCGCGGAACCCTAGGGTTCTGCGATACCCCTGTAGGGGCTCCGCAAGAATTTAGAAAAAAAAATCAAAACACCTCTCTCTGGTCGAACGTTTTGACTCCGCCCGCCGCGCCGCCGCCGCGCGTATACTTGTGAGCGCGCAGTCCCTTTGATAAAAGCCGCCTTTGAATTAGACACTATAGTTGTGAACAAGCGACTTTCGGCTCTAACTTCAAAACATAAAGTCGAGATTGTTTACGTTTTTTTTTATTTCTATTTTTATTTCCGCTTTTTGTTTATCAAAGGCGCCGACTCGAGTATTTTTGAGAATGTTCGAGATCGAGTCTAGGATTAGTCCTAGACTAGCTCTCGAACATTCTCAAAAATACTCGAGTAGTATACTTAGGTATAAAAGCGGCGATCGCGCGTTGCGCCTTATACCAAAACGACTGCTAAATGGCAGTCACTAGACCAACTAAGCTAAGAGGGCTTAAAGCCATTAGCGTAGACCCATTTGAAAAAAAAAAAAAGTTGCGCCTCGTCAGTCAGTTGACGATTAGCGTTCGGAGCGATAAGTTCCTACCTACCTACTTACAAGCTGGCTAGCGAATTGCGGAGTTTAAACGTGATATGTAACTAGTGTTTATTGTTCTACTGCCTGCTGTATTCTCATTGTATCAGATTTGTACATTTCTTCTTTGGACTAAACTTAGTCTCTTATAAGCAGTAACTAATTATTTTGACCCCATCATCCTGACGTGTAACATTATTAATAAAGAAGAATGGAACGTTGGCTTAAAGGCGTTAAACGTGTTGCAACAACATCTTCTAATGACGTTGAATGTTCAAAAGTAGTACGCGCGGTGAATGCAGCAATTACCGATCCAGGCGATAATGCCACGACGTCCACCTCCACGGTTTCAAAGTCGAAAAAAGGAAGTATGTTGTTGATTCCAACGGCTCACCTCTCTGCATGCTATGTAGTAAACTGCTTCCTAATAGTTCCATGGCACCTGCCAAAATTGCGCCGACATTTAGAAACTGTACACCCCGAGTCTAAAGACAAGAATAAAGAATTTTTTGTTCGCAGAGAAGAACAGTTATTGGAAAGCCAAAAAAATATGAATGTAACACAAACTATCAATGAAAAGGCCACGGAGGCATCATATTTAGTTAGCTATCGCATTGCACAAGCAGGTGAAGCGCAATCTATCGCTGAAAATTTAATCAAGCCATGTGTGTTAGACATAACAAAATGTATGCTCGATGAAAAATCTGCAAAGCATCTTTCTACTGTACCGCTATCAAACGATACTGTTTCACAGCGCATCCATGATCTGGCAAGCTACGTCAAACAAGAACTAGTTACACGTCTACAAAAAAACACGATTCGCCTTGCAAATGGATGAGTCAACTGATTTCGCTGGTCTGGTATCTTGCTGGTTATCGTAAGATATCCATATGAAAGTTCTTTTGAAGAAGACATGCTTATGTGTTCACCGCTGCCCACAAACACTACCGGGGAAGAAATTTTTAATAAAATAAACATATTTTTTGAAGAAAATAATCTCAGTTGGAACGATTGCATTGACATTTGTACAGATGGGGCCAAGGCGATGACAGGTAAAACAGCAGGAGCAGTGTCACGCATAAAAAATAAAGCGCCTAATTGTAGTTCCAGCCATTGTATTCTGCATAGACAAGCACTTGCGATGAAATGCCTTCAAATCTAAAATTAGTTATGGATGAAACGGTAAAAATAATTAATTTTATCAAATCACGACCACTACAATAGATTTTTGGATTGTTTGCGTTGATAAGAGAGAAATAGAAAGCTTTACGTCACTCAGTGAGTTTGTTATATGTATATGTATGAAGAATTCCCGAAGAACAGAATACAAAAATAAAACTGAATTCATGGATTCATAACCCATGAAATGATTGATAAATTTTTACCCAACTTGCAAAAGCCCGAAAGTATGTCAAACGAGATATATGAATCTCTTTTAGAAATGTCATCAGACACAAGTATGGAGTCACTGTTCAAAACGATGCCTCTCAACGATTTTTGGTGCAGAATTCGTAATGAATATCCAATGCTTGGCAAAATAGCTCTTAATATTCTTCTCCCGTTCCCAACAACATATTTGTGCGAAACAGGATTCTCAACGTATGCAGCCACGAAAACAAAATATCGCAATAGACTGGACGCCGAACCTGATATGAGACTGCAACTGTCTTCTATCAAACCTGACATGAACCAATTAATGAAAAATAAAAAACAGTTTCATACCTCCCATTAGTTAGATTTTTTCTTTTTTAATATCATGTATTTTTTTAATATTTTTAATATCAATAATGTACTTGCCATGTGGCATGTTAAAGTAAGTAATAATCAGGAACTGTTACATTGTACTTTTATTATGTTTATTAATAAAGAATACACTTTTAAAAACTATTGTTTTATTGTAGGGTTCCGTTAAGTATTTTGCTTTCCAACAGGGTTCCGTCACCAAAAAAGTTTGAGAACCGCTGTACTAAACATATTATTTCAATTGTTGATGATGACCAAACTCATGACATGTCCACGACCAAATATCATAGGACAATGTCCTATCAACTGTTGATATTTGGTAACCCTACATAATAAATACTTTTTCTATTAATAATTAATATTTTAAACTTTTTTAAGCTGTCCTACTGTACTTTACCTGCACTAAGGTATAATGGAGTATGGACATGTAAAAACACGAGCGCTAAGATGAATGCAAAACATTTTTCAAAAAAAGGTAAACGCAACATTACATTGCGTCCGTCATAATCAATCTTTTCCAATAAAATATGTTTCGCCGTTTATTTACATATTCTTAGTGGCGCATTGTGTGCTTTTCTTGTGCCCTGAATGTTAAGTTACCTTCCTGCTATATCTAGCACAGTTTGGCTATTCACATTTAACGGGCATACAAAAACGACCAACCTATTAAAAATGTTCGGATACATTTTATGTTAGCAGTTAGCACACATTTATATATTTATAAACAGTTAAAAAAAATTAAACCGACTTTCGTGTCGGTGTAAAAAATATTATGAGAAGTACCTATTATATCATCATTATGTCATGATTTGTGGTGTGATGATGGTGGTGATGATGATGATTAGTTTAATTAACATAGTGGGTTATGCTTGCAGTTCTTTGAGCAACGCCGAAATCCCCAAACATGTATCTGTAAGGAGTCAGGGTTCTGTTCAGTACTTTTGGTTCCAATGCATACCTTGATGCAAAAACTTACTTTTTGGTAGCATATGCTATGGTTACTTCAGAAAAAGTAGAAATCACTAAGTATATGTGTCTATATAAATTTTGAGGAGTTCCCTCGATTCCTCATGGATCCCATCATCAGGTCACCGCTTATGTGAAAACGAGACCAACTTCGAAGTATAACCCTTTACATCAAAAAAGAATTTTGAAAATCAGTCAACAGACGGCGGCGTTATCGTTGAACATACAAAAAAATACAGCCGAACGTGTAACCGCCTCCTTTTTTTGGAAGTCGGTTAAAAATGCCAACGACGCGCGGCGCCGCGTGGCGTGGTGTCAATGACATTTTTGGCGCGCGGCCAGCTACTCCAGCTAGAGATATCCTCTTGGAGAGAACCGATATAGAATAGGAATGTTGAGCTTGACAGAAACTGAAGTATGCAGGCATATATTTGTCGTGACTTGTGACTTTGTAGTCGCGAAAAATCCCGGTGTGCCACTTTGGAAGTAGCCATACTCCATACCCACAGTCCATACTCCATAGTCATAAGGTCGAAATATTGTATTGAACTATGTACACAGTACACAGCTTAAGGCTGGGAGTTGGGATAGTCCCAACTCCTAACCTTACTATGATCCGGAATCCGGAAGGCTGGGGAAGATTCACAGCACAAAAAAATCTCTGCGCTAATACATTAGAGCTGAAAATCGAACACACAAGTGTCGAGTTAAAATATGGCAATATCATATTATATGGCAGCTCAACACTCAACACTTCGATTTTCAAGTCTAATGTATTAGCGCAAGGCGCAGAGTTCTATTTTCATTTTTCTGAATTTTCATGGGCCCGCCGGATTCCGATTTCCGGATCACAATAAAAAGTCCAGCCTTAGTCAACGACTTATTACGTAACCAGTGGTAAGAGTGGGTTCGATTCTCGTAGGTCGGTTCTGCTAATTAAACCGACTAAATTCTCGTAGCTATTTGTGCTCCCCAATCTCCATACGACAAACGTGATTTTTTTGGCGTTTTTTGCTCGATAACTGCTCGATAATGTTACACCTATAAGAGTCTCGTCACTATAAGTTTGTTAAATAAAACAGTTTCTATATAACCACACATTTATTCAGTTTCACACACACGATATTTGATCTTACTCAGTAGGTACACTTCACACATATATTTTACACAAGTAATAGCTTTTTTATCAAAGTATTTCTTTATAGGAAAACGCGCGGCTATACTGAACGAAGGATGTGAGCGGACCCTCAGTCCTCCATACCATTATTTTTCAAAAAGCCGAGTGACATTTTCTCTCCGTCAAAATTTTTTTTTTTATAAGCTGCCACATCACTCCCCTGCCGAGACCGGTTCACGGGCGATAGTGATTGGGAAAATGCACACGTCTACCGCTTCGTGTAGTGTTGGAATATTATAAGTAATAATATTATTATAATATTTTATGTTGTTTCCACATCACCGGGTGTGGTGCGTATGTGATGCTTCGTATTGTGCTTTGGTTCCACAGGTGTGCCGGCGGGCCTCGTGATAACGGGAAAACTCTTCAACAACTGATCGTATTGCGAGTCGCCAGGCACGGCTTTGATGGTTAATACCTCCGTTTCTTTAGCACAATGTGGTAATGGTACCGAGAGTGTCGTGAGGTTGTCTACGAGTCGATGATTGCGGCAGTCGACTAATAAGTTGTAGTGGCTTAAAAAGTCGACGCCTACTATCGGTTTTGCCACATCAGCTACCACAAATCTCCACGCGAAATCTCGACGCAAACCAAAATCTAAATGCAGCTGCACGTAGCCGTACGTCGATATTTTAGAGTTGTTTGCTGCGTATAATTCAAACTCAGTTTTATTACGCTGTCCTCTAGTCGCTTTCTTAGGGAATACACATAAGTCCGAGCCGGTATCTATTACGAACTCCAACTTGGTCTTCCTGTCGGTGACGAAGAGGCGGCCGTTGCATGAATCAATGGCAGTCATTAGCCGCCACTATTAACTGCCGTCGGCATTTCCCGTAAAGGAGCAGGGGCGTATAATATAATGTATTTATATGCATTGTTGCCAAATTTATTATGGTAGTAGCACATATCATTGTTCCTCATCTGATATTTCGAATGCGATCTCGATCTTCGTCTATGGAATCTGCGACGCGGCGGTCGCGACTGATGTGTACTAAGCGCTGCTACCTGTTTTGTCAGTTGCTCAATTTGTCTCGCCATCGCTTCCATCGCTGTCCATACCGGTTCGCTTGATGTGTTACTGCTGTGTGTCATAGCTGCCACCTGGATTGTCGGAGCTACGATCGCTGTTATTTTGTCCGCTAGTTCTGCCAGCTTGTCGAGAGCCATATCGCCATGTGAGGTGATAGGCTGTACCGATACTGGTAGACGGTTGTACCACGTAGTCCTGATGAACTCTTCGGGTATGTTGGGGCCAGCAAGGTGCTGCAAGTGCCGCAGAAACTGCGACGGCTTACGTGTCCCGATCTCCTCGCTGCCTAGAAATTGTTTGATTTTTTCTTCGTGCAGGGCGGTCAGACGGCGGATCAACTCGGTTTTTAAAGTTTCGTACTTGCCTTCTTTCGGAGGGTTTTCTATGATATCCGCAACCTCAATAGCGTACTTATGGTCGAAATTCCCGCAAGCTATATAAAACTTCGTGGAGTCTTTTGAGATACCTGACAGTAAAAACTGGCCTTCTAGTTGAGCGAACCACAAAGCCGGACGTTCTGGCCAAAATAGAGGCACTTTTACACCCACGCGATATACTTCCGTTTGTGAGTTCGATATTTGAGTTGCGTCCTTTTAACTTGCGGTCGTGTCTTGGCGGCGTGTCCATTTTTTGAAAATTTATATTGCACTTTATCACTGTTCCAAACGTCGGGGTCACCAATTATAGGAGTCTCGTCACTATAAGTTTGTTAAATAAAACAGTTTCTACATAAACACACATTTATTCAGTTTCACACATACGATATTTGATCTTACTCAGTAGGTACACTTCACACATATATTTTACACAAGTAATAACTTCTTTATCAAAATATTTCTTTATAGGAAAAAGCGCGGCTATACTGAACGAAGGATGTGAGCGGACCCTTAGTCCTCCATACTCTTTCCCTTTCTCTCCGATTTTCTCTCCGTCAAAATTTTATTTTTTATAAGCTGCCACACACCTAACCACCATATAAATGGTTTCTTTCTACGGACTTATTAATGAATAATAAAATAAAAAAATAAGTTTAAAAAACTATAACCCGACTACGTAAAAAAAGGGGTCTAAAAAGGCCGAAACAAGAAAATAATTCAAATAGAAATCCAGAAATGCATAGTTACAAAAATGCTCAAGGTAGAGCCGTGGTCGCACCTACTGTTCGGAACAGTCGATGTCAAAACGCAACCGTCTGTAACTATCTTGGGGTATGCATGTGTACATGACGATATACGCAGTTTCAGTTTATACCTAGACGTCACGCATCTCGGTGTGAACTGACGACGCTTAGATAACGCCATTAGTGTGTGCGACCACGGCTCTACCTTGACCATTTTTGTAACTATGCATTTCTGGATTTCTATTTGAATTATTTTCTTGTTTCGGCCTTTTTAGACCCCTTTTTTTACGTAGTCGGGTTATAGTTTTTTAAACTTATTTTATTATTTAATATTTTTCAGTTTCCAAATCTAACTATTTTTTTACAAATTATCCACAAGCGGGCCAATTTTTTACATATTTTTTGTGACAAATAACAAACCAAAAACTTTTATAAGTATATTATCAAAAGAGAAAGAAAGCGCGGACCGAGCCAGGCACTTTTCAAAATATTCTTTAATGTTTTTAAGTAATGTACTTGAAATACAATAACCTAGTACCATCTTCAATATCGCTTTTGACGAATAATACAAAATTTCAAATAATATTGTATATTAATATATATATATATATATATATATATATATATATATATATATATATATATATATATATATATATATATATATATATAATAATAGGTAATAATATTTTTATAAAAAATATATATATAATATTTTATATAAAATATAACTATGCAATAGAGATCAGTCAACATTCATTCATTTCACCAATGCATTTATATGATTTATTCACTTTTAAACGTATTTTGATCTTATACAATAATTGTAGTGGAATATATCATAAACTTCTAAACACAACGATACCGCGATTCAGAAAAATTTAAGACTCGTATAGGTAGTGACATCTATCGAACGAGTGGCACAGTTATTTTTTTGACAAAGTAAAGGACAAGACAGTGCCGTAAATAAACTGCGTACAAAATGTAAGTAGAAGTGTCCTCTTTGCCTATTTTGTACTGAAGCCCAATTCTCGTAAGTCGTAACTATAATTTTCGATATAATCTCGGTTCCGTTAACGCACTGACTCATTCGCATACGCGTCATAAATCGTGCACACGCGAGCGAGATAACCTGAATAAATCTAAAAAAATATAAATTAGTTTAAATAATTAGAGAAAAAAATCAAATAAAATAAGCCTTCTTGCCACGCATTAGAGTAAATAATAACAAAACCCGTAAAAATGTTGTGGGGACTTTTTATTTCTCCAAATCGATTTTTAATATTGTTGGATTATCTTAAGGCAAATTGTAAGGTGATCATAGATTATATTAAAACGAAGGGAGATTATGTCTGGTGAGACGTCCGGTATCTTTGATTGGAGTTTTGCCGGGGAGTTCAATGGGTGACGTTGTGGAATTTGTAAAGCCTCATAAATTTGTGTTATCTCGGTTCTTAATGTGTAATATTGGTAGAATATTAACCATTAAATATTCGTTAACGTGCACAAGTGTGGGCAAGTGGTACAACTTCTAAAAACGTGCTATTTTGTGTTTCCCGCCAAAACTCCCTAGGAACTTTCAGTAAAGCTTCTACCACTTTACTGAATCGACTGACATGACTCATGGACTGTACCGACTATATATTTGGACTTTGACTAGACTTTAGACTTGACGATATAGAAGGTGTTGAAAATTGAAACGAAAGTTCTATTTCCCGCCTTTTTAACTTGACACTGGCAAATGGTTTTATGCCGATGCCATATATAAATAAAAGAAGAAAAGAAGGTATCTTTGACAAATCTAGCTACTTATGAGCAGAAGAATGATCCGAAGCGCGACCTCTTTTTGTAAATTTTGGGAAAAGAGGTTCCGGAAAATTTATTTTGCTATACTAAAAATCATAATTTTTAAATTAATTTTAGATAAAGAAGTACTTATTATTCTTTTGTCACTATTTGTGACACTAATTGTTTGCTATAGGATAGGGAATAAGACATTCCCTGTCATATAGCAAATTATTATCAAATGTGAATTACATATTCTTATCACTCTAAAGAATTTTGTATTCAACAAGTACATACCTACATACTAATTACTGATAATAAGCACAAAAAACAGGTTAATTACATAGTCACACAAATATATTATCTTATGTTCATAATAACTCACTATAATTATTGTGAATGTAGAATATACAACCAATTTGCCAGCACTTTTCAAAAAATTATGGTGCTAGTTATAAGAATGTATGCATTTCACCAACACAACCAAATTATGCAGCACAATAATATAATTTACTATTACTATAATAAGACACCAACAGAGTATTTTAATAACTATTTCTAAATTGCCTCTTACTATTTTCAGTAAGTATTATTTTTAAATTAAAACATAAGCTTACTTAGTTTCATGGGGTTTGCAAACATGAACACAGAGTATCTAGCGCCACTTCGCAAATCGAGTACGTTTTCCGCCTTCTTCCGGACAAATACATAAATTACAGCCTTGCATGGGCGTACCCAGGTAGGGGCAGGGGGGGGCAACTCAATCAAAAAGCTCAGCGTCAATTTTCCTGGCAAGTGGGAATTAAAAACGTGTTACCTACTCTGCGCAAAATGAAGTGTTGGAAACAAAATATCTTTTCAGTCACATATTTTGATTTAATTTTTTTTATCTATAATTAAATATTCTACAACATTCGATATCTAAGTATACTGTTAGCGACGCAATATAAATTAAATCTCCCGCGAAACCGTTGCATCTCGTAGTTTCCGCTCCCGACGAGACAATCAGAGCCATCTAGGATTAAAGCCGAATATAATTTGGAGAAAACAACATCTAGCTGATCTAGCGCTATCTAGTTACGGACGACAGTACTTTTTCCAGTAAAGAGAAATAGGATCAATTTATACGGTCAATAGCGACATCTTGTATTGAATAGCAATACCACGAAGGACGTTCTAGCATGGACTATTCTGGAAAGGAAAGACAGTGATAGCAAGTATGAGACGGATGGAAATAAGAGTCGAGTATTTTCTACGTATTTCGGGAGCCAGAATATTTGAATATATAAGCGGATCGTGAGGCAGAGGAAGGCAATTCAGTTCAAATACAATTCAATTCAGTTCGGAGTTTAATACGAGCGAATATTTCATGCGCCATAGTGTCTTATAGTTTAGTTGCGGCGACACGAGATTTACGTTTACCGCGCAACAACGGGAAATATTACTCCGTCAAATGGATATCAGGAAATTCTTTGAAAGAGGCGAGTCAAAATAAAACACATATGTACCTAATATGATTATTTGATTTTTTTAAGGCTCTCTTGTAAGTGTATATCTTTAGCATATTACTTATAATATTTAAATTTATTAATTACAAGACGTGGTTTTGTTATAATTGTATCTATGTTCTATGCTCTTTCATTTATAAAGTATCATTTCAAATTACCTAGTTTTGATTATTTGGCGTTCAAACCACAAAGGTAACGAATTTTGAATATCGCAATTTTACTTTTACTGATAGGAAGTAAATGATATTTAAATGTGATGTTTTTATAGGTATCTTGATCTTTATTTTCGTCCTATGCCTAAACACCGTAAGAGTAATTTTGTTTGTGTATCCATTTTTTAGGGACAACACGCGAAAAAAAAACTTCGGGAAAGTAGCAGTGGTAGCGATGAAAATGACAACCATGATAAAACTACTCTTGTAATGCCAAGATCATTGCATGCTAACATTGGACAAGCGTCACATTCTCCAGCAGAACCTGTAAATATATCTGTTGCCGACTATTCTTCTCCATCGACATCCCAACAAACTTATGACGTCAACGTCGATCCTGAAATTATAGTGGACGATGGCTATCATGAATATGATCTGGGTCGTTATGTTGGGTTGGCTACCCAGCTATCGACGGAAAAGAAGAGGGAGTTGTTACAAAATCCTTGGAGCCCGCCCAGAAATTACGATTTTGAAAGTAATGCAAGCCATTTGAAAAGAAAATTTAATCATGCTTGGTTGGATCAATATGCACCATGGCTAGTATATTCCAAGCGACTAAAAGGCGCTCTTTGTAAGCATTGTGTTTTGTTCCCTCCGCCCATCAGCGCTGTGATAGGAATTTTGGGACCATTTTTGGTCAGGCCATATATAAACTTCAAAAATATGCATGAAGATTGCCGAAAGCATGTAATGACCAACCTTCACCTAACAGCGACAAATGCTGCAAAAAAATTTCTTGAAAATGTTCCTGTAGACATCCAACTGCAAAGTAGACACCAAAAAGCAATCAATGAAAACAGACAAATATTGTTATCAATTATTTCTTGTATAGTATTTTGCGGTACACATGATAGGCCTCTTAGGGGAAAACAAGCAGATGAGGGTGTTTTATTAGATTTATTGAAGTTGAGAATTAATTCAGGGGACGACAAATTAAAGAGTCACCTGGAAAAGTGCCGTCGCAATGCAGTTTACACATCGCCAAAAATACAAAACGAATTGATAAATGTATGTGGCGAAGTTATTAAGGAGAATATAATAAGTGAGGTTCAGAAGACCATGGCTTACGCAGTCTTAGCTGATGAAACAGCAGACGTAGCTGGGAAAGAACAGCTGTCAATAGGCGTGCGTTTCTACGACGAAAGCAAAAGGAAAATCAGAGAAGAATTTGTAGGGTTCGTTGAACTAAAAGCACAAAATGCTTCAGCAATTGCCGAAGCAATTGACAATTTCTTGATTAGTTCTAACCTCCCAACCGAAGATTGCGTAGGATTTGGATTCGATGGCTGTTCCACAATGGCAGGGAAAGAGGGTGGCGTACAAGCCATTTTGAGAAAAAAATATCCTCGTGCTTTATATTTTCATTGCTCAAGTCACAAACTCAACTTTGTTGTGAATGATGCGAACGCAGTGCCAGAAATTAGAAATACTGTCGCCACTGTAAAGGATGTTATAACGTTTTTCAGAGAATCGACTAAAAGTCGAAACTACGCTCCAAACCTATCACGATTGTGTGAGACGAGATGGTCCGAAAAATATAAATCAATCAGAAAGTTTTCTCAACATTTCCCAGAGCTTGTGAAATCTCTAGAAACGTTATCCGTAGAGGGAAATTATGCCACCAGAAAATCTGCATATCAGTTGCATTCAGCCGTTACAAAACCAGTGTTTATTATTGCTCTACAAACAATAGCCAAATATTCAGCAGTTTAATATATATATATAGCATAATTAAATATATATATATATATATATATATTTAATTATGCTATATATATATATATATTAAACTGCTGAATATTATTATTATATATAATTAAATATTATATTAATATATATTAATTTAACAGTAATCTTCTCGGATTTGCCGAAAATTTGTCTATGACAGTCTTTTCAATAAACTCACTGTTTTCTTTTAAGTAATTGCGATGTACACTCATCAGACAAAAACCCGTAAGCCTTTCTTCACCCATGGTGCTTCTAAGCCACGTTTTAACTCTTCGAAGCGTACTGAAGGACCGTTCTACGGTCGCCGTGGTGCATGGGATAGTGCTTAAAATAATCAATGCCTTTCTGACAGCAGGGTAAAAAATGTTAGCTTCGTTGAACAGATCAACTACTTCTATGTCCCTTAATTGATCATCTGATAAAGCCTTCTTCAGCCATAAATTATGCCAAAGGTTCAGTTCTCCGGTTATATCCAAGTTATAAAATTCTTGGAATGATTCTGCGTTCTTGTGTAAGTCTGTAATGCTGGCTTTGGTCATATACAAGGGATGTAGCTTACTTAAAGCAAACGCCGGGGTATTTTCTTGGGAGAATCGAATATTCAACGATGAAATGAGTGAATCAATGTATGGTATTATCAGGGAACACCGCCAATATTCGTTATCATTGTCTGATGGCGGATTACTTCTATGTGTTTGCTTGTGAGCAAGACGTGGAACCGAAATTTCTATGTTCAAATCCATTGCAACAGCTCGCGCTTTTTGAAGCATTTCATTACTTATTCTATCAGGAAACTCGCGGTCATTTCTGAGAATGTCCTTGATATTTTTGATGTGTTGAGATAAACTGAAAATGAAAATCTGAAAAGGAAAAAAAAAACTGAAAATCCTCTGAACCACCGAGATCATATCGATCGATTTAGCTTGCAGTGTGTTAACTACTGGTTCTAAAACTGCTGAATATTTGGCTATTGTTTGTAGAGCAATAATAAACACTGGTTTTGTAACGGCTGAATGCAACTGATATGCAGATTTTCTGGTGGCATAATTTCCCTCTACGGATAACGTTTCTAGAGATTTCACAAGCTCTGGGAAATGTTGAGAAAACTTTCTGATTGATTTATATTTTTCGGACCATCTCGTCTCACACAATCGTGATAGGTTTGGAGCGTAGTTTCGACTTGTAGTCGATTCTCTGAAAAACGTTATAACATCCTTTACAGTGGCGACAGTATTTCTAATTTCTGGCACTGCGTTCGCATCATTCACAACAAAGTTGAGTTTGTGACTTGAGCAATGAAAATATAAAGCACGAGGATATTTTTTTCTCAAAATGGCTTGTACGCCACCCTCTTTCCCTGCCATTGTGGAACAGCCATCGAATCCAAATCCTACGCAATCTTCGGTTGGGAGGTTAGAACTAATCAAGAAATTGTCAATTGCTTCGGCAATTGCTGAAGCATTTTGTGCTTTTAGTTCAACGAACCCTACAAATTCTTCTCTGATTTTCCTTTTGCTTTCGTCGTAGAAACGCACGCCTATTGACAGCTGTTCTTTCCCAGCTACGTCTGCTGTTTCATCAGCTAAGACTGCGTAAGCCATGGTCTTCTGAACCTCACTTATTATATTCTCCTTAATAACTTCGCCACATACATTTATCAATTCGTTTTGTATTTTTGGCGATGTGTAAACTGCATTGCGACGGCACTTTTCCAGGTGACTCTTTAATTTGTCGTCCCCTGAATTAATTCTCAACTTCAATAAATCTAATAAAACACCCTCATCTGCTTGTTTTCCCCTAAGAGGCCTATCATGTGTACCGCAAAATACTATACAAGAAATAATTGATAACAATATTTGTCTGTTTTCATTGATTGCTTTTTGGTGTCTACTTTGCAGTTGGATGTCTACAGGAACATTTTCAAGAAATTTTTTTGCAGCATTTGTCGCTGTTAGGTGAAGGTTGGTCATTACATGCTTTCGGCAATCTTCATGCATATTTTTGAAGTTTATATATGGCCTGACCAAAAATGGTCCCAAAATTCCTATCACAGCGCTGATGGGCGGAGGGAACAAAACACAATGCTTACAAAGAGCGCCTTTTAGTCGCTTGGAATATACTAGCCATGGTGCATATTGATCCAACCAAGCATGATTAAATTTTCTTTTCAAATGGCTTGCATTACTTTCAAAATCGTAATTTCTGGGCGGGCTCCAAGGATTTTGTAACAACTCCCTCTTCTTTTCCGTCGATAGCTGGGTAGCCAACCCAACATAACGACCCAGATCATATTCATGATAGCCATCGTCCACTATAATTTCAGGATCGACGTTGACGTCATAAGTTTGTTGGGATGTCGATGGAGAAGAATAGTCGGCAACAGATATATTTACAGGTTCTGCTGGAGAATGTGACGCTTGTCCAATGTTAGCATGCAATGATCTTGGCATTACAAGAGTAGTTTTATCATGGTTGTCATTTTCATCGCTACCACTGCTACTTTCCCGAAGTTTTTTTTTCGCGTGTTGTCCCTAAAAAATGGATACACAAACAAAATTACTCTTACGGTGTTTAGGCATAGGACGAAAATAAAGATCAAGATACCTATAAAAACATCACATTTAAATATCATTTACTTCCTATCAGTAAAAGTAAAATTGCGATATTCAAAATTCGTTACCTTTGTGGTTTGAACGCCAAATAATCAAAACTAGGTAATTTGAAATGATACTTTATAAATGAAAGAGCATAGAACATAGATACAATTATAACAAAACCACGTCTTGTAATTAATAAATTTAAATATTATAAGTAATATGCTAAAGATATACACTTACAAGAGAGCCTTAAAAAAATCAAATAATCATATTAGGTACATATGTGTTTTATTTTGACTCGCCTCTTTCAAAGAATTTCCTGATATCCATTTGACGGAGTAATATTTCCCGTTGTTGCGCGGTAAACGTAAATCTCGTGTCGCCGCAACTAAACTATAAGACACTATGGCGCATGAAATATTCGCTCGTATTAAACTCCGAACTGAATTGAATTGTATTTGAACTGAATTGCCTTCCTCTGCCTCACGATCCGCTTATATATTCAAATATTCTGGCTCCCGAAATACGTAGAAAATACTCGACTCTTATTTCCATCCGTCTCATACTTGCTATCACTGTCTTTCCTTTCCAGAATAGTCCATGCTAGAACGTCCTTCGTGGTATTGCTATTCAATACAAGATGTCGCTATTGACCGTATAAATTGATCCTATTTCTCTTTACTGGAAAAAGTACTGTCGTCCGTAACTAGATAGCGCTAGATCAGCTAGATGTTGTTTTCTCCAAATTATATTCGGCTTTAATCCTAGATGGCTCTGATTGTCTCGTCGGGAGCGGAAACTACGAGATGCAACGGTTTCGCGGGAGATTTAATTTATATTGCGTCGCTAACAGTATACTTAGATATCGAATGTTGTAGAATATTTAATTATAGATAAAAAAAATTAAATCAAAATATGTGACTGAAAAGATATTTTGTTTCCAACACTTCATTTTGCGCAGAGTAGGTAACACGTTTTTAATTCCCACTTGCCAGGAAAATTGACGCTGAGCTTTTTGATTGAGTTGCCCCCCCCTGCCCCTACCTGGGTACGCCCATGCAAGGCTGTAATTTATGTATTTGTCCGGAAGAAGGCGGAAAACGTACTCGATTTGCGAAGTGGCGCTAGATACTCTGTGTTCATGTTTGCAAACCCCATGAAACTAAGTAAGCTTATGTTTTAATTTAAAAATAATACTTACTGAAAATAGTAAGAGGCAATTTAGAAATAGTTATTAAAATACTCTGTTGGTGTCTTATTATAGTAATAGTAAATTATATTATTGTGCTGCATAATTTGGTTGTGTTGGTGAAATGCATACATTCTTATAACTAGCACCTTCTTATAACCTAACACAGATGATCAATTAAGGGACATAGAAGTAGTTGATCTGTTCAACGAAGCCAACATTTTTTACCCTGCTGTCAGAAAGGCATTGATTATTTTAAGCACTATCCCATGCACCACGGCGACCGTAGAACGGTCCTTCAGTACGCTTCGAAGAGTTAAAACGTGGCTTAGAAGCACCATGGGTGAAGAAAGGCTTACGGGTTTATGTCTGATGAGTGTACATCGCAATTACTTAAAAGAAAACAGTGAGTTTATTGAAAAGACTGTCATAGACAAATTTTCGGCAAATCCGAGATTACTGTTAAATTAATATATATTAATATAAATTAATATAATATTTAATTATATATATATATATATATATATATATATATATATATATATATATATATATATATATATATATATATATATATATATATATATATATATATATATATATATATATATATATATATATATATATATAAATTATGGTTATTATATATATAATAATTTGTTTTGTGTCATAATCAAACTAATTAATAAAAGTCAATTTTCATGATTTTTTGTTTCAATATACCAGACCGACCATCTTCTCGAAACAGATATGAGCTGCCAAGGTGCCCCCTAGAGCCCCCTAGCTGAAATCCTGGGTATGCCCTTGGCCTTGGATATATTCCTCACCCGGGAAACACGCATCAAGATTGCGTTTGATATACATTGGACTTATGTGTGCGTTTGCTGCTTTAAAAACCTTCCACGTTTTTTTTCACAAAGATGATTCGTACAAGCCTTGTCCTCTTTCTTTCCATTGATTGGACAGACGCATATGTTACATTCTTCGACAAAGAGATGTCCAGGTGTGCAGAAGAGGTCAGTTCTCAGGAAATTTGTTTTACAAACATTCTTAGTGCATTAAGCCACATTCTTTAGACCGTCTTTTGGACAGAGGCATACGTTGCAATCTACCTTGTAATAAGACAACGGATCACAAATAAAGTGGTCATCGGATACAGGCTGGTTATGTTCGCATTCATTTTTGGTACACACCCTTTCTATGGAGAGGCCACTTTCTGGGCATATACAGAAATAACATTGCGCTCTTGATATTGATCCAGGGTTATAATAGTTTTGTAGGATTTGGTTTCATTTGGTCGCAAAATCGACCGAAAAACATCCAATTTAAAAAAATTGTATTCAAAAATTTCAAAAATTCAAATTTGTAAACGCGCACTCAAATACAAAAAACAGTACGTTTAATAATATTATGATAGCGAGTGAAACAAGCGTGATATTTTTGTAAAGCCTCGTCCAGACTACTCGCTCCGTCACTTCGCCGAGTTACTCACCAAAGTTACCCGAAGTTCGAAGCGCGTGCCCACACACTCTGACAACCTCGCGAAGAATCAGTCGCTCGGAGCCCGCCCTCACTAGGGATGTTTATGTAAAAAAATATCGATATTTTTTTCGATATAATATACCGTAGTGTTATATCGATACTTTGCGATATATCGAACAAATATATCGATATTATAAAAATATCGTAAGTAATTACTTGTATTTAACTAGTATATAATATTATATACTAGTATTATTTAATATTTTAAATAGGGATCAGGTTAATTATGAGTAAAAACACTTTAAGAGAGAAGAAAAAAATCAACTTTATTTATAAATCATACAAAAAAGAATCCAAGGCCATACGACCCAAAAGTCATGTTTAGCATCTGCGCGTAAAGAATAGCAGCTTTTTCTTTTCTACCATATCAATATAAAAGATTTATAAATCCCAGTACTTTTGACGTGACAACGGCTTATAATTCCATGGAGCCGGCTGCACGCACGATAAAACATGACTCATGCGGCGTTACCTCGCTCTGAGGCGTTCCATTTTCTTATGACGTTGTCACGTTCAACTATCGTCAGTAAACCGACTTTACAGACAACCGATTTTTTTTTTCTCTAAACCTTGCAAAAACAACATTTTATTTACCCTTTTGGCTTCCAATCTGCTTCTCTGCTGTGTAAAAACCTGTGCGGCTTCTGAGAAAAGTCGTTCAGATGGAACAGAGCTAGCCATCATAGTTAAATATTTAAAAGCCACATTGTATAAAGTTGGGAACTGTATTTTATAGTCTGCCCACACTTCTAATGGGTTTTCGTTAAATCTACTGACTGGAGCCCTCAAATAAAGCGATAACTCATCTGAAAGACTTTCATTAGTTTTATTTGTTTTCCAATTCCGCTGGACCAGTTTACGGTGATCACTCCAGAGATCCGATGATAAACTAATTTTGTCTGAATTGTCAGAGTCAGATTCCACAGTAGATTCATCCTGCTGATTTTTTTTAAATCATCTCTTTAATTTTACTGACGGCATTTGCGCTCGCCAAAGAATCTTCAAACTGAAGTTTTTTAAATCTTGGGTCCAATATTGTAGCAATAGCTAATGATGATACCTGTTTAATGGCGCCCATTCGTTTATTAATTTCGATAAGAATGCGTTTTTGTACCTCCTTGATTAAAGATTCTCAATTACTAGGTTTTTGAGTTTTGATATCATGCAGTGCACTAATGGAATGACTTTGCTACTTGAGCAATATTTATCGCCAGATATTTCCTTGGTCGCTGCTTCTAGTGGGCGTAGTATGTTAAGAAGCGATGTTAATATTGTCAACTCCATACCAGTTAACATCGGCGGTGCTGTTATGTGACGAATTAAAATTTCGCTTACAGCATTTCGTAAATCAAAGAAACGTGCAATCATATAGTACGTGCTGTTCCAACGTGTAGGGAGATCCTGAATCAATTTTGTGTCAGCTTTAACTGATTTACGCAATTCGTCACTTGCTACACAACTTTGTTTAAAAAAAGTAACAACATTTTTTACTTTCGTTAATATTTGCTGTAATTCTGGAATTCCCAAAACATGTTGAACTACTAAATTAAGTGTATGCGCAAAGCAAGGGATATGCTTTTTTTCCAAATGCAATTTTCGACAGCCTTCACCATATTTGCAGCATTATCAGTTACTAATGCTGTGACTTTATCAATATTAAATACCCACTCTTCTCATGTTTTAGAGAGTATTTGTGCAATGTATTCGGAAGTATGCCTTTTATATAAGTGGTACACACTTAAAGTTACGGAATGAAATTCAATTCCGATGCCAAAATGAGCAGTTACACCTAGATAATTTCTCATTTGTAGATCTGACCAAATGCCGATTGTTAGGGTAAGATCTCTACACAGCATAATTTATTTTTCATAACTGTTGATAATGCATCATACTTTTCATCTAACCAGCGTGTCACAGAAGTTCTGCTATGAATCTTATAATGAGGTGCCGTTACTTTCAGAAGATTCTTGAAACCTTCGTTTTCAACTAATGAAAAAGGTTGATTGTCTTTACAGATCAGGAACATTATGGCATTGTTAATTCTTTTAGTTTTGTCACCAGTAGAGGTATACGCATATATTACTCCAAAACTACTTTCAATTGATCTCTGGCGTTTAAAAGGCAATTCCCTATCATAATCCATCTTTTGATCAGTTTGAGAATTGTTCATACTTATCTCGCTAGTATCCATTGGCGATGACGTATTATCCATTGGCGACGACGTAGAAGTTGAAGGCAACAGTTGATGTTCGTTTACGGTAGATTCCGATATCGTGATACTATCTTGTTTTGAAGTACTAGGGATTGAGTTGGACAAATCTGAATTTAAATCTTTTGTAACAGCAGCAGCACTATTGTTACTTTTGAAAACTTCCAAGTAGATAGCCTTATGAGTATTTTTGATATGTGCCATCGCATTAGAGGTATTGCCAGCCGTTTTAACATTTTTTTGACATAACTTGCATCTGGCAGTTTTCTAACAATTTTTTTCGTAATATTTCCAAACAATACTTTTTTTAGTAGGTGCCATATTGAAAGAATTCCTAATTTCTGAAAAAAAAAGGACTGCGTGAAAAAAATCCTAAGTCCTAAAAATTAATGAAATAAAAACAATTCCATCGAAATAAATTTAACCGACCATTTCCCATCCCTAAATAAGACTCTTGAAAACCAAAAAAAATGGCCATTGACAAGTTAATTAAAAGTACATTTTGGAGAATTTGATACAAATGCCAATGAGTATGAAATTGGCCGACATGTTTTTTTATTTTTTAACTGTACATTTTTTAGTTTATTGAATTAAAACTTTATTTACAGTATTCTTGTAAAAAATAATTCGTGTCGGCTAGATTCACACTCATAAATACTAAGTCATTCTATTATTTATTGTTGTATACTATTAAATAGTAACAATTGATAGTACTTTCATTAAAAACATGTTATACTTTATGAATCATAAAATACAGAGAAAACATAAACAAAACAGATAATAATTATCACAGCTTGCTTTTTCTATAAAATTTATAAAAGCTGTTTTTATATATCGTTATACACACTTCATGGTATGTATATTTCGTAAACTGTATTAAACAAAACAGACAAATTTTATTTATAGGTTATATTGCATTGAAAACGAAACCAATGACCAAAACAAGTGACCATAGACACCACAGATTATAAAAGGCGTTTCGTTATTGCAAAGGCTAGTTTTCAATAATCCGGGGTTTTTCGTTTTATTTTTACTCAAATTGACAATGTTGCAGATTTAAAGAAATAAGTAGATATAAAGAAAAAAAATGAAATGTGACACGATATTTGGTATATCGGATGAAATATATCGATATTACATTCGATAATAGATGATTCGATAATATCGGATTGAAGCGATATATCGCGTACATGTATAAATATTTTTTGAAATATCGATTTATATCGCCCACTACTAGCCATCACAACGACATGGATGATTAATGGCACTGCAACGTGTACCTACTTTTGCGCATTTTAACTAAGCATATTATTTATATTTTAATATTTTAGTTTTTTATTTAGGTTACAAACAGTCATAAACAAAAATAATAAACGTTATCTAATTGTGGCTCTATGATCTTTAACACATAATTTACAAATCAACATTCAATATATATTTTTTCTTTTTTATAATATAATATAAACATATAGTTGTATACCAACTATTGGACCTTATTTTTATAATAACAAGATCGAAAAGTAGTGCACCGGATCTATCGGCAACTGTACGTACGACTGAAGTAGGCCGAGAAGTGTAGCCACACACTTCGTGTTCAACTTCGCCTTATTTCGAGCGCTTTGACTCGGGCACATTTACCGACGGTATGGTGCGTGCCCACACTGTCTTATTCGGCCAACCTCGGCCTACTTCGCGAGCAGTCTGGACGCGGCATAAAGTGAAATTATGTTTAATTTCATGCACCTTTTTACCGGAATTTGTGGATTTAAAAATATCTGTCCAGTTCCAATTAAGTGTCACAGGAAAATAAAATA
The DNA here is from genome assembly GCA_037179445.1 of Phengaris alcon alcon. Classification (NCBI taxonomy): domain Eukaryota; kingdom Metazoa; phylum Arthropoda; class Insecta; order Lepidoptera; family Lycaenidae; genus Phengaris; species Phengaris alcon. The sequence continues at coordinate 882,829 of JAYRCH010000567.1, read as the reverse complement.
AAGCTAGCCATACAAGTAATTTGTTATCGGAAAGGTTTACCTGTCAGGTAAGCTTGATCTGAGTAGTGTGGAAGCCTGCACAGTTGTGCAACATACACACTTCAGTTTACCTGTGGGCGAATCAACTATTTTCTGTATAGATACTATTTTGAGAAAAAATATAAATAAAAGACTTTAAACCTAAAGAGGGGTATAATGGAAGGACAATTTGGAAGCAGAATTGTGGAAAATATAGAAAAATATTAAATAGGATTCTTGATATTTACTCGTAAATTCCGAGCTATCCCCCAAATTCGTGCCTGAAGCAAACCTATCTCATAATGCTCTTATAATTTCTCGACAGCAGAATCATGATGATACCGATATCTCGGGCATTAGTACCTAATCCTCAAAGTGCTGATGCTATTTGTAGGAACGTTTCGAGAAAAACAAAGGAAGAAATAAAGTGAGAAGTGATAGATATAAACTAAATATACTTAGATAAAATTTGAGATTACAGCAAGAAAAGAAAGAAGTTGCAGATCTGAAAACGAAATATGAAAAATATAGAAAACGTTTCAATAGGGCCAAAGAAGACACAAGAGTACTATTTTAGTAAAGATTAAAGGAAATCAATCAAAGAAAAATACCAAAGGACAAAAAAAAACATAAGGAAAAAAGATATTAACTGTGAACATTAGGACTAAGTTTCGTATTTGAAAAGGTAAACCTGTGGTAAAGTGTGGTATCCCGTTATCGTACGCATTAATACTCGCCAATACTCTAACACACTCGTCCCGCTCGCTTCGCACCTACACGATGACTGCCATCTAAACTGTCACCGTGACACGTCTACTGTCATCTGTGGCTAGAGCACTCGAGATACTTACATATATATCATACCATGGAGAATAGAATTGAGGAGTACCACCTCCATACATGAAGTGTCCGTAAAATAGCGTTAAATAGGGGGCGCTACAGACGCAGACGGGAGTAAAGCGGCTAAATTTAAACGTATAATTAAATCTTAGCATCTTCTTCGGTTTTATAATATATAAAAATATTTTCGACTATACGAGTAATTAGAATTTTCATGATTTACTGAATTCACTACTTTTAATCTACTAAAGTCGTAAAAAATTTTAAATAACTAAACTCAACTAACTTCACCCCATCTCTTATTGCTAACTTCATATCACACCCTTCTCTGACTCTAGCGACATTATGGCCAGTTTTGGAACTATTATTTAATTACTTTTGTCGGACACTTTTTGGCTTTTCTGCCATAGAGAGATAGTACTCCTTACCTCTATTCTCCATGTATCTAGTCTATCCATACTATCTAGTCTATATCTATGTCATACACTACACCTAGATTGTTTAATTTGCAACGAAATATACAAATTTCTCTTGAGTCACAGCCATATTGTCTTGGGTCACGGTTTCAGTGACTCAGTGGCCTCGTGAGACTCGTGACCCCAGAGAAATTATACCATAATTTCAATAATTTGTTAAAAATATGTATGTTCAAAAAACAACAAAAAATTCTTTCAATGGCAAATTTAGACCATAGTTCTTACTAAAATAGTACAATTTATACTAAAAAACACTTAAGTTTAGTTAAAATTCGATGTGAGCCAGCAAATACATATTAAACACACGCAGCCTCTTCTGAACGGATGAAATGGCCAAAACGCGGGAACGTCACATAAGTAGCTAACGCGATCATACAATTTTCAGATTAGTTTCCTATTCGTGAAGCCCTTGATTACCTGATGTTGAGTTTGTTTTTAAAGGGGGTCGCAGTCTGTTGAAAAATAATAAATACATGCTACATATAGGTACAAAAGATTTAATTTTCGAACTAATATTATGGATCGAACGTCGAAAAAATCGTTCGAACGTTCGAACCAGTGAAGGCTAATAATAAAAATAGCATATTATGTATACTTTTTACTTAACTTTTTGGCTTTTTCGTGGGTCGCGACATAAAAATGGTTGAGAAACGATAGTCTACAGTCTACTCTCTGAACTAAAATACTTCTAGAAGGAACACTTAAATATGTATTTTTAACCCCCGACGAAAACCGAGTGGTGTTATAAATATGATGTATCAGTCGTGGTTTGGTTGTTTGAACCTGACGTCACGATCGAGACTGTTCTTAGCTTTAACTCGTCATCATCAGCTCGCTTACTGCTTGACAATTTGGGGTTGCTTAATTTTTTTACAATAAAAATATTGTACTGAAAATTTTAAGGGATATTGGTAAGTGGTAATGTATAGCTATACATTTACTGCCTGGTAATTAAAATACGTGGCCACAAAAAGTATTTATTGTAAGTTGTGTGTAAGTTGTAAGTATGTTTAAAAAGATAGGAACAAAAAATCAATAATATTATACATCAAACTCGGGATAAAAGATAAATGAGTAAATATAACGTATCCTATTGTTCAATAAATTGTTTTGTGGAATAGCGACATCTATTATTTGTGATGTCAATTACGTAATGAAATAAATAACTAGTTTGTTTGGAAACGCAATATGCTAACAGATAATGAAAATAAAAAGAAATAAAAAAATATATATAAATAGTACCTATACAGGGATATTTTTCACACACCAAATAGCATTTTATTTCATAAAACTAGTACTAAACTGCTGAACTATAGAAAAAGAAAATAACTTTATAGGTACCTAACTAATCCGATTAAAAATAAATATATCTATCGGGCCACTAGAGTTAAATTTCATTGCTAAATGATAAGTAAGGCCCTGAAATATTTGTTTATTATGGTTTTGTTTTTATTTCTTTAGACATATGCATATCTTATTAAGCCTAACGTTTGTACATTATTAAATATTTGTATACCTTGACGAAGATGGAAATGTAATGTAACTATTTATTGTTAGGTTTTAACACCTATAAACATTGTATATAACTGCATTTCACAAATAAATATTATTTCTATTTCTAGATGGAGCTTTTACGCCTCAAATTGACAATAATTTACAGCATGATATCCATAGACTTCACACATAATGACTACAATTACCACAGATAAGTACGTATTATGCACTTGAATTCTCTGATATTCGACGATTCATAACTTTTTATTCCCAAGTCCTAAAATATATATAATTATTTTATACAATAACTTTTTATGTACTATAAAACCACATAGTATGTTCGAAACTTGGCCGCTCTTGAAGGAAAATCAGGCAGGATTTGCCAGTGTCGTCTCCGCAATCTAATCCATAATTAAATTATTATGGCGTCATTATGATCGTGTTAAAATAGCATCCACATTCCAGAGTCCAGAGTCGAGACTAACCCCAGGGCGCAGGGGCGTCACGGCGCGGCGCCTCCGACGAGTCCGACGACACATCAACAACTTGCTCGCGGATTCGTTTGCTGTGAAGGGCTGAAGGCTACGCACTTGTATTGTGGAATGATCTACTGCGTGACATCCGAGAGTCGAAGTCACTTGCCATTTTCAAATCCAAGCTTCATGGTCATCTTCGAAACAAAGTCGCTCGTCTGACTTAATTTTACTTGATTTATACATGAGAGACTCTTTTTAATTTAATATATCTATGCATGTAACTTTATATGATTATTTTGTTGTATTACTTTTTATTTTCAAACCAATTAGAGATTCTAAAAACGTAAACAATTATTTATTATTATTATTTTATTATTGACTTTTATTACCCCGCTATTTATCGATTTGATTCACCTCTCCAGTCCGGCAGGGTTGCCTGGAAGAGATCGCTTATAGCGATAAGGCCACCCTTGTCCAGATTCAGGTTATAGTTTTAAGTAATTTTAGTAATTTGATTGTGTGTACTTTCTAATGTGAGCAATAAAGTGTTTATCTATTTATCTATCTATCTTGCTTCTACAATATCCTTATCTACAATTATCGTATTACTTAAAGCAATTACAGACGATGGTATCCAGAAAGACATTAAGACCGTAGTTACTTGTTATAATTTAAGTAATATATTATGTACAGTTTGAGAAACCTGGACATTATACGCTGTGGTAATTTTTTAAGGGATATAATTAATCTTGCGAACAAAAAATAGGTTGGCGACTGCGCATGAGCATACTATATAACTGAATTTGGCAGTGAATTAATATGATGGTGACTAAATTACTAAACTAGCGAAAGCACTCAGGTGACAATAAATACATAAATCGGCAGATAAAAAGTGGCGAAATTTAATCCAAATTGGCACCAAAAATTTATAAGTTGGCGACTTAATTTTCGAGTTGGTGACTATTATACCTACGATACCTATATATTATAAACCTAGAAAAGGATACCTATATCCATTTTTTTAATGTCTATTATCTTTGAAATTCAAAATGGATGACTTTTTTCTAATCAGCACCCCCGAAACCTACAAAGCAAAGCATGATGATACAGCAGAAGAATGGTAATGCTTTGAAGGATTAGTGTGAGTATAACCTAACCAAGAACATGTCAGGACATATTGTCTAAGGACATGTCCGTAGCTATCAACGCGCAATAAGTTTTCTTTAAATGACTTACTTCCAAAGTTATTGTCCGATTTCCGATTGTCATAGAAATGCCAGGGAGGGAGGGGGGGGGGGGGGGGCAACTTATAATTAATAAACCACTTTGGAGGCCGATTACTCTAAAACCTCTTTTTAACCTAATACATCTATGCGTTGTAAAAAAGTCATGTATCAAATAAGTACGTGTGAAGTGGGGATGAAAAAATCTTTTTCATTCTACCTCGTCGTGGTGGGTTTATAAGACGTATATGTTGGTCCCCCCCTGGCATTTCTAAAATATTATACGAGAATCAAGATAGAAACTTGTAAGTTTCCATGCTGATTGATAGGTCGTGCAAAAATCTTTAGGAAAATTATTTTGAGCGAAGTCAGACAATAATCGGAACCCTATTGCGCGTTTATAGCTACGGAAAGCTCCTTAGACATGTCCCGACATGCTCTTCTCTTGGTTAGGTTATTTTATTATTGTTTAGACTTTAGAGTTCAAAGAACTTTAAATACATACACTACATTAGCTATTTTCTTTGAATGTAAATAATATTATCTAAAATTACATAAATTCCTATTTCTATTTCATATTAAAATCTAGATTCTAGACGAACTTGAAACTTCTTTGCCTGGATTTTAAGTTTAAGTGGATAAGTCCTTGAATAGCGGCCGACGATCAGCTGCGTGAACTCGCGGTGAATCACTGCTCGGTGTTGCCAGTTTATAAATTCATTCACCCATTTAGGCCATTTAGTTATCTGATTATCTATTTATTTATTTTTTACTATTTTCAGATAATATTATACATTTTATCGCCATTATGTTACTTTGTATTAATTCTATCTTTTAAATATATGTAGGTATATCCCATATTGTTATTGTGTGTGACTTATATGATGCTGCTAGTGTGTATCTGTCGGTCGCCTGACAACAACGAGGATCCACAGAATACCAGGGATTGTGGTATAGTTGAGTACTATGCCGCGATCGTACACCTGAGTGAAGTTATACCTGTTCTTTTTTTTATTATGATCTGTTATTAAATAACTTGACCGTAAATTTGAAGCCTAATATTTATATATGAGAGAGAGCCACTGTTCCATCCCTTTTTCGCACGTTTCGTCGTCCAATGTGTCGATTCTCCCCTCCATCCATCTCTCTACATCCACCACCACCGGCAGCTGGAAGATCGCTTGCGCCTGACGTTTGACTCATTGACGTTGTTGTTCCCGTTCTGTCAACTTGTCACTTTAAGGAAAGTGATAAAAATTTAAAATAATAAGTTTTTTAATTGTGTAACCAAAAGCAGAAGCAATTGGTATGTACTTTTATCTATTTCTGTAAAATATATCACATTTTGAAGTGATTTCAAGCTTTACACTTGCATGTTTTTACAAAGATTTCTGTTTTTAAATCGTGTTGCATCATGTTAATCAGTTAGCTTTCCATTACTATTTATGGTTTTTTACAATGAAATAGACCAGGTAAAGTACATAAATGCATTATTTCAAGTATTTAAATATTTTAAGTAAAATAGATATTATATAAATGGCATGGTTATCCGCCATGTTTTTATGAATCCTAAGAAATCAAGTCAATCGTTTTTAATTCTCATAAGATATTTATTGTTAACTATAAAAAAGTTGAAAATGATTAGTATTTACGTTATTTTATTACTAGGATGTTAACGGTACTACAGTTCGTGTTCTAAATTATATTAAAGTATAAATGTTTATTTTGAAGATAATGAGTGATCAGAATATCTTACATGCTGGCACAAGTGAACTGAACCAAACCCAGATGAATCCTACTAGAAAAAGGAAACGTAAATGCGACTCTAGTTCTTCATCTTCAAGTAGTCAATCAAGTGACTCCGATAGCTCATGTAATCGTAAGCGTTCACGTCTAAGCGCAAACGGGGCCATAATCGTATATTAGAAAAATTAGCTAATGACGTAGCTGACTTAAAGAAAAAGCTAGAACCACGGGTTATTGAATTAGACCGTAGGTCATATTCCGGTGATAGCGTTGATGATGCTGTCAGTAGAGAGCTGTACTTTGATAATCCCTTAGAAGAGTACAATAACCGTGAGCCAGAGAACCAGGAGCCTGAATTTTGCCTTTCTCTTTGCACTAAGATTAAGGATCCTGAAACCTTAAAAACTCCTGCTGCTTACTTAGCGATTCTTAATAGTCTACAACGCTTTAACGACGCTGATTGGACAAATGTTAGGTACGCTGATGTCCAGAAATTATATAAGCATGCCCCCGGTTTTACTGACTTAGAAGTAAATGAAGAGGTTAAACGTTACGATGCACCACGGTCGTTAGTTAATACTGAAAAGGCATTTGCCTCAATAACTTTTGCACTTATAAATCAGAAAGTAATATTACAAACTGAGCTACGCTCCTTGTTGAATTGGACTCGAGAAACTAATGAGTTAAATTCTGATTCTATAAGTGAACAAATTTCCAAAATTTTTGTTAATGGTGACTATGCAAAAATATCAAGCGATGCATTGCAAATGGTTTGTAGTAATAGGGCGGAATGCATCCAGCAAAGAAGGGAAACTATTTTATCGGCAGTTAAGGACACCGTTAACAAAAGTATTTTAAGAAAGATACCCTCGTCCTGCCACAACTTATTTGAGGCGAAGAAATTTAGCTCCACGTTGAACAAATCTGGGGGTGTAAATAAAGTATTCTGGCTACGTGGACAATATAACAGAGATCGAGCTTCTGCACCGCAGTCCGATTTAAATAGTTCTATGCCTCAGCGAAGGTTATTACTTCCAAGCCACAAAACTTATAAACCTATGGGACAATCTTCTAGATACAACAATACTTATTCTCATAATACCGTTAACAGCAAGCCCTTTCGGGGGCGAGGTGGCAAGCAGTCAAACGTCCGAAAAACCAATAACTACCCCCGTGGTTATCTACGAAAACGCTCTCCTTCATCCCACCGGGATAGGAGAGATAACCTTAAAAGATATTGACTCTCCGAATCAGTTTTGTGCAGGTCAACTCAAAAACTTTTACGACTGATGCATGAGCGCACCAAAATACGTTTTGTCCATAATTTCGGGTTACCGGATTCCATTCATGCGAAAACCGCCGCTATATACTCCAATTCTGGGCAACGAAGGTCAATCTACTCCTTCTCTGGAAATGGACCAAATAATTCACAAAATAGTAACAGAAAAAGTATTAACTGTGGTACCGTTAGGGCGGAGTTTTATCTCCCCTGTGTTTGTGATACCCAAAGCCGACAGAAAGCTTCGTCCTATATTCAATTTGAAAGCTCTCATCCGGTTCGTGGAGAACTCGACCTTCAGACTAATAAATATGCTCACGATTCCAAATTTTCTCCAACCCCATGATTGGATGGCAAAAATCGACATTTCGCAAGCGTATTTCCACCTTCCAGTAGCAAAATCGCATATCGCATTCTTACGCCTCGTATACAGAGGCCAACTAATGCAAATGAACTGCCTGCCCATCGGGCTCAGTTCAGCACCAAGAACCTTTGCATCCCTAAACAATTGGATCGCACAAAAATTACGAGAGCGCGGAATATGGGTGGTTGTTTACCTGGACGATTATTTGTTAGCAAATCAGGATATCCACGAGTTGATCCGTCACATCGAGATAACAGTGAACCTACTCAGATATCTGGGGTGAACAATAAATACTAGATTATATCGGAATCTGTTGGAATACTGCAATAAATCAAAAGCATCTTCCCATAAAGAAGATTCTAAAACTAAAAGAGCGGCTCACTACCATCGTGACGAAACATACTGCTTCCCTCAAAGATCTTCAGAGTATAATAGGAATGATAAACTTTTCAAGTTTCATTATTCCACGCGGGAGGTTAAATTATCGTCATTTACAAAGGCTATGCATCAGCAGGTTACACGTGAAGCCGAACATTCTTCAACCAGTCTCCTCAGAAGCTCTGAAAGATTTAAAGTTTAAGTGGTGGATAAACCACTTAATAAAATCCGATATTCACATGCCTTGTCCAACCGTATACATAGTGACCGACGCTTCTGACAGAGTTTGGGGCGCTCAAATAAACAACATTTATATTTCAGGGACATGGACAGAGGCAGAACGATTGCTACATTGCAATCAGAAAGAAATGCATGCCATCTTAAAACCAGTTCAGCATTGCCCCCGGAACCTATTTAACGCTGTTCTGCACATTCAAAGCGACAGCAAAACCGTAGTTTCGTACTTGAGAAACGAAGGCGAGATAATATCCCTAGCATTTCTGGATATGACATACAAAATTCTAAATGTTGTCCACACTTACAAAATTCAATTTACGATTCACCACATTCCGGGTATTTACAACGTAGAAGCCGACAGATTGTCGAGGCTTCGGAACCTACCAGAATGGCATCTACTCCCACAAGTGACAGAACAGATCTTCAAAAAATGGGGGACTCCCCAAGTAGACTTATTGCATCTTGTCTCGCTCATGTAGTCCCAGGCTATTGTACACTGGATCTCCAAGATCGAGCCGCAGTTTTTCACTACGCTTGGGTGTTTCCACCTCCTTTTCTAATGCCAAAAGTTCTTCAGCACCTCAACAAATGCCGAGGAATATATCTGATAGTAGCACCGAAATGGAACCAAGTATTTTGGAGACTGGCTTTGAAAAACCGAGCGTTAAGTCCTCCATGGACAATCAGGAACCTGCACGAAGTACTGATAGATGTATCCTCGAGCCAACCTCCACAGAATGTCGGAGACATGACCATGGAGGTTTGGAGATGTGGGGGTGGAATAAAAAACTCATGAACTGGTCCCAGAAACAAAAGGATCTTCTCATGACAAGCTGGCGCACTTCTACCCTGAAAACTTATAAATCCGCATGGTTACGATAGATAAAATGGACCAGCCATTATCAGGTATCGATATCTGAACCTACTTGTTCTGATTTAGCGCGGTTTTTGGCGGACCTCCATCAAAACGGAAGGCTCTCCTATAATACAATTTTGTGTCATAAAGCTGTTGTCTCTACCTTGTGTAGCCCGGATTCTGTGGATCGGCTCAGTGGACATCCGCTTGTTAGGCGTATACTAAAATCTATTGCCTTAAACTCACCAAAACCATCGAAATTGCCGATTTGGAATGTTGATCAATTTATATCCTTCATGGGTTGTCAAAATCATGACTTACAAAATCTTTTGAGGTATCAAAATATACCGCATCCTTGTTACTTTTATGTTCTGGCCGTCGTGTACACGACCTAATAAGCACTAATAGTAATAATTGCGAAGTTAATGATGATTTTATATTTTGGCCAAAGTTTGGCGCAAAATCTGATTGTGCTGATTATTGTTAATCCGGATGGAAATTATTGTCAAATAAAAATAATCAGTCTTTAGATCCAGTTAGTTGGGTTAAAAAATTGATTACAATTGGTAAGGATAGAAGAATGAAAGCTGATTGTGATAATTTATTTATAACAATTTGTAGAAAACCTCGACCAGCCTCGCAAAGTGTCATTTCAAGTTTGGGTTAAAAAGCTATTAAAAGAGGCCGGCATTGAGGCTTCAGCTGGCAGCTGTCTTTCTGCCGTAGCGTCGAAAAGCTGGGGAGAAAAATGCTCTCTAGACGATATTCTTAAAAGAGGAAACTGGCGATCTAGCAATACATTTAAACGATTTTACTGTAAAGAAATAAGAGATCAGAATAATCACAACTCAGTTACAAAATTTTTCAATACTGTTTGATCGATTCTTAGCACAATTATTTGCTTTTAGTAGATGATTCTGAATAATGTTAAGTAATTTAAATATTTTTTTTTACTGCACATATTTGTTATGCGCCAATTTAAATGTAATAAATGCATACTAATCATCTATTCCTTTTTTGATTAGGAAATATCCTTTGCAGGTCATGTGATCTATTTATTTATTTATCACATTGACGTCTCCACCACCACCAGGCGATACCAAACACGTCTCTCATATATAAATATTAGGCTTTAAATTTACGATCAAGTTATTTGATACAAACTTTTACCTGAAAATAAAACGTGAATTTAATTACTTACCTAAATTTGAAGCCTAATAGTTTAAATTCTGCCTGGTTTTACAACGACATCAACGAGTCAAACGAGATCTTCCAGCTGCCGGTGGCGGTGGATGTAGAGAGATGGATGGAGGGGAGAATCGACACGATTGGACGACGAAACGTGCGAAAAAGGGACGGAACAGTGGCTCTCTCTCATATATAAATTTGTTAATATTATGTATAATCTATGTTTCTCTTTTTTTTTTGTGGTTAGGCAAATGTCCGTTTTATTATCTGTTATTTGTAATCTAGTCGTGATTTTTACGCTTATGTCGATGTCGATGTTATGGTTTGTTGATAATGTAGTGTAGTGTGAGCGTGTTTATTGAATAAATGTTATTAATATTATTATTATTATGATATCTCATATTTAGTCCTTTTAACAGCCTCTGTGGTCCAATGGTTTAGAGCTTAGCTCTCGACTCGGAGGTCGTGGGTTCGATTCCCGCATTGGAACAACAAAAAATGTTGTTTCCAAGTTCGGTTAGGACAATGCAGGCTGATCACCTGATTGTCTGACATGAAAGATGATCCATGCGTCGGACGGGCATGTAAAAAGTCGGACCTGCGCCTACTCTCTCGCCAGTCGTGTCGGTCTGTCCATCCTACTGGGTTTCGAGAGTAAAGGAAGAGAGAGTGCTCTTGTGTACTGCGCTGTGTGCGAAGTATACAAGAGCACTCTCTGGGGCACTATAAAAATAACTCCTGCGTAGCTGGCCTGGTATCAATGAAACCGGCTACCGTCACTGAAATCGGTGTGGGAAGCTATTATTATTATATGATTATTTTATTCCTTTTAAGTATTCAGGCTAAAATTAAAAAAAGGTTACTCTTACTTATCAATTCATATTTACTACGCTAAAATCGATTAACAGATTTGAAATTTGAATGGACGGAACACAAATAGGGCGTATTAACATATTATTATATTTCGGATTATTTTGGGAGCACAAACTTTCGGACAGCATCAGAAAAAAATTAAACTCGTGGCCACTTTAGAACTAAAATTAAAAAATTAAGAAATGACAAGTAAGTATAATATTATTTTAACAGTTTCTAAAACAATTTTCACATCTTCTTTTCTTACAAACATACATAGTAAAACAATTTTTAGTATGTGATGTACCCTACTTTCAGATTTACCCCAAAACATTGGGGTATTTTTGACCTGTCCACATTCTCACCCCAAGCTGTTCCTTCACAATACACATTACTCGTACATCGCACCAGCACCACAGCTCACTCGAGCATCAGCCAACAACGAGGTGGGCTGTGCGGCTGTGATATAAAATTATTTAAATATTAATACTTAGTTCACAAACAGACATGAGGGAAATAGTGCACCTGCAGGCGGGACAGTGCGGGAACCAGATTGGCGCTAAAGTAAGTAACAATTCCAAATTTGGCGGCCAGCTGTAAAAAAAAATTACAATTCTAAAAAGTTTTAAAAAGTGTTTAAAGTGTGTTTTATTAATTAAATATACAACGTGTTAATTTATCATATTTTTAAAAACTGATACGTCGTATAAATCGAAGGAAATACTGCGGCCATAAGATTTTGATACGTTGAGAATATTTTAGTTAGGCCGGTTAAAAGTAGGGTGCGTGTGCTCTATTGTGTTTTAAATATTATGTTTTTTTTTGCTTTAGAATGGATTTCTACTCAGGCCAAACTCAGGCACAAATACAAACAAAAATACGTCGTACAGTATTATTTATAGAACTTTATTATTCATAAGAAGATAAAAATAACATTTTATTTTTTTTATCTGTAATATTAACAGACTTGGCTAAGACTTATGACAATGTTTTTATGACGGTAGATGTAAAATGATAATTGAATAATAATTTGACAGTAGATTTTTCTCGTAACAACAAAGGTATTTAATTTATAGATCTTTGTTTTCTTTTCCAATTTTTAGCTATTATTAAACATATTATACATATATAACATATTTGTAGTAGTAAGTATATATTATAGTATATATCTAATGAGGTTAAATAGCTAGGCGCCTCGTGACTTCTCGTGTAAGACACAATGAATAATAATTTATAAATAATAATAAATTTGTTGATTGTTTTGAATAATAATTTGTCTGCAACATAGTATTCAACTTTGACTGAATTTGCTTTGTAAGTAAACTGAATTCTTATCAGATTGGTATACATTGCCAAAATATGTAACATACAAAATACCAATTATTGAGATATTGTAGTTGAACATTACTAATAAAACGATTAACACGACGTGTTTAAGATAGGTAACCGTTGTGTAAATATTTTTATTAGTAAGAGGATAAAAAAATTTGCAGTATTTTTTTTTAAGTAAGTACCTAATTCACACACACTCACTCAAAAAGGGAATTAAGATAAAAAGAAGCTGTTCTGAATCATGCAAGTCAAGAGGAACATAGTCTGTCGAACCGGCACATATTCAATATTGCTTTAGTTCCCACGAGAAAACATGAAGGAACTACTAAAATTTAAGTTTTAATTTTTAACACATTTTTGGAATGTGGTGAGGTGCAAAATGAAATAAGATGAAATATTTTTATTAGGTAGGTACTAACTTGAAAGGCACAAAGTTTTTGACCTAATCATACTTGTCAAAGATAATATTATAATGATCATTTCTCCTTGAAAACCGTCGTTCTTTCCACGAGATATCGAATTCGTTTCCCTCGTCGAGATGCTGACCTTTCGTTGCAATTTTTTGTCTAATCTTTAATATCGACTTTCATTTGCCTGTGTAAGTGTAACGGGCGTGATTGTACGGTTATTTCTTTTTTATTGGAGCAAAGCAAATGATATGCTTTCTAACAACAGACTGAGGATTTCGGTCCATCTATATTAGATTTTTTTTTTACATTATTTTTGCGAGCGGTGTTGATGTATGAATTTGAAGATATATAATTTTGTTGTTGTTGTGCCTTTTACTTATGTCTATAATATAATATTAAATAAAATTATTATTTTTAAACAAAAAATTAAACCGACTTCCAAAGTAAAAATGCAAGAAAAAAGTATGAAATAAAATTTATTTTTTAAATAATTCGCCTTTTAAATTTGGCTGAAATTTTAACTATTTCTCTACTCAATCTTCATAATTTTGTTGTCGATACATAAACGGCAGAGTAATGTTCAAAGATATCTTTAATTGATTCTTTAATTGACATAGTGGCTTATACTCGCAGTTCTTTAAGCAACGCCGAAATTCCCAAACATGTATCTATAAGAAGTCGGGAGTTCTGTTCTACTTACTTTTGGATCCAGGGTATACCTTGGTGCAAAATACTTTTTGGTAGTATATGTTTGGGTTACTTCAGAAAAGGTCGAAATATAAATTTTGAGGAGTTCCCTCGATTCCTCATGGGTCCCAGTCACCACTTTTGTGAAAACGGGACCAACTTCGAAGAATACCCTTTACATCAAAAAAAAAATCTGAAATTCGGTCAACAGACGGCGGAGTTATCGTTGAACATACAAAAAAAAAATACATACAGCCGAACGAATAACCGGCTCCTTTATTGTCAGTTAAAAATCTTAAATACGTAAGTTGTCTTAAAACAATACTCGAAATAATTGTACCACGTTTTGTAGCTCACGATCACTTAAAAACATTAATCTTTTCGTTGTTATCTTAAGTTTTAAAATGTAATGTCATTTATCTTTTGTGGACTTGTCAATGCACTTTAAGCTTTTACCAACTATTGTAATACAGTTACGACAAATGATAATACTAAATACTAAAAGGAAATGAAAAAAGATAATAGAGCTCTTAATTCTGGTAAAGGGTCAAATTTGAAAATAACTTGGGAGTGATAACATCAGTTACTATTATATAAATATTTAATATCAATAGTCTATTTATAATACAATGGGTAGGCTCGTTCAAACTTTATGGAGAACATATTGACCGTTAGCGGACGACCGTTATAATTTTATCATTAGCGCGCACAAATAGTGAGTGCTAACTGCTAAATAAAATATGTACAATGCAGATAAGGTTTAGTTCACAATTAATTATTTATAATTTAACTTGAAATATGTTCTATGTTATTAATTTTAATATTAAATACTAATTGGCCAAAATAAATGTGAAAAATAACTGTAAAAATTAGATTACATTGTTTCTAAAGTTATCAAATAAAAAGAAAAATTATATTCAAAAGCGAAAAGTGCTCTTAACATAAAATCCGTTAAATATTAAAGTATCAAGAAATAAATAAAATTGATTGTTTAATGCGAAATGTAGCACAAAACGTGAATCTTGAATGATATTTAATCCAATAGAATGCTACTTATTTTGATGATTGTTATCATATTTTAATGCATATCAGCACGTCTTTGATAATGCCACGTCTGCTGAATGCTGACAACTCACTCGCCAGCCACTGTTATTGATTGTTATTATGCTTATCTGATGAATAAGCTACTTTTCTTGTACTCGTCATGAATCAGTTTCATTAGAAAGATTAGTACTGTATTCAGGAACGTAGTTCCCCACAAATATCATCAAAACTGATGATGAGTCTGATAATAACTACAGCTCTAATTCTATCAAAAGATTGCATACAAAGAAGATACAAAGTTTCAAAAGTATTTTACTACTATTAGCTAAAAAAAATTCAACAATAAGGTATGATGTGATTCAACAAAAAAATGACGTGGTAATAAATAGTCTTTCCTCGATAATTTGCTACAAAATCGGTACAAAAAAGTTTGCTACAAAGGTGGAGTCTGTATTAATGCAGATGAAACTACATCGCCCTAAAGTATTTTAGACATTTTAAAATGTTGCATAATATATGTATAGATGATTTCGCATTTAATAAATTTATACCAAGGCTGTCACGTTCTAATTAAAAACAAAATTCAATGGTCGTTGTGAATCACGCATGGAAGTCGCCAGCGTGCGCCGAATATGTCATTAGGAACATGGCGGCCAGCCATTGTGACTTGTGACGAATATCCTGCCGGCTGCGTCGCCTAGGCTTTCGACGTCTTAATAAACAATTAAGCTGGAAAAGGAGCCAATTGTGAGTAATTCTCTTGTTATACGGGTGTTGTACTGCATATTACTCGAGATTTTGGATATATTATTAGTTGGTTTGACGTTTAAGGAAAAACAGCTATTGTTCTATTCACCATAGGGTGATACATATAGATGTAACTCGCATGATAGAATATCATGTAATATGGTTTGCCGTGCGATAAATCACATGAGCTGTGTATATTCTAAAACTGGGTTCTCCCTTCCTTTTGGGCCATCCTGATAATGAGGTGGGGATAGCGTCCATAAACTAACTTCTTCTAGGTCTAGATTCTTGTAGAACATTATTTTATGCCGGTTCTTCTCGCCGGGTTAGTTCCCGAACCAGTGGTAGGCATCATGTAGGGACTATTCTGTGTTATTATTATCCTATATGGAAATGAAAACTTTTTTGAATTTGGATTGATCTTGAATTTAGATTAAGTATTTACGTTCAATCTAATACACTTAATAGCAATTACGTATTCTGTGATAATAGTAATAAATTGACCAACAGAAAAATAATATTATAGCAGCATAATTATTGACTAAAACAAATCCGAAAATAGAGATCATAAGTTTTAGCATTACCTAATTATTATAATGTAGGTATTCCTAATATGCATCAAAGTGTGACGACTTCACAAATGAAACAAAAGAACAATAATAAAATCAAGAAACAAAAAATAACAGCACGTAGGTATAGTAGGTATTGAACAGAACAAATGTTATTTGTTCCTCCTGAACTATTCTTCGGAAAAAACTTATAATAACTTTGTTCGCAATTCGCACAGCACTATATTATTCTTGTTTTTTATTTTTTACTTTTTTCACTATTTGTTAACACTAGAGAATAAGGATCAAAATTACTCACTCGGAACTTGTGTACTAATTGTTAGTGAGTTCCGGCTCGGCCTCATGGAGTGAAGATCGGCACCTGTTCCAGCACCTCGGGTTCCTCTGCTGCTGCTGAAGGTTCTGTTCCAACCACCAGCCTCCGGTTGTTCCTCGTCCGGTCGCAGAGTACCTCGCTGATTTTCTTCAGGCTGCCAGTCTTCCTCCAATCTTCCAGGGCCCCAGATTTTACCCCAGGATAGTGCACAGGCCACAATGATTCTTTATGACATCGAAGGACCATGAACAGAATCCCCAAATTTATCTACTAAATGAAACGAGAGTACCATCAGTAGATTTGTATTCCAATTTAACCGTACAAACTACTCCCTGCCTTATATACATAACTCTCAGTGCTTTGATAGCGTGATGTAGAAAACATTTACTGACATCTATTATAATATAAAAGAACTAAAAATTTAAATACCCTTCAGAATATGACTTAAGAAAATTTCAAATTTATAAAAATAATAAAACCTAAAAGAGGTTTAAACAGGTATGGTACAGGTAATCATAAAATTCTAGAATCTGAAGCTTGTGAAAAATATCTAAAATGTGGTCATGCGCCTCAGAGGTAGGGAACATGTTTACTCACATCTAAACTGTACGAGATACTAAAGCTAGTCCTTGTAAATAATAATGCTGTTTAAAAAAATCTGCTACATAATTTTAACAATGAATCACCGTCGCTAACCAGAATTAAAATCTGTTAGTAATTTTTCGAATTTACGAGGTGCAGCAGTCGATGTTTGTTTTTGGTTACATCATTTTGATCTGGTATGGATTTTTTTCCTACTATAATATCCAATGCTCATTTTTAAAAGATAATAATGGTAAGAATAAGATTAGAATTATTGTTTTTACAATGACATCAAAAATTTCCAAATGAAGCCAAGTAAATTGATTCGACTGCCTTTTGTCTTTTGTGAATTGAATGAGATTTACTGTGCTCGAATCCACATGAGACGAGTCTTCTTTGATGGTACTTGTATTAGCCCGCGGCTTCGCCCGCGTGGAATTGGTTTTTAAACGAAATCTTATTTACCCTCCTCCGGGCTGAATTTTAGAAAACGCTGAAATACGTAATTCATTATTTTATTCGTACCCAATTCATACGAAATATCATGCATGTCCAAGGAATAAAAAAACGTGTGCGTCTCGGGACCCCGACAGAAGCGATAACTTAACCTAATCAAAGGGCCTCCATATACGCTCCGGTTTACCTTCAGGTTGACCTGAACGGATGAAAAATTGTATCGTCTGTGTGCAATTTCGAGGTCGCATCAGTCGGCCGGATGGACTGAAGCGATTCGTTCCAGTGTTGCAAACTCTGTTTTTGTTAAACTACTAAACTCGCGTCGATTTCTAGTAAAAACTACTAAAATAATACTGAAAGCTATCAAAAAAAGCCACTAAACATAGGAATCTCTAAAGCCCCCAAAACCACTGCCTTTTTGGTTTTATGTTGAAATTTTATTTTGAATTTTATTATAAATTTTACAGTTAAATTAAAATATACTAGGACATAATATTACGTATATAGTAATTAAACGGGTAGTTTAAAGCAAATTACAAACGAATGCTACGATGTATTATTATGATAAGGTGTTAATTTTTTTTTGTTTCATTTTGTGCCTAACCTAGGCCATTTTGCATATGATTACTGTCTGGCTATATCCTACTAAAACACTACTAACAACTAAATTCCTACTAAGGAGCGAATAAAATACTTAATTTAGTAGTCAAACTTTGTAAAATAACTCTAAGCCGCTCGCCAGAGCCGCGGCCGTGCGGGCGTGTATCGTGTGTACACTGTAGTGAGTTTACAAACAACCAGAACGAACTGATGCGACTTTTCCGTGTATGTGGTCGAATCCGTTCAGGCCGAACTAACGTCAGTTCTAACTGAAACGATCACCCTCTCGTTTGTTAAGTTTTAAGTTGAACTATTTAATATTGAAATTGTTTAACTTCAGAAAAGCTTGGGTTATTCACTTGGGTTATTGACGTCAAAAAGTGTTTTGTAAACCTATTTTGAATAAATTATTTTTGATTTGATTTGATTTGAAAGGTTATATATTAATAAAATCTTTTATTTTATATAAAATATATTTTATTCTTAGTTACAATTCTTGAATGTGATAGAATATAGAACTTCCCGATAGAATTGAAAACAATATTTAGGCATACCGCTTTCAACAATATTATACTATAGCACCAACATTGACTTCTGTGGCTCAGTGGTTCAGCGCGTTGGTGCTCAAGCCGGAGGTCGCGGGTTCGAATCCCGTCGAAGGAACAAAATTGTTTTTCTGTGTTCCTGGGTCATGGATGTGTATTAAATATGTATAAAATATAATAAAAATCTTAAATATATGTATAGTATAAAAGTATTAAATATACTTCCGGTTGTCTGGTACCTGTAACACAAGATCTTCGGATACTTAGCATGGGGCCAGACTGACGTGGTGTGAAGCGTCCATAGACATTATTATTATTGCCAATATTATACTATAGCATTGCTCGGAGTTTTAGTAATGCGAGAAAATAATAAAAATTATAAAAGTAAAAGAAATAAAAAGAATAAAAATATTTCGTCTGACCGAGATTTGAACTCGAGACCAATTGGTCGAAAATCCAAGTGCCTATGTTACTACGTTACACGTATCTAACATTAGCATTCGAAAATACTCATATCTTATTTGGCGTTGTAACGCGGTACGTAATGAAGCGGCTTACCCTCCCTTAAGAAATTATCACTTCAAAAAGTTTCATACAAACCTATATTAAATTAAATAACTATATATAAATTACCCCCGTGGGCCGTGGGGGTTGAATTTTCAAAAATCTTTCTTTAGTGGATGCCTACATCATATGAGAAATACGTGTGCAAAATTTCAAATTTCTTACCTTAAGGGTTTGACCTGTGCGTTGATACATCAGTCAATCAGCTTTGCCTTTTTAGGGTTCCATAGTACACAAGGAACCATTATAGTTTCGCTCTGTCCGTTCGTCTGTCTGTCTGTCCGCGGTCCTTTGTAAATGGATAAAATTAGGTACAATTATACACACACCGGCATATTTAGCGGATCATAAAATAAAGGTTTGATATCAGTATCATATAAGGTTGCTGGCTGGTTTATACGTCATTTAATTTAAAAAGAAATATTTTCAAATTAAGAAAACAACTGAACATCACATTTTATGCAATTGTTTTAATTTTATTCAAATACACCTTATCTGGAGCGAACTTCGAGTATTTCTTCCTTCTGAGTTTGATTTAAAATTTCATTGAAATACTGTTTTTTGTTAGTTTTTTTTTAATCGCGTATCTTTTTGGAGTTGAGGACTGAATTATGCCTGACTTAGCCCCAACGGAGATTGCCAGGGCACTCGAAATGCGAAGAAATGGTCAAACCTACAGAGTGATATCCAGAGATCTTCGTCGACCAGTTACAACGATCCATCGCAATATCCAACGGTTCAGGGAGACCGGTACTTATGTGATAAGAGCAGGACAAGGCAGAAAAAGACGCACTTCGAGTAGGGATGATCGTTTCATTCGGCTTCGTGTACGTAGGAACCCCCGTTTGACGGCCGTCCAAGCCCGACATGAGTTAGAAGCAGTGCGGGGTGTAACCGTAAGTGAGCGTACGGTACGAAGAAAGTTCGAAAAAGCTGATTTGGGTTCATTTGTGCCCGCCAAGGCTCCAAGGCTCGAGGTAAATCATCGTAGAAACAGGTTAACTTTTGCTCAGGAACATCGACTTTGGAACGCGGACCAATGGAGTAAGGTATTGTTTAGTGATGAGTGCAGAATTCTCTTAAATCAAATTGACAGCAGGCAAAGAATATACAGACGCAAAGGAGAACGATACATTCAGACAAATTTTAAAACTATAGTTGCATACGGTGGTGGATCAATAATGGTTTGGGCGGGCATTTGTTTGGGAGCTCGCACAGACTTGGTAGTGATTGACAGAGGGAGTCTGACTGCAGACCGCTATATCAGAGAAGTTTTAGAAGAAAATGTCGTACCGTTTGCCCCATATATCGGTGACGATTTTGTTTTTATGCAGGATAATGCTCGGCCGCATACCGCTCGGGTAACTCAAATCTTGTCTTAATGATATGAATATCACTGTTATGGAGTGGCCGGCGAGATCACCGGATATGAACCCAATAGAGCACGTTTGGGACTTGCTGAAATGAAAAGTTAAGTCCAGAATTCCAGCTCCTGCCAACGTGGGTGAACTGCGAATCGCCGAAGTTGAGGAATGGCGGAGACTATCCCAGGAGACCATCGATAACATCATTTTTAGTATGCCTAGACGGGTAGAAACTTTAATAAGAGCACGTGGAGGAAATACGCGATATTAATCACCATTTTTCTAATTTAATCAATTGTTATTTTAATATTAATTTTCACTTTTCCCGGTTACATGAAAAGTTCAAAAATGTACCATTTTTCACAAATAGCCTTTACTCGCAAAATCTGTTCTTAATGTGATCTCATTTTGACAACAAACATTCAACAAAAGAAGTGTAGTAAGTAGATTTTAAAATAAAACCATATTTTTTTAATTATGGACCTTTTTTTTGTGTTCCGCTAAATATGCACTTACTTACCTCAAGGTCTTATATGTGTGTTTAGATTGTGTATAGATCTCGGTTTTGGCATTATAAAATAATAATTTTTTTTTATTTTAGGGGTGGCTCTCCATACATGTGAAGTGGGGATAAAAAAATTGTTTTCATTCTACCCCATCGTGTGGCATCGTTGAATAGATCTTATAAAATAAAGGCAAGGTTTCATACATGCCTTTTTTATAAAGTCAACCATTTTCGAGTAATCGGCCTCTAAAGTGGCTTGTAAGTTGGCTCCCCCCCTGGAATTTCTAAACTATAGGAGATAGAAACTTGTAAGTTTCCATGCTGATAATCCATGCTAAAAACTCTTTAGGAAAATTATTTTGAGCGGAATCGGACCATAATTTTTGAAGTAATTCAAAGAAAACCAATTGCGTTGATAGTTACGGAACCCTCCTTAGACATGTCCTCACATGCTCTTGTATATATATAGATTACATAATGTTTAAAGATATCTTGAAAGTTGAAACATAAATACAAATTAACCATGGAAGATCACTACCTTTTGCTCTTGGTTCCATTACTGCATCTAGCCAGACCCAGTACATTCAAAGTTATTTGTATTTGTCTACAAAGTGACAGGTCGTCGAACTTGTCTGGCAGTTTTTTGTTTGCAGTTAAATTGCACTTTTCCTCTAGCGGTTTTATGTCCGCAACCGCAGCTCCTCCTGTTTTGTTGCGACTTCTATGCTGTGCCATTTTTATTATTTGTCCATTTAAACAATATTTTAAAAGTGAAAGGCTGCATTCAATGGACATTTAAAAAAGTTTACCATAATTCCAGCTTCTACTTACGACCACTCGTCGCGTTACACACACAAGGGTTCCCGAATGGACTAGAAATGGGGTAATTTGGTTTGAGGCCTCTGCCTATTTCAGTTTCGGTGGCCTGTCTTTTGGGCTCGGTGGTCTGGCTGCATACGGCATACACCTAATGAGAAATGAATGCTCATTTCATGCATGCATGTGTACATAAGACATAATGTAATAATGATTTATACACAATTATTATTAATTTAATCATCATTAGCGTCGTACTGAGTAATCTGTTGCATTTGGCCTGTAAATGATCTCATAGATCTCACACATTTACCTGTTAATGTCAGCATAAAGGAAAAATTTAATGAGGATGTAGGCAATTTCGTATATTAGCTGGCGAGATATAAGAACGGTGTTAACTGTTATGTCGGATATAGGTATCATTTCATAACAACAGTAAATATACCCAGATATTTTTAGAGCAATTTTTTGTACACGTTTACTAATTACGTGAGAGGTATTTGATGATTTTTTTAAAATTGAAGGCAGCTAATCTAAACGTCCTTTCTAACGTCATTGCGACCCAAGTGGATCTATTGTGACTCCTTCGCGTTATAGTACCTGCCAGCCTATGCTGCTCATAAACTAAACGATACGTCTGGGGTTGGTGCTGCGAATTTCCTCCTCTGTGGAAGTATTCGTGCTGCTCAAGGTATCTGTTTTTAACTTTCTAGTATTTTATTCTATGGTATTATCTTTTAGTAACTCTCCCAAATCCATAAATCCATGTTAAGATAATTGTTTGCTTTAATTAGAGAATGTAAATAAATTGAGATTTGATCTTAAACTGAATATCCACATTTAATTTATAGGTACTAATTATCTACTTAACGTGAGAACTAAGAATACCTTTTTTTGAGTCGAGTAAACTTTTACCCCTCTAGTTTAGTAGCCTTTAGTCTCACGTTTACCCATTAAACACTTTGGTCCCAATTTTACCCCTTTCATAACACTAACAAGAAGCCCACTTAAAACAGGAATACATTTCCGGGATCAACATCTTTAATATCTCGTAAACCATCGATAGATATTTTTAACTGGGTGTGGATGAAACGAGACAAACGCAAACAGTTTGTTCAAAAACCGTCCAAGTGCGAGTGGCGCACGCAGGGTTCCGTACCACTATATCAACATTTTACATGTTAACTTATTATTTTGAAGTTTCCCAAGTAAGCGCATTTTACAAATTAGGCATCTATAACTCCTAAACTAACAAAGCTATATAAGCCCTTATAGTTTTCCTTTAAAGTTCATCACATGGACTACCATCATGAGTTTGTGCAGATTTTTCGAGCCAGCGTTTGGTATAGCGTTTGGGGGGGGTCATTTTACGTGTAGGGTCGTTTCCACTTTACAATAGTCCAAATTCACAAGCAAAACAGAGTCCAGTAGAAAAGCCAAAAACACAAAACACATCGGTAGCACGAAACGAAAGGTAACGAACTGGCTTGACTGGCTGGGGCTGGTCTGGCTGGCTGGTCACTTGGTCAAGTTAAAACTTATTTTACAGCGTTTCTTTTGTTATTCAGAACCCGTGTTGGGCCGCTCAGGCAAATGGCAGGTAAAATGTGTATGACCGATGACGTCATCTTCGCCCTAACAACTTTATTCCCACTCTCACGTATTGTGTAAACTGTAAAGAATCAAAGGGCAAGTGTTACACCATTTTGGAATCGGCATGGCATAGGCAAGTTTTTAAAGGTATTTGTTCATTATGTTTGAAGTAATTTTTTTTCACGGTGGCTGCTCAAAGTCGAAACTTATTTTTATGTGAGAATAAAATTGAGATTGACTATCAACTGTTATTTCACATTACTTATCGACTAAGTATTGTTTGTTTCATAATAAGTCTTGAGGGAGCAAAAAAATATAAAATTTTATTAGCTGTTTTGTACTTTCGAGGTTATCAAAAAATTAGAATATTTTTTTACATAATAATATATATAGCCTACACAAATAGTTTACTGACTGAAATACAAAACATTCACTACCTATAGTAATAATTATAAACTTAAACGCAATAATTTCGGAAATATTTGCAAATATTATGTTCATGCGACCCATGCAACTGCAGGAACGCTGTACTGTAACAAATCGCTGTAGATTTGAAAATATTGTTTTTTAGTGAACTGTTTCTTCTGCGAAGTTCCTCATATTTAAGAGTTAGTAGGCATTATTATTTTAAGGCAGTAAAAGCACAGTCAACTAGCTTACTAGCCTATTCCCAAGTCTCCAGCGTTTCATTTTAATACAAATGCACTCAAATATGGTAACTCTGTGGGAGACTCCAAAAATAATGCATTCGGATGTCAACGTCCAAAGCGTAATGCAATAAGAAGAAACAAAACGTTCTATTTTCAAATTGCAGCGCCAACGGAGCTGTCATGGCCGACGAAAAACGAAAACTCGCTTTGGCTTTTAAATATATCTTTTAAGCTTTAGAGGAATAATAATGCTACCTACTTCGAATTTTATGAAAACAATTCGATGTGTGGTTTCCTTGTCGCCCTCGCCAGGTGGGTTTAAGTCTTTTAATCCATCGATTTATTTATCATAGACATAATATATTATATTAAAGACGATGCAAAAAGTGTCTCCAGTTAAATGGCCCTTTGAGATTTTTGGGGTCATTTGGACATTTGATGTATGGTGAAAACAAGATGGCTGACATTTGAAGTCATGGAGAATAGAATTAAGGAGTACCATCTCCATACATGAAAAGTGTCCGTAAAATAGCGTTAAATAGGGGGCGCTACAGACGCAGACGGGAGTAAATTTAAAATTTAAACGTATAATTAAATCTTAGCATCTTCTTCGGTTTTATATAAGTATAAAAATATTTTCGACTATACGAGTAATTAGAATTTTCATGATTTACTGAATTAACTACTTTTAATCTACTAAAGTCGTCAAAAATTTTAAATAACTAAACTCAACTCACTTTACGTCATCTCTTATTGCTAACTTCATATCACACACCCTTGCCACTCTAGCGCCATTATGGCCAGCTTTGGAACTATTATTTAATTACTTTTGTCGGACGCTTTTTAGCTTTTCTGCCTTAGAGAGATGGTACTCCTTACCTCTATTCTCCATGATTTGAAGTATGGTGAAAACCAAGATGGCGTAACTTTATACTGAATAAGTTTTGTTCTGACAATTGTACGTCATAGCCTATCTTGAGTTTTGAAATCTTTGCTTTTAATTGTATAAGAACAAGTTTTAACTCGGGTTGACTAATTGTAATAAACAAGTAACAACGGATATTCAATATTCTTCTTCGATCAATATGCTCTAGAATGTCAAATAGCCGTACTTAGACTACTTAGGTTATATTAGATTATAGCTCATCCATAGACCATAACTGACGCACAAAAGGGAAACGAGAATTAACTTCCTACTTACTACTAGCCACTAGGCACCAGCCACTTATTTATCTCCCAGGAGATAAATAAGTGGCTATAATTTCCAAGACTCTTTCAGGTTATCACCAAATGCTTGCTCCAAACAATACTGGCTACATAGCACATGTTCGCGAGTTATTATCCTCTTTAAACAAGGTTAGCCTTGTTTATAAGGGTGCATTCACAACAAAAATAAATATTCAACGAGCGTGATAAATATTCGATTTTAAATCTCGAAATTTTAAACCTTAATTTAAACCTTAAACCTTAAATTTTGACTTATAAAATAATTATCGTCGATTCATAACCGCGCAGCCGATACTAGGCGGCGCGGCCTCGTGACCTTCTGGCGCTGCGTACGTCAGGGCGAAGGTGTCCAATTGAGAGTTATCAGGAAATGTTAATCATGTTATTTTTTTGTAAATTGCGTGACTTTTTAATTATGCATAAAGCCTAATATACCCAATATTAGGCTTTATGCATAATTAATTCATTCGGGTAAAAATACACCCTGCATAAATATCACCAAAACTCTTCAAACATAATATAGGCTTATGTCCTTTGACTCAGCCCTACATGTAGGGAATATCGATTTAAAAATGGCATTTGTCTATGGAGACAACATGGCGCCAGGTCGTAATAATTAGGGAAGCCCAGAGGTCAGGCAACTCCATACCCGGAATCCGATCAATATTTCTAGAACAATTAATAATACTTTTGTAGCTAGGACAATTAATAATACTTTTGTAGCTAGGACAATTAATAATACTTTTGTAGCTAGGACAATTAATAATACTTTTGTAGCTAGGACAATTAATAATACTTTTGTAGCTAGGACAATTAATAATACTTTTGTAGCTACGCCAAATATTCACGAGGTACACTACTTATAGTTTATACAGTGAAAACCATTTAAATTATATTAGGCAATTGCAAGTGGCAGTACCTATACAATAATTATTTTAAAATTTATACGTATTTATAATATAATGGTATTATGCTCATTTAAATTTTAACATAATTTAAATATTCATTATGGTAGTAAAATTGAATTTAACCGCAGTTGTTTTGCCAAATAATTCTATAGAAATGTATTGTGTTTACTACATAATTTGAATGTTTTGAAACCCAAGATAGGCTGAACCGATTTTAATTTTATTAGAATTTTAAATTATCATTGTAATTCCTGCACCAATCCAATTAACAGAAATTGAAAGAAATGAACGTTCGATTTTAAATGATTCGTCACTTGAGAATCTGAATTGACTCAATTGGAGTTAAGTTGTTGAATGGGTCCAGACTCCAGACTGTAGGTACATCACTAGTCTTCAATCTGAGGTCTTCGAACTCCAATTATGATGAGAAGATTTGTTAATTCCCAATGGAAAGATTAACTGGCTCAGATTATTTATAGGTGTAACTTACAGTCGTCTTTAGGGTTCCGCAATACTCAAGGAACCCTTATAGTTTTTCTCTGTCCGTCCGTCTGTCTGTCTGTCTGTCCGCTCTTCTAGCTTCTGTAATTATGAATATACTTTATGAAATAAGACCTACTTGTTATATATTACTTATGAAAGAAATTTGGTATACTTATGTTATCTTATTGTGTATAGATCTCGAAATAATTTTATATCTTAGGCGTGGCTCTCCATGCTTGTAAAGTGGGGATGAAAAATATTTTTCATTCTACCCCCTCGTGTGGGGTATCGTTGAATAGGTCTTTAAAAATAAAGGTAAGGTTTCATACACGACTTTTTTACAAAATCAACAATTTTCGAGTAATCGGCCTCCAAAGTGGTTTATAAGTTGGTCCCCCCCCCCCCCCCTCCTGGCATTTCTAAAAACTGAGACTTGAAACTTGCAATTCTCTGTAATAGGTTTCTGTAATACGTTCGGCGTTTATAGATACGGAACCCTCCTTAAACATGTCCTGACATGCTCTTGGTTAGGTTACTTTTTAAATTGATGGTTACCGATACCCATAATTATTAACCATTGACTATTGTACTTAATTAATTAGATTTTGAAACAGAAATGAAAAGAGTTTGAAGCTAAGCAAAGAGTACAACTTACAAGTACCTTGGCTGATAAGTTTTACGCCAACATCACTTGATCAGCAGAATAAAAAACCGGTCAAGTGCGAGTCGGACTCGCGCACATAGGGCTCAGTACTAAATGGCAAATCACGTTTGTAGTATGTTGTTAGTTGTATGGGAGCTCTACTTATGTGCTATCGAACAAGTTGACGCTCGACCAGGCATAAGATGAAAATCGCCCAAAAGCTCCGTTGAATCGTGCGCACGCCCGTGTAAATATGTAGTTCAACCACGTCTGCAGTCGTTCCGGTCACTTCCTATGTATTTAAAATTTAAATATTTTGAGGCGTCCTAGACCCTAGAGTGCAAAGGAAAGTGTTTGCAAACTGGTCGAGCAGGAACTTTGTTGATATTGTAACTATTTATTTTCTTCTGTTTGAGTATGTATATTTTGTTATAGCGGCAACAGAAAAACATCATGTGTGAAACTTTCTTTTACGGTTCACGAGATACAGTCTGGTGAGATACAGACGGACGGACAGCGGAGTCTTAGTAATTAGTTTGTCCTTTGTGTACGGAACCCTAAAAAGTATAACAGCAATATAAGGGAAATACTTAAAATGCCTAATGCCTATATCCTCCATTAATAATAATAATATAGGCCTATGTTCAACTTTCCAATACCTACTAGTCACTACCTAAATCTAGGCATCATCAATCATCGATTAAAAGTATGTTTTAGTTGTTTTTATAAAAAATTATTAATTAAGAGTTAAGACCTTTGTAAGTTTTTGTAGCAAAATAAGCGTTCATGATTTAAAACAATGACTCATGTGACATGTCTCATAGACGGTTGAATAACCCTTTATTGACAAAGATATAATCGATCTAGTTTAACCTATTGTTTAATCTGAGATAATAACTACATATTATAACATAGTATGTACATACTATGTATAGCCAACTAGCATTCACACGCGAGGGTTCAAAAAGCCCAAAACGAACTCATTACGATATTATCGCTAGATTTGATCAAATGCTAATAATATTTTAGCACTCACTGTACAATATAGAGTAAGTACCTACTTAGTACTTAAACAAAAATTTACGATAATAACTGATACGAGACTAAGTACACAATGACTACGAGAAATAATCCTAGACTCTTCGTCGCCTGGAGGCTAGCCCACGCATAATATTAATATTGTGTGTTATGATTTGTAAATATAAAGTGTACCCTACTTATAAAAATATTTATACAGTAGATAAGCTATACAATGTTTAGTCCTTGTCTTATACGTTGGAAAAGTCGCCCGACACAAGGGCAAGGCATTGTATACTTAGCTTAGACACTGTATGAATATTTTTAGGTGTAAGGGGGTTAATCAATAATAAAAGGCATGAGGCATATATAATAATATTAATTTTTGATAGGTAATCTGTGTTTCGATGTAGATTTAAATTTTATACATACTAAGATATTAATACTATGTTAAAAGTTCCTAACTTTTATCTCAGGTCAACTGTCAAGAGATCACGTTATTTAGAGCTAAAAATAAATCAAATCTAACTTTTGTTTCCACAAAAGTAAATAATAATTGTTATTCTAAGACCTATGATAAGAAATCTCAGTCTAGATGTCCATTGATATGATAGAAATATTAATTACGGGTTCGAATGACAATGTTTCACGTTAGTGAAAGTGTTTAGCATCTACGGCAGGGATAACGAATCTATTTTGGCCACGTCACTCGATCACAAAATTTTGTAATTATGTACTGCGAAAAAAGTAGGTAATATATGGCAAAGTAGGTATTATAACATGGCGAACCTAACATAATGGAAGATGTGTCATCTATTTTGCGACATCAGATATTACGAAATGATCCTATTCTCACAGTCTTTTAGGTTATAAAGTTTGAACAGATTTAACCTGTTATATAAGAAGACAGTTTGCTCGCTCGCTCGCGTTTAATATAAACAACATATTATATTATTTAGTGTCGATGTTCCGTTTAAGCCGGTTGTTTTTCCGAACTACGCCATTTTTCAGTAAATACTGAACTTTATAAAATAAAATAATTAATTAAATAACTAAAATTAGTTTGAACAAATTTTAACTGGAAAATGGGAAAAAAAATTCTCGCTCGCTCGCTCCGCTCACTCGAGTTAGACTTAGAGAACATGTTATAATATTTAGTACTGACATTCAGTTTTAGGCTGTTGATATAATTGTATTTTTCCGAAGTAGGTAGGTAGGTACGCAGTATTTTAGGGTTTAAAGTTTGAACAGGTAAAACAGAAAAAAAAAATTATCGCTCGCTCGCGCTAACATATTTAAATAATTAGTATCGACATTAGACATTAGGCTATTGATTTTTATGTATTTTTCCAAAGCTGTCAGTCTTTTTAAATAGGATTTAAAAAGTAATTATATTTTAACCCGTAAAATGAACAAATATTTTTCATAGTTGATAATCCGTCACTGCTTAATGGGCGCCAAAATATTTAATTGGCCCGGGGCGTCAAATCTTGAAATACGCCTCTAAATTACAAAGCAAAATTAAATGAAAAATTTGATGGCACGCCTACGATCTCACTAAACATTTCTTTACAAAAATGGCACACTTAATACATAAAAAGGTTCGCTATCCCTGATCTACGGGCTACCTCATGTCTACCTGCACACCGCGCCCGCACCGGTCCCACTTACCCTAGTACAAACTACAAAGTATGTAGTAAGTACATACTTTGTAGTTTGTACTAGGGTCAAAGCCCAGAAGGTGGTAATAAAACAGAACAACCATGTGAAAATGTCTGAACCATAAACCTTGGTAGTTGGCCCCTTCAATCTTTAACCCACCATGTTGTTGCAGTTCTGGGAGATAATATCGGAGGAGCACGGCATCGACCCCGCCGGCGTCTACTGCGGCACCAGCGACCTGCAGCTCGAGCGCATCTCCGTCTACTACAATGAGGCCTCTGGTGAGTCAACGATCACCTTATGATAGGGTTGCCAATTACAGTCCTGTTGTTCCAGGACATGTCCTAGTTTTTGCAGTGTCCTGGTGTGTCCTGGATAGTTTTAAAGCAGCGTCGTGGGTAAAACCCACGCCCAGAGTTTTTAAAGCGCCCTGGGTTTTTAAAGCTCCCTGGGTTTATAAAGCGCCCTGATAAGCTCATGCATTTTAAAATTAGCGAGCCACTTTTAGAATTTTTCTTTCTAGTTTAATTTTATTCAAATAAATAGGTATAATATTATCTAAAGATTATAATATTTTCACTATATATTTTATAATTATAATATTTAAACTGTTGCAACTCAATAACTGTATCTTGCTTTTAAACTGTATGGTTCTGGTTTTTCCAACATCAAATCCAAGTTTTTAAAATTAGGGGTTGGCAACCCTACCATATGGTGCAGAGCAATTACCGCCCGCGCCGCGGCGCCGCGCCGCACCGCACCGTTATGGCTACCCGCAATAAATGCCAATTGCGGGCCCGGTTTATTAAGCCCTTAATCACACAGAGCTCCGTGGCCTAGTGGGTAGACTGTTTGATTCTCACTCGAGAGAGTGCAGGTTCGATTTCCAGGTTGTGGCGTGTACCAATGAGACTTTTTCAGGTCTCAAGTACATTATACGGACGCTCTAACGATGAGGTTCGTTCAAAACATCGTGAGGTTTGGTCAATCCGTCTGGGACCAACACATAGTTGATCCCAGACGTATTGACCAGTCATTCCTCTGGACTAGGCTGACTATGTTGTGAGAATGCCGTATGTGCTTGGGTAACCATACGACATTTTAAAACCAACTGTCCCAGACACTACAGTATTTTAAGAGTGGTTACTTCGCTCGGAGAATCCTTACTAATATTATAAATGTGAAAGCGTGGATGTTTGTTACGCTTTCACGCAAAAACTACTGAACGGTTTTCGATGAAATTCGGTATGGTAGTAGTTTAGACTCTGGATTAAAACATAGGCTACTTTTTATCCCTAAAAAGTAATGTTCCCGAGAGATACTTTACATACGCGGGCGGAGCCGCGAGCAACAGCTAGTACTGTATAAATCATCCAATAAAGGATGAAAAGGCCTAAGTTTTAATCACACACAGGCCCGAACTATTTTTCTTCGTTTAATAGCAATGTAGCGGAGGACTCGGGGATCGAAGTTCGGACTTTCTCGCTAAACTGTAATGCTAAAGCCTAGTTAGCTTCGTAGTCATTCATAAAAAAAATTGCCACTTGACTGTAAAATATAGATTTTATAGGTGCCGGTCAGTTTACCTGTTTGGTTGGGTAGATGTAGGTATATGTTGTAAGTGTAACTTGTAGGTGTAGGTTGTAGATGTTGGTGTAGGTGTAGTTATTTATTTATTTCAGTTCGTAGGTGTGACAGAACAACGTGTGTCGGGGCTCGGGACAGCTATAGTGATTTATAATTTTTGCCTACGAGTCCTTTTCAAGGCCGCGGCATTAGATTTGCAGGCCGGACAGTGGACGGTCACTATGGCCCTTACGCCCCACGACCACGTTACACTACGATTTCACAATCGTCCATGAGACATGTCACATGGGCTGACATGGGTTGTGGTTAGTAGGGGATTGATAATTATACGATGCGGCACAGTAATGAGCTAGTAACTGCGCTTGCGCACCTGACCATGACGTTCAAGAACCCATACGTTGCCACTTGTAGTTTATGTAGCAACCTCAGACCAAATAATAAAGTGAACACAGAACTTTATCAAACATAAACTGAGGCTGGTTTTTATTTATGTACTTACTAGCTCATTACTGTGCCGCATCGTATAATTATCAATCCCCTACTAATAACTACACCTACACCAACATGTACAACCTACACCTACAAGTTACACTTACAACATATACCTACATCTACATCTACCCAACCAAACAGGTAAACTGACCGGCACCTATAAAATCTATATTTTACAGTCAAGTGGCAATTTTTTTATGAATGACTACGAAGCTAACTAGGCTTTAGCATTACAGTTTAGCGAGAAAGTCCGAACTTCGATCCCCGAGTCCTCCGCTACATTGCTATTAAACGAAGAAAAATAGTTCGGGCCTGTGTGTGATTAAAACTTAGGCCTTTTCATCCTTTATTGGATGATTTATACAGTACTAGCCGTTGCTCGCGGTTCCGCCCGCGTAAGTAAAGTATCCCTCGGGAACACTACTTTTTCGGGATAAAAAGTAGCCTATGTTTTAATCCAGAGTCTAAACTACTACCATACCGAATTTCATCGAAATCCGTTCAGTAGTTTTTGCGTGAAAGCGTAACAAACATCCACGCTTTCACATTTATAATATTAGTAAGGATGTAGTCAGCGTGTGGCTACGCACTACATACATAGAAAGCCACATTTCACAACAGCTTGCCTTATAACGGGAAGGCGTAGTTTAGCAGTGTGGTTCGCAGTGCATATTACTGCGAAACTTTATTATTTGGTCTGAGGTAGCTACAATAATAATTAAAATCATCATCATTAATCATGCTAATAATGATAATGATACAAATTGGAATCAATAAACATGACTGTAACATGTAACATGGTATGATGGTACGAACACCAAATACCAATAACGAAACACCATTACGAAATACTCCATTACTATCGTTACCTAAAAACTGTTATTACCACACATGTTATCATGAAGCTCTCCACGTAAAGTAGGCGCCAAACTAGTGTATTTAGCGCCTAGGTCAACAACCGCTGAATCATGGTCTGGCTAGGAATGGGAATAGGTAGGGGGGCAGGGGTTGATTGTTCTGATAATGGGAATTGAATGAATTTTGCTTTTTATATTCGACGTAAGATAAACTGGCCGATTCAATTATGCGTAAGTATAGTTGCATTTTGTTGTTAGTTTTAGAATAAATGGTTAATTTACTTTTAGTTTAGAGAGATAAGTATAATTTAATATGCTGGTCTGCAGTTGGATTATTGTTCATTTGATAATTTTCCTAACGACGCGACCATTCGTCAACGACAAGAACAGACGATATTTGTCATGAGTTCGTGACGAGATTTCGGCCAATTTTCAATATTGCCGAAAGCGTGGGCGATAATAAGGATCTTTGGCAATCCTCAATTCTCAAGTGGACTGTCGTTAGCTTCTAATTACAAGACACAGATGTCGGATTCAGAGCTAAATGAAAAATGTTGAATGTGGACTATTGACCTCTCGCTCACACATGTGTTGAAGGTCAAATGACTAACGATGTAATCCCTAATTTCTTAGTTTGTTCGAGCCACATGGCTCCGGAAGTCATCTTTCAGTATCTTATTTATTTGAAACCGAATAATGTTGTTTTAGCCCTTATTGCTGCGAAATGAAACCTAAACATGACAATATAGTATAAACGCATCTAGTTTCCAGGATTACAGGGCAGCTAGTCCTGTGTGTGTGGCTAGATTTTTTTTCAGCCTATAAGGGACAAATGCTTACATAAGCCAAAAATACGGGATTTAAGTTTTTTACCCAGGACAAAAAAAAAAGAACAAAATTAATTAGGTAATTAGCGACAAACTTTTAATATTTTTCTGAGGATCGAGTTTCTGCATTTTTTATTAGTTTCAGGGTGCCTGAGCTCATATTTATTTATATGAGATGCTTTTTAGTCCTAGATCGCTCGATTTACGGGACAGCGCTTGTCCCGGCGGGAGGTTTTAAATAATACTTAAAATATGGGACGTCCCGGGAAATACGGGACGTCTGGCATACCTAGTCCTGTGACACATATCTCTTCCAGCTGCTTCAACTCTAGTCAGTCTCTGGCCTTTCTCTGACCATCATCTGACCACCTTTTTGCCTGTCTGTCTCTTTTGCTTTTGCCCTTGTGTGGTTGCCACTCAGCTCTGTTATAAATTATTGTGTCTATTTTGCAGTGTGCTTTACTGTCCCTTGTCATATGACCAGCCCATCTCTACTTTAGCTGCCTAATGTTTTGCGGTACATTTTGCGTTCAAATGAAACCAACTCCTATAAAACTAACAATTGTCACAAAATATAGTGTACTTCTTTATGTAAAAATCGGTTAAAAATATTATAAAAAAATTATGATTTTAATATAGCAAAAACAATTTTTGGATCTTTACAGACTACAGTCTCCACCCAATATTTACACAAAGAGGTCGTGTTTAGGATCATTTTTCGTCGATTGTCCAGGGGAGAGGTATTTAGATGTGTTTAGCTAAACCACTAACGTAATGATGTCGTTTCAGTTGCGACGGCGGAGAACGGCGGCAAGTACGTGCCCCGCGCCATCCTGCTCGACCTGGAGCCCGGCACCATGGACGCCGTCCGCTCCGGCGCCTACGGCCAGCTCTTCCGGCCCGACAACTTCGTGTTCGGCCAGTCCGGCGCCGGCAATAACTGGGCCAAGGGCCACTACACCGAGGGCGCCGAGCTCGTGGACGCCGTGCTAGACGTCGTGCGCAAGGAGTGCGAGAACTGCGACTGCCTGCAGGGCTTCCAGCTCACGCACTCGCTCGGCGGCGGCACCGGCTCAGGCATGGGCACGCTCCTCATCTCCAAGATCAGAGAGGAGTACCCCGACAGGATCATGAACACATACTCGGTCGTCCCCTCCCCCAAAGTATCGGACACAGTCGTGGAGCCCTACAACGCGGTTCTGTCCATCCACCAGCTCGTCGAGAACACGGACGAAACCTATTGCATAGACAACGAGGCTCTATACGACATCTGCTACAGGACGCTTAAAGTGCCGAACCCCACGTACGGCGACCTTAACCACCTCGTGTCGCTCACCATGTCGGGCGTCACCACCTGCCTCAGGTTCCCCGGTCAGCTGAATGCTGATCTCCGCAAGCTGGCCGTCAACATGGTGCCTTTCCCCCGTCTTCATTTCTTCATGCCCGGCTTCGCGCCACTCACCTCCCGAGGCAGCCAACAGTACCGCGCGCTGACCGTGCCCGAGCTGACCCAGCAGATGTTCGACGCCAAGAACATGATGGCCGCCTGCGACCCGCGCCACGGCCGCTACCTCACCGTCGCTGCCATCTTCCGCGGCCGCATGTCCATGAAGGAGGTCGACGAGCAGATGCTCTCGATTCAGAACAAGAACAGCAGCTTCTTCGTGGAGTGGATTCCGAATAACGTGAAGACCGCCGTATGCGACATCCCGCCGAAGGGGCTGAAAATGTCGTCGACGTTCATCGGGAACACGACGGCGATCCAGGAGCTGTTCAAGCGCATCTCGGAGCAGTTCACAGCCATGTTTAGGCGCAAGGCCTTCCTCCACTGGTACACGGGCGAGGGCATGGACGAGATGGAATTCAACGAGGCTGAGAGCAACGTGAACGACCTGGTGTCCGAGTACCAGCAGTACCAGGAGGCCACGGCGGAGGACGACACGGAGTTCGATCAAGAAGACATGGAGGAGCTCGGCGCCGACGACCAGCACGACTGAGGGAACGATATCGTCAACGGGTGAACCACCCCATCATCGGTACATCCTATTGACACCGGACACAGCGAAGCTGGTGTCAAACAATCTCAGCGTCAATGGTGGGGTGGTGCGCCGTATTCCAATGATTTAGGATGTAAGGGAGTGTATGTTTTAACCAAAGTGTCCTTGTGAGAGCGCGCTGGTGGCCGTCCGGACTCGCGGCGGACGGGGCACCGAGCGGTATATATTTATAAAATTTTAACTGAGCGTCGACGTACCAATCAGTGCATTTTTATTTTAAGTTATTGTCTTGTATGCTTTTATATAATAATTTATAAATAAAAATAAATGTTTTAAAATTCTGTAGTGTTTCTTCTATGCAATTTAACAAGTAACTAATAACGTAATATTTGGATATATTATATTAAAAGGAAAAATGTTGATTTATTTTCTGTTGATGAGCCATGAGGTCATCGAGAACATAAAGGTTTCCTGTGCTTTAAATGCTAAAGTTTACTAAGCCACAGGGAAAAATACAAATAATGTCATGTTAGGCATTTATTATTAAAATCAATTTTATAACATAACATTATCTTAGTAATTAAATCTTTGATATTTCTACACTATTGAACTTCAACAAAATCAAAATACAAAAATATAACATTTGAAATAAAAAATGCAATTGCAAAAAAAAAAGATAATACATTTTATATTTGGCTAACATACATAATAAGTCTTTATCAAAATATTTTTAGAAAACTATATTTTTATAATTCAATGTAGGTAAAGTGTCATGAGGAATTCTGTTGTTAGCTGCTTTTTTGCTGGGCGACGAAACTACATTACTTCAAGTAGTACAGAGTGTTTACAACAGGCACCTATCAAACAGGCACTTTTTAAGGCAACTCGGTAAAAAAACGTGGAAATTAAAACTTTTATTACAATAATAATCTGCAAATATTGTAAAACCGTCATCATACCCGCTAACTTCTTCCAGACATACAATGGCACTAAATAATGAGTATCCCAGATTACTAATGATAACACTAGAGCTAAAACCTTAATTTTCTGCCTAAATTGTTTAGAAGCAGTGTTTGTGTGGGGAGACCTAGTAATTTAACTCTTATGAGTTCTTAAAAACAATACGCAGCAGAATATAAAAACAATGAACTTGGAATGGGAATTACATAACATTTAAAACAAAAGCCTTTGCATTCAAAGCCAATACTCGTATTTATAAACTCGACCACCACAAGTGGTTGGTTTTATTTCACACTAGCTGTTGCCCGCGTCTCCGCCCGCGTAAATACTACTGTATCAGTAGTATTTACGCTACGCTGTACTTAAGAGAACCGAGGGAACACTGTACTTTTTCGGGATAAAAAGTAGCCTATGTTTAATCCAGAGCCTAAACTACTACAAAACCAAATTTCATCGAAATTCGTTCAGTAGTTTTTGCGTGAAAGAGCAAAAAAACTTCCATGCATTCTCACAAACTTTCATATTTATAATATTAGTATGATATTAGTTTTTTTGTCTAACATTAAAATACCATATAGCCCAAGTATTATCGTTAGTAGAGTAAATAAATGCACAATATATATTCTCAAATAACTAAAACATTCTGTTACAATATACCTTAATTCTAGTGTTTGTGTTAACGAGTGTTTTTGGAGATTCTATTATATACACTTTAAGTGACTTTATACATGCCAATAAAAGATAAAATAGCTATCATAATATAACAATTACTTTGTTCATTAAGTATTTTATGTTACATCAATATAAAAATAATTGACTTTATTATTTAATTATAATTGGATCGTACAGTTGAAAATGCCCATAAACCATTATATTCTGCTGATTTGTATTTCATGGTTATAGGCAGTTTCTCTCGAAAATGCTGTTGATAAATATTTAGGAAACACAATATTATATGGACGGTTGAAAATATAAATATAATATTAATTATTTTTGCATAATGAAAAAGAAAGTAATATAGCGAACTGCTTTTAAAGAAAACCTTGTCTTTAGCCAAGATGCCATCGCCAATTACGACGGCGGTGTTAGAAATCAAAAATGTATTGTACTGACGTATCGCGCGCTATGTCACTTAGCGAATGTCAATGCCATATAATTTCAATTTCGAAGATCGTGTCATTGTAATTAACGATGGCATGTTGGCTGAGCCCTGTGAACTATACAATAATATCATTAATTTTATTTTACGAATCTTTTGCTCCAGGTTTGTAAATGTTTATAATGTTATCATAAAGAAGCCTCAATTTTATAACCGTACCACACTAATACGCTTCATAAAATGCAAATATAAAGTTCATGCATATATTTTCATCATTTATACTAAGCTAAAAATAATTCTAATTATAAGCAATTACAGCTTTCATGTTAAGTCTATTGGGATCATTGCATTTTATAAACTTTTCTAGACTTAAATATATTTTATTTACAATATATTATATACATGGTGTGATAATGTGTGTGTCAAAGGAAAAACGGGGAAAAATTCAATATAAACATAACGCCTCCGTGGTCCAGTGGTTCAGAACTTGGCTCACTCAATTCCCGAGTTGGAACAGCAAAATCCGTCTGACAAGAGAGATGATCCATGCGTCGGATGGGCATGTAAAGTCGGTCCTGCGCCTGATCTCTCGCCAGTCGTGTCAGTCATCCGTCCCACTCGGTTACGAGAGTAAAGGAGGAGAGAGTGCTCTTGTGTACTGCGCACACACTTGGGCACAATAAAATAACTCCTAGCGTAGCTGGCCTGGTTTCAATGAAACCGGTGTGGGGAGAGCTAATTTTTGTCTGTTCAACACACACATTCACACCCCAGTTACAATACTAGTCGGCACTTTTTATTAACACTAGTTCTCTATACAGGCAACATTATACCTAAACCTAGATTGTGGACAGCAACATCATTTTTGAAAGTTCCTTTTTTCACACTTATTATGACGGCCTCTGCTGCTCTGTGGTTGAGCGTATTGGTGCTCCAGCCGGGGGTCGCGGGTTCGAATCCCGCCGAATGAACAAAAAGCAAAGCTTTTCTGTGTTCCCGGGTCATAGATGTGTATTAAAAATACCTCTAGTTATCTGGTCCTCGGAACACAACCTCTTCGAGTACTTAGCACGGTGCCAGATGGACGGAGTGTGAAGGGTCCGTAGATATTACTTTTCTTTGTCCAAGGGAATAAACTGTAGCTGCCTACTTTTATTTAAATGTTTTCCTGCAAACTTTTGTTGAATAAAATGCCAAAATAAGTTGCTGTCCGCCACTAAAGTATTTGGCAAAACTCACTGGCTAACTTACAAATACATACACATACACACATTACGTTAAATACACCCACCTAGTTGTACTGTAATAGTTATGAGTTTTGCAATATCTACTCTATAAACATAAATTTCCTCTATATAGCCTGAATGATCGATGTCAAGCTGGCTTACCGTACTCTGATTTTAATTAATCTGTCAATAAAATAACAGTCAAAAGTCATTCTGTCTCTACTCTCTACAAAATGACAAAGAAAGGAGAGTGCCTTGAAATTTTATTTTATTGACTTAGGTCAAGGAGTTAGAATATAGTTTGAATATAATATAAGTTATTCCGCTACACACGAAACGATAAACTGCACAGTTCGGTTAAACCGGTGGTCGACAACGCGCGACAATTATCTTAATTTCTTAATATAAATTACTTTTTAAGTACACTGAAAACTTTGTTTTATATTAGTTTTTGTTTTCCCCTCATTTTGTCGTCATTCCTACTTTGTTATTTGTATTCATTTAATAAAAATAAATAATTTGCATATTATAATATCACGTATAAGCAGGCCTGTCCCACTCTCCGTGTGGGTATCGAAAATGTAAGTACGTGCGGCGGCCGACTCGAGCGGGCCAATCAGTAGGGGCTCACGCGCGAGCGGGGAGTGACGTATGCGCGAGATTGGTTCGTTGCATTGTTTTATGGATTGTATTGAATCATAGATCGATTTGTTTTGTTGTTTGTTGACAAAAGAACCTAGAGTAATAGTAAGGCGGCGTGATTAAACATCTTTGAGTAATATCAGGCCTGTCTCACTTCCCGAGAAGGTATCGAAAACGTATGTAGGTACGCGCGAATTTATTAGGTTTATTTGGAAAGTAATTTGTTCACTAAAGTACAGTAGGTACGTGCTAGAAAAACGTTGTAATTAAATATTGAGATTAAATTATTTTCTAAAACGAGACAACCCCGATTTCGTCAGAAAAGATAAGAGTTACGCGATAGAAGGAGACGCAACTTCTAGGTAAGTATAACCGTAGACAATCAAGTGCTGCGCGATCTAAATTGAACTTAATCGTATCGTAGCAAGAGTCCCTATTTCTTTAAACGACTCTTCGGAGTCAGTCCTCTGTACTTGTATGTACACATGCAAGTCGTATGTACCACTATGTAATCTGTGGTATAAGTATAGTATCTACCTACAATAGATATATAGGTAGATATCAATTAGGTAGAAAATTATCTTACAAGTACGGCCCCGCCTTTATCTTTATTTTTTACTATGTGATCCATGTCTGTGAAAGTTTTATCGTCACGTGTGTAGCTGCGGGACTTAGTGACTTTTTACTTATATACTTAAACCACCGAGTCACTGCACTGTTGAGCACAAACATCGTCAATATCTTGTACAGTGTCAAGTACTAATAACAAATACACGCCAAATTTTCACTAAAATGTAAACGACACAAGGTGCCTTCATTATATATATATTATAAAAAAGAGTTTCCCAACCAGTTTTTACGGCGGGGGGCGGGCTTGGGATTATAAATAACTCTTTTTGGAACGAAGTTCCTTATCGCGCGTTGCGAAAGGGGGCTAGACGGAAAAAATTAAGACTAAAAGTTGTAACGACACTTTTTGCAATAGTTGTAAGCCGTGCGGTGTGCGCGTGTTTCTCTGTCTGTCTCTCTCTCTCTCTCTCTCTCAATTATTACTAAAATTGAGCCTACTGATTAAGTTTATATTATATTATATTTGTTAATAATAAAAAAAATATTATTATAACTTAAAAATTAATCGAAAGGAACTTCGTTCCATCCGGGTGTCCCTTGACACCTCTCAAGTTTTTTTTAAATAAACGCCCTTTTAAATAAATTTTGATAACAATATTTATTTAAATGGGCGTTTTTAACGACATTTATTTCCATACAAATCTCTTTTTTAATGGAAATTAACATGTCGAAATTTGTATAATAGCGACTATCGAGGCGTCGATTAATATTTTTAATAAAAAAAAATCTATGTTGAATTTGTGGTTTTGACATCTCCATGCCCCCATTGGGAGGCTCCTCCTCCTGGCTGGGAACGTTTATCGCTTTTAACAATACACAAATAGATGACTTTGCCACAATACTCGCATCTCTACAAACTGATCTCGTTGTCATCGTTGAGTATAATGCTGTTGTCGTTGGCGGCCAGCTTGAGGAGCGTCTTCTTGACCCTGAGCATCGGC
The DNA here is from genome assembly GCA_037179445.1 of Phengaris alcon alcon. Lineage (NCBI taxonomy): Eukaryota > Metazoa > Arthropoda > Insecta > Lepidoptera > Lycaenidae > Phengaris > Phengaris alcon. Next base: position 841,424 of record JAYRCH010000567.1, on the reverse strand, counting down.
AGTCTCACCTCCGCGTTCTGGTGCCAACACTCCTTCATGAGGTTCGTCAGCCCGACCATTGTCTGAAAAGTTGCACAATTATTTTATCGGGGCAAATTAAAAATTTACATCATAATATAAGGACCACGAGTGACCCATTACAGTTTCTAAGTATGGTATTAATTCTTAGCCAAATGTTCATTTAATATGTTCACTATGTTCATTTAAAATTTATTCATAACTTATGTAAGTACATCTCACAAATATTTTACAATCAGATATTGCCCGTGATTGCGTAGGTACGCGCAAAAAGCAGTCCCGGGGGAATTTTGCTACGATAAAAAGTAGCCTGTGTTAATACGGAGTCTAAACAACTACCATACCAAATTTCATCAAAATCCGTTCAGTAGTTATTGCGTGAAAAAGTAACAAACATCCATACATACGTTCATAATATTAGTAATGAAGTAAGGATATCGTCGATTAAATAGAAGTGTCATATTTAAATTTTTTCGGAAAGTAAGACCTATTGCTAGCGTTGGCCTGATAAAAACTATATTTATGTATGGATAATAGACACTTTATGTAATTACATTGTAATTAATAGTCTTTATTACAATGTTATTACTTTCCGAAAATTTTGAAAAAATGACACTTCTATTTAATCGACAATATGTATAATACAAAGTCAAAATCTCCAGACAGATGTTAGTTTTGTTGGAAAACTCTGATCAATGAGGAGTATTATGTAAGTATTTTTTCGTACATAGCGTCGCATCGTCAAATTTTAAAATACAATTTAGTGATATATTTCTCAGGGGCGTGCGCTCCTTGTAGGCAGAAATGCAGTGCTTTACTTGTCATTACAGATATTTTAATAAAACGTTCGTACGTTTTAGATGACTTTAATTAATAGTAAATAAATTAATTAAAAAAATATAATAACTTAAAAACGGCTAATATTTTATAAATAGCAACTCATCTCATGCCGTTGCGTTCTGCAGGACAAATCATCGCATGTATGTGTAATTTTCATACTTCGCAAACGCACACACCCATGAATATCGACATGATTATATAGCGGCAAGACCCGCGGCAGGCGATGGCTCTCGGCTATCCGATCGCTTCCGAAAACCGCCGAACTAGCTTGTCGGAAATTATTCGTTGCCTATAATCCGAGTAAAAATAATAGACGGAAATCTAATAAATCACGTATGCACATTATGCATTTTTGTTTAGTAAGGTTTTATTTGTTTAAATAGAAGAAACGTTTTGTGTTTCGCGGGGGCCATATTGCATATTTCATGTGATAAGCATTGTTTACAATTTAACCGCTCCAGTTTATTTATAGTTTTCTTATAAGATTTTTCATTTTAACATTTGAAATTGTGTACATTTAACAGTTTATTACTGAGTTTCTATAATAATTGTAGTGATTTGCTATTACTAGTGCGTTTGTTGATTTTTAAAAATGTTATTTGATTGTGAGGTTTGTGTTGAAAATGTGTGTTTAATAAAAATTAAAAATAACAAGTTCTCACAATTGTCATTTCAGTAAAAATATTCATTCTGTCTAAAGGTAGGTGTGTACCCGAGTTACAACAATTAAACCAGCAAAAAAATAATGTAACTCGAAAATTTCAAGTCAAAAGTTATGAAACGTATAACTGGCTGTGTGGTTGTGTACACACGATTAAATTATATTGTTTTCCTTGCATATTATTTAGTTATTTACATCGGGATATAGTAATCTCAAGTAACCGGAACCTTGAATATGTGAAAAATGAAGCTGACTGACTGGTGAGTAGTTATAATATTTTAAAATATGCTTATTAGTTTACTTATTAGAATTTCTTCCGCCGCGACGATCGATCGCTGTTTTGTCTGCGTTGCCGTAGAAGATGTACATGAATAGTAGTACATCTAAGACTTGCTCTGTTGGCATGGTTTCGACTTACGAGATCCGTCGCTTGGCTGTAGCTATGCTAAAAATCTATAAACGAAAAAGTTTTTGTGACCGAGTACTTCGTCGCATACCCAGTGTCATAATCCTGTGCACGCCACTGATATTTCTAAGTTATGTAATACAGTCGTTACATTTAAGAGAACTAGATTCAAGTTGATTGTTACCATTGTTAAATTAAGGTTGACATAATCATATGATGAAGAGTCTTTAAATAAAGATTAAAAAAAAAAGAAAAGCCGTGCTGCCGGCACTTTTAAGGCCTCACTTCCTACTATGTAGCATTAGAGCCGGTTATGTCACGGGTAACACGCCACATACCGGGTGCTGCTGCTGCGGGGGCTCCGGGCGAGCGCGCATCTCGCACACCACCTTCCGCATGTCGTCGAAGCTCGGGTCCGAGGGCACGAGCTCGTGGTAGGGCGGCCATGCCTCGTGCGCGGGCTGCGCGCGCCGGCACACCTCCCACAGCACTAGCGCGAGGGCGTAGGTGTCGCACTTGCGGTACGACTCGAAACATTTCAGGTTCATGCTGGAACAACATACGTATGTTTACTGTACAAAACAATGTATATTCGGTAGTCGAGCAATAAGAACAATATAATATTGATTATTATTGTGTGTTTTTACTTTTTATGTAACAGACCGAATGGTTATAAGCGATTATTGCCCCCCATGAACACATGTGTCAGGTGCGTTGCCGGCCTTATTAAGTATGTTTTATGAGGTACGTTATACATAAACCTCCATTGGCAGAGGCAATGAGTAAAAAAAGTGCCTTCGAAACTTCACACTGGTTTTTCATTAGGCAGTTTATTACTCCTAACGTGCCGAAACATCAATCCCCATATCTTACATCAAGAATATCGAAGAAACACCAACGCTTACAAAACATTGCATATTATGTCCGAAAAGTACTTTTCGACCTTATTGGTTGGCAATATGGTCAAAAAGTGGTACACCGGATCTGACCGCGACCGCACATTCAAGTTATATGATATAAATATTTGACATTATTGATAAACAAAATTAAAATATTTAACTAACCCCCAAATTGGCAAGCAGTGAGATGATGAATTACATCTAAGAACACTTTCGATCCTGATTCATATCAGCTTTCAAACAAAAAAACTAGGCATACTTTACGCATGGGTATGTGTGCACGCACACATTTGCTCGCAGGTTGTAGTTATTTTTTCGCGAGATATTGCAAGATATAATATTAATTAAAATTGTACCTATACAAAAACACAAACCCCCTTACTAATAAAAAGATTTACACAACGGATAACTCAAACAACATTGCTGTCTTTGTCTGATGCGTTGGAAAAGTCACTTGACAGACAAAGACAGCAATGTTGTTTAAGTGTTGGGTAGATCAAAATTGGTATCCGTTTGGGAGCTACAATGCCATGGATCACATCACATAAAGTCACATTAAACTTGGACCACCCCTCTTTTTTGTTGGGGATTAAAATTCAACCTAACTGCTCAGTAACACAGCTTTATTTCGCGTAAACAATGCTCACGAGTTACGACGTAAAAACCTATGATTTCGAATATATTTATATTGAAATGAAAAAGATCAGAACTACCTGAGCTCGCCACTATTTCTCCCTAGTTCATACAGTTGCAGACCATATTACGTCTTAGAATCAACGACGATACAATAATACCTGAATTGCCACCAGCTCCCTAGCTATAGCCAATGTAGTCTGACATACCTCTGATCCAGCATCTCCGGGCTCATGTATCTCTTGGTCCCCTGTCTCGGGTTGTGTATCTGGTCCGTGGCCACGTGCTGCCTGGTCACGGCCAGCCCGAGGTCCGCTATGCAGCACTCCCCGTTCACCTTCACTAGAATGTTCTTGGACTTGATGTCGCGGTGAGCGATCGCCGGTTTGCCCTGGTGGAAAAAAGAAAACAAAATATTATATTACACTCTGTTCAGACACGGTAAACAGTAGAACATCTTCATACAAACGTGCCGCGATCGGTTTGAATGTGTGCGTGCGCGCCGGGCGCCTATTCGCACGCTGACACACATCTCGTATAAGGAATGATAAGGCGCTCTCAGTACGGGCTGTGCCGTGGCCGATCGCGTACGTACCGTGATCACGCGTATTGTTGTATGTCGGCTCGCGTTAGCCTGCTTTTTATAACGCTTTTATTAGTTTCACCTGTATATTTGCTTGCTTGTTTGTTTGTTTGTTTGTAACCGACTCCTTTGGGCTCGATTTTGTCCTACTTTGAACGATCAGATTTAATTCAAACTTTGCACACCTGTCAAAGACCGATGACAATGCAATAATTCGATTAAAATATCCGATTATCCTGATTAAATTCGCCAGGATTCATCAATTTCTTTCCGCATCCTTTGCATGAGAGTAAGAGAGATACGAGGGCTGCACTAAAAGTATCGGGAATGGAATATTTCCACTGTTCCTGTCATATTAAAATCTTTTTAATTTAAAACTCCTTGGTTTTAAAAATCGAATACCGTTTATTTATTTAAAAAAAGATTCTCGGTCTTGTCAAACTTGTTTAGTCGTTGAGAAAATGGAATTGACTCGAGAAAATTCTAGAGCGATGATTTATTATGACTTTCGAAGTGGTTTAACACAAAATCAGTGTGTTGACCGGATGATTTCTGCATTTGGTGATGAAGCCCCATCCAAAACCACAATTTATCGCTGGTTTGCTGAATTTCAACGTGGACGTGTCAAGCTCAGTGATGATCCCCGTCAAGGTCGTCCAAAAACTGCAGTCACCCAAGAAAACGTTGATGCTGTGCGTAAGCTGATTGAGGAAGATCGACATGTGACATACCGCGAAATTCAGGCAACTTTAGACATTGGCATGAGTCAAATACAAATAATCTTGCATGAACAATTAGGTGTAAAAAAGTTGTTTTCCCGATGGATACCGCATTTGCTCTGTGAAGAGCAAAAAGCGGCTCGCGTTACTTGGTGCGTCAGAACTCTCGAAAGATTCCACGCAGGATCCTCAAATGTTGTATACAACATCGTATCAGGTGACGAATCCTGGATATACGCGTACGAACCCGAAACAAAAACCAGTCACGAGTTTGGGTGTTCGAAAATGAGTTAAAGCCAACAAAAATTGTTCGTTCACGGAGTGTTGCAAAAAAAATGGTGGCCACTTTTGTCTCCAAAACCGGCCATGTTGCGACTATTCCTCTTGAGGGACAAAGAACGGTTAATGCAGAATGGTATGCTAACATTTGTTTGCCTCAGGTCGTTTCTGAACTCCGTAAAGAGAACTGCAACCGCCGCATCATCCTCCATCACGACAATGCGAGTTCTCACACCGCGCACAGAAGAAAAGTTTTTAGAGCAAGAAATCATAGAATTATTAGACCATCCGCCGTGCAGCCCCGACCTAAGCCCTAATGATTTCTATACTTTCCCTAAAATAAAGAATAAATTGCGTGATCAGAGATTTTCATCACCTGAAGAAGCTGTGGACGCCTACAAAACGGCCATTTTGGAGACCCCAACTTCCGAATGGAATGGTTGCTTCAATGATTGGTTCCATCGTATGGAAAAATGTGTCAAATTTCGCGGAGAATACTTCGAAAAGCAATAAATACATTTTTAAATAGTAATGTTGTGTCACTTCCTTGCGTCCCGAAATTTTCAGTGCCGCCCTGGTAGAACTAGTGCGCGAACTACGCATGCGTGCAGTTTCAGGCTTACTCTTTGGCAAATCGTACTAAAAAGCAAAAAAATAAATTATAGTTAAAAAAACTAAAAAAACACGCTTTATAGAAAATCTAACTGAAAAATAAAAAATTAAATTTAATAAATTTGGATTAAGAATAGTGTAAATGAAAAATAAATGTTTATTATTGTAAAAAAGCGTGGGGTGCATAGTGTCAATAGTTATAAACATTTTATTTTACAACCTCACGCTTTTTTACAATAATAAACATTTACTTTTCATTTACACCATTCTTAATCCAAATTTATTAAATTTAATTTTTTTGTTAGATTTTCTATAAAAGCGTGTTTTTTTAGTTTTTTTTTTTTAATTATAATTTATTTTAGCATTTATTTGACAGCCCTTGCGCCAACGCGAGATTAGGCAAATAACTCGCCAGTCGGCCTTAGATGTCCTACTGTTCTGTTTACCGTGGTTCAGATCCAAATTAATCTTAACGTAAACAAATAGATTGAATTCGATCAAATAACCGTGTCATTGAATTTCTTGATTGCGCGGTAAATGTATTGCAATTTAAATGTCACTTCATTTAAATTGGGAATTTTCCTACATGTAATAATTTAGTTTTTTTAATAAATTAGGAAATAATTAGTTATTACAACTTGATAAAAGTAATAAGAATGAGTATTTTATGTGTAGTTTTGGCATCATATGCATTTCGAAGTGTCGAAAAAGTTCAAATATTTTACAACATTAATGTATAAAACCTACATAATTAGTTTACTTACATCAAATACAAAAAGATTTACTATGATATGTATCAACATAAACGCGCAAACTTCAGAGATATTTTAGAATTTTGTGCATATGGCCATACATTTCATATCAACATTAGTAGCGTGTGACGTCACCTACTTGTACGAATTAACGAAAAATTACAGGAAAATACCGTATTGTAAGCATTATAGTGCTCTATTGCCTCTTTATTTACGTTGAAATTGGTTGTGAATGGATATATATGAATCTATTTATTTTGTAGATTCACATAACAATTTCATTATGGTTGGATTTTTAAAAAAATTGGCCTATTATGAACCCTATTATACTATTGAAAATCCGATATGTTTATTTCGTATAATATTCTGTTTATATGTAAAAATCCTAAGCCTGGTTTTGATTACCTGAAATAGATTTCACCTTGAAGATTGTCATAGACTACATAGTACATGACATACATATAGTAGGATAGATTAAGAGTTCTACGATCTTCGGAAACAAAATTGCAGAATTAATCATCACTAAAATCACACAACCACCAAGACAGGCGATTAATGCAGAGTCGATTGCAGATTGAATAATATGTAACAGAAAAACATTACACACCTGTGTTCCGTGTATATCAGTGTGCAGATGCAGCAGCCCATTGACTATGGACAGGCAGATGACCATCATCTGCTGGCGGGTTAGCGTGGTCCGCGCCAGGTGCTCGTACAGCGAGCCCAGCGGGTGGTAGTGGGTTATCAGCCAGAGCTGAGAACAAAGCAGATAATTGCTGCAGATGTTATAAAAACAATGAGCCGTCGTGGTATGCTCGGTACCTGCATGTGAAGGGTCAAAGGAACGTCATTTTTTTTAAGTCGGTTAATAAAGTAAACGTTTGCGCACAACTGAGTCGACGGCGCGGCGTTAGTTTTGGCATTCGAGTCGATTTTACTGCTGAGGCACACAAATAGTTTTTAAGTCGGTTAATAAAGTAAACGCTTGCGCACAAATGAGTCGACGGCGCGGCGTTAGTTTTGGCATTCGAGTCGATTTTACTGCTAAGGCACACAAATAGTTTTGCAAGTCGGTTAATAAAGTAAACGCTTGCGTACAAATGAGTCGACGGCGCGGCGTTAGTTTTGGCATTCGAGTCGATTTTACTGCTAAGGCACACAAATAGTTTTGCAAGTCGGTTAATAAAGTAAACGCTTGCGCACAAATGAGTCGACGGCGCGGCGTTAGTTTTGGCATTCGAGTCGATTTTACTGCTAAGGCACACAAATAGTTTTGCAAGTCGGTTAATAAAGTAAACGCTTGCGCACAAATGAGTCGACGGCGCGGCGTTAGTTTTGGCATTCGAGTCGATTTTACTGCTAAGGCACACAAATAGTTTTGCAAGTCGGTTAATAAAGTAAACGCTTGCGCACAAATGAGTCGACGGCGCGGCGTTAGTTTTGGCATTCGAGTCGATTTTACTGCTAAGGCACACAAATAGTTTTGCAAGTCGGTTAATAAAGTAAACGCTTGCGCACAAATGAGTCGACGGCGCGGCGTTAGTTTTGGCATTCGAGTCGATTTTACTGCTAAGGCACACAAATAGTTTTTAAGTCGGTTAATAAAGTAAACGCTTGCGCACAAATGAGTCGACGGCGCGGCGTTAGTTTTGGCATTCGAGTCGATTTTACTGCTAAGGCACACAAATAGTTTTGCAAGTCGGTTAATAAAGTAAACGCTTGCGCACAAATGAGTCGACGGCGCGGCGTTAGTTTTGGCATTCGAGTCGATTTTACTGCTAAGGCACAGAAATAGTTTTGCAAGTCAAAAACGTTAGCATCGACACGGCGCGCAGATGGCGCGCCGTGTCTTCGTCAGAAAATTATTCGATAAAGACACGGCGCGACTAGTTTATTTTAGTTACTTTGATAGTAGAATGTCTTACAGCATCCTTTTATGGGGAAATGCCGCCGACATTAATACAATATTTGTGCATGTATTTACAAAATGTCCCTTTTTGAATCTCTGAGAGAAAAGTGTAAACAAATAGGTATTCGGACCGTCGCTTCTCAATACATTTTGGATAATATATTTAATGTTAGAAAGAAAATTAGTAATTTTGAAACTAAAATCGACAACCACTGTAGTAACACTAGAGATAAGCACAAGCTAGTGATCCGGTGATATACCGGTGATCAGACTAAGTAAAGTAAGCAAATCCTTTAAAGGTCAATACAATGTATACGCCTATACAATAGAATCCCAGAACACGTTCAAATCATTCCATTAATAAATTTAAAAAAGTAGTTACAGAACGTTCGTGTGCTAAGTTTATTATAGGGTCAATGATTTTATTGACGATCGCACACTATAGGAATAGGATGGTCACCTGCACGGCTGCTTCTATACACTATATTTATAATATTATGTATCTCACTTTTGTTAATATTATATACTAAGTTTACATATTGTAAAAAAAAATATATTTTTTTAAAAGAACAATTTTCCATCTTATTGCTAAAAGATAGCACCGTGCGAGTTTCTTACGCCGGTTCCTCTTGCCGGGTTAGTTCCCGAACCGGTGGTGAGCATCACGTAGGGACAATTCCATAAGCGTTGCTTTGTAACCTAATAGGGAAATAAAACTTTTTTGATTTTGATTTCGATTGCGAGCGGCGGTCTGTCGTGTGGTTTCGCCGCTAGGCGCTAAGATTTCACAGGCGACAAATGCTGCTAACGCTTGTGTGGTGTCGTGTCCTGTGGAGTGTCCTGTTCGCGTCTACCGCTCCATCTCATGCCTTGTGTTTGGACGCCCATTGAACCCCCGTGGGGAATTAATTTGGAAAAATCCTTTTATAGTAGTGTACCTACCTCATAATAACTCTCTACTTGTCAAATTTAAGCACAATCAGTATATATTCATAGTATTTAAACATTTCACCATACAAACTTTTCACTACTTTAGAGGAAAGAAATTCAAAAAAGGGTAAAATATATGTTCAATCATTTGCATTTATTAGCTCGGATATTTAGTTAATGGATATAGGTGAAGATTTTCAATTTTTAACAAACTAAATTTCAACCCTTATTTTACACCCCGTAAATTCTAATAAATCCTGTATGTATTTAAGAGCATGAATTTAAATTTTCATAAAAATTAGTGTAGATTTAAAGATGGGTGAAAGGTATTTGAAAATTTTCACCCATTTTAAGGGTGAAAATTTTCAAATACCTTCGTATTGTGGGTCTTTAAATTAAAACTACTGTCCAAATTAAACATTTCTACCATTAGCGGTTACGGCTGTGCGTGCGTATATATGTCAGCGAGGCAGTGGGGCATTTTTTTTTTATACTAGACTAGCTGTTTCCCTCGGCTCCGCCTGCGTAAATATAATATCGGGAATACTGTACTTTTCCGGGATAAAAAGTATCCTATGTTATAATCCAGAGCCTAAACTACTACCATGCCAAATTTCATCAAAGTCCATTTAGTAGTTTTTGCGTGAAAGAGTAAGAAACATCCATCCATCCTCACAGACTGTCACATTTATAATATTAGTAGGATTTAGGGTTAGATTAGGTCAGTATGTGCGCAGTACCTGCGTGCAGCTGTTGCGGCTGGTCATGTCGCTGCCGACGTACGCGAGGATGTTGTCGTGGCGCAGCATCACGGTGCTGTACACCTCGGTCTCGCGCCGCCAGCTCGCCTCGTCCCGGGAGAAGAAGATCTTGACCGCGACCGCGTCGCCGCACCACGCGCCGCGCCAAACTTCGCCGTAGCGACCCTGTGGAAGACGATAACTAACTGTCATCATACTTATTTATAAATAGAGAATTTTAGAGAGACTAGTCATCGCAGGTTTAAAGACACACCAGTGGCGAAGGCCGGTTCTCCTTCATAGGGAAGCCCTAGCCCGTATAACAGGTAGGGATTTGGATATGGGTCTTTAAAGGAAGTGGTAAGTGAAGTCGAATGAATGGAGGAACCCCACGCCACTGATACACAGTTATCTTTAGCATAAATTAACGAATATGACTCTCAACAATGATGACCAATTTACAATTGTAAACAAATTGTAATTGTAAACAAATTAATTGTAATTTACAATTGTAAATAGTACATAGCTAAATACAGCTACATTAATTTATAAAATGAACCTATCGATCACGTTTTATAAAGCTACAAAAAAGTTAAGTTATCTAAAGTAAAAAATATCTTGTACTTAGTGAGACTAAGGATATACACCGATTTAATGAATATATACTTAAGATATTTCAGAAATCAAAAAGCAATATAAGCAGTAATCGTAACTGCGAACCCACCTTCCCTATCCTGTCTAGCAGCGTGACCTGCTTAGCCAACGTCCTCTGCACCATGAGCGGTAGGCCAGACCCAGACCCTGAGGTCATGGAGCTCTCGAGGTACTCTCGCAGTGTTGAGTCACCCGCCGCCACCGCTCGCAGAGCTGTCGACCCTTCTGCACCTATCACCATACATTTATATTTGACCAACTATTTATAACCAACTAGCTGTCCGGTGTCCCGACACACTATGTTCTGTCTTAACCACGTTCATTGTTCAATCGTAATTTTTAGTATTTTCAACGCAATTTTTTTCAATATTTCTCACAGTTTAATCCTTCCCTGAACTTCTGCAGTCATTTCAAGATCAAATTTAGCCAAATCGGTCCAGCCGTGCTCGAGTTTTAGCGAGACACAAGTTTTGCAAGTCATTTTATATATAAGAAGAAGAAGATTTAATCCTCTCGGACAGGTTTTTTGCGTGGCAATCAACGAATACTTGTCACGGCGAACTACGTTGCATAGACAATAGTGAATAGACAGACTCTAGTCTCTACAGTAAATTCTGTTTCGTTAATGCTATTTCTTTAAATAATAAAATTTCTTTTGAGGCACCATGTTATGCTCAATTAATATTGCTTGAAAACAACAATTCTTAGATTATTCTTAAGTCTTACCTTCATAATAAGCACTCGTAACAGGGGGACTGTACATATTGGCAGTGAAATATTTCGAATCTGCGCCGAGTTTCTCCGCAGCTCTCGACACTCTGAGCCTAGAAAAAGTATCAACAAATTTAAAAAAAAAAGCAACAGCTAATAGAAAAAAAGAAAATTATTACTATAAACAGAATGTAATCGTGTGCAAAAAAACTGTGTAGTTCTATATTAATAGATCGCCGACGCGATCGTGCGACGCGAGTCGCGGGGATTGTTTAGTGCTCCATATAAATACATATTAAGCAGTGGCTCCGCGACCCTATTCCGGTCTCGGGTCGCGATCGCCATTTGCGCGTCGCGTGCATTGGAAGAAGAGAACGTACACATAATATTATAATTTGTTAGCCCCATCCCGTCGGTGACCACACAGCCTGCAGAATGGCCGTCGCGGGAGATTATTCATATTTTCCCAGAAGATATTAACTGTGACAAAACACCAATCCTCTACCCCTGAGGGGTGTCCCCTACCCCCACTAAATACGCTCGGTCCCTCCCTAAACAGGTCACATTACATGGGTTTGTTACCTAAATTTATATCGAGTTTAATGATTTAGTCCTTATTTATTACCTGTGTGTTCGTCTTAATAAGAATATAACGAATGCCGCTACAGCAACCAATGCCACTGCACATGCTGCCACTCCGAGCCACAGTCTCCAGGCTGTGGCCTCTAGAGGTTCAATGGCGGTGTCCGCAGACAGCTCAGGGAAGTCCCCATCATTACACATGTCCCCTTGACAGCAGGTTATGTTGAGCTGGCCGGCATGGCGTTTGCGAGGACTGAAATAATTTTTATATTATTAAAAACTTATCATAAAACAGTTTATAACATGAATAACATATATGAATAAACATATGAAGTACATCAATATGGTTTTGTATTATGAGAACTAAAATAATTTAAAATACTACAGTATTTGATCGAGCATCTACTATCCGAAAGTCGATCAACCGAATAACCACATCTTCTTTAAGCGTGAAAGTAATCACGTTTTTAAATGCCTAAACCGTTGATGTTACTATGAAAGATAAATACCAGAATTATACTGTATATAAGTATATACAGTTCGATTAATCAAAAAAATATTATTTTTAAACATTTACTCTTCTCTTCTCTCTCTTCCTCTTCTTCTTCTTCTCTTCTCTCTTCTTCTTCTTCCTTCTTTACTCTGATTTTAACTTCAATTAAAATAACAGCCGAAACGTAACTCCGTCTCTACTGACTGACAAAGGAAGGGAGATAAATTGAATAAAAGTAACATTATTTATAATATTAAGGTAATTTTAAATTTTTTCTTCCCCTACTTTTGCGCCAAGTTTTCGCCACCTACTACAAAGGTTTTTTTTTTGACTTGTCTACAATTATTATTATACTGATACTGGCTATTCCTTAAGGGAGGCCATTTTAAAGAAGAAGAAGTAACATTATAAACACTGAAAATAAAAATTATTAGAATCAAATTAAGTAGATTTTATCAAAAACAGATTTTCTAGATTAGCTAAAGTCAACAAACAACTATTACTTATTAATGTTTTAACTTTTACCTGAATGTTTTAAATGTCTAATAAAGATGTATTATAATCATAAATTATACTTTGGAGCGTCCGACTGTCAACATTAAAAAAGCCGTTGCGCGTGGAACGATGTCGAAACGATATCGTGTCGTAAGGTGTAATTTCCGCATATTTTTCTTTCAAGATTTTAATGATAAATTGATTCTAAAAACATTGCATGTTATATATATTTAGAAATTAGAATAAATTCCCTAGAACTAGATTTAAAAATAAATAAAATTACTAAATGAATAAAAGCAATCTTGACGTGAACACAAAATAATTAAATTTTTTACCAATTCTTACTTTCAAAACTCAATAAAAACCATATTTATGTTTTTCTATACTTAAATTTGCTTTAAATTTGTTTTTATATACTTAATATAAATAATTTATATTAAACAAAACAGGCCAATATAAAAAATAAAAATCTATGACCCCCCATAAGTGTCGCGCGGCATTATACGGCAGAAGGCATCCGCGCTTGCTTTTTCGATTTTCATTGATGACTTGTTAGTAAAACCTTGGCATGTTATATATATTTAGAAATTCGAAGAATCATTTTTTTTCTTTATCATTCTAAACAATGTAAAAAATTGCAAGAAATATAAAGCAAATAGTACATCATACAAAATATCAAATATGTTTTCACTGGGAATTAAATTTATAGTGTTGGTTTTTACTTTTTGAAGCTAAATTATGGCAAAAATTTATATGACACGCATTCCAAAGTTTATATTTAATTAATTAAATATATGTTTAATAATTATGTATATAAAAAGTTACGTGATTTGTACATCAAATTAACCAAACATCAAATAACGCAAATGACAAGATTAAAAATTCTCTAGTCGTAGACTCAATCCAACACCAGAAGCAAACCAATGCACTAAAAAATATGCACAACAAGCATTCCATCCCAGCTTCTTTAATACCAAAAACAAAACAAGTAGACACATCTGAACACCTAGATAATACGAATGCTGAGATGCAACCAAACGAATCACTGAACAGTACAGGCATAACTGAAGAAATAAGCCAGGATTATTCAGAAAGATTGCAGGACTTTAACTCTGAGACCAACCCTATGCTTGGCAGAAGGTGCCTATAGTCAGAAAGTCCAAGAAGCGAAAGTCCACTCCACCACCATCAGAGGGAATACAGACTTCAAATAGCTACAGTAAATTAACCATAGACTTAACCTTTATGGAATTGAAAATGTCCATAAAGTAACAAAACTTATCGAAACAGCTACTGAAAAATCCGAGTTTACATACAAAATGGTAAATAAAAATCAACTAAGTAACTAATATAACTAATTCTTAGCACCAATGTTGATGTATACAAAAAACTATTTTTATTTACAGAAACGTTCCGTTTCACTACTACATATGTGTTTAGTATGTTTGTGTCATCACATCCTTGCCGGAAGTTACTTCCGAGGTGATTTCATCAGTAGAAATTAAAAAACAAAAACACATATTTCTAAATCAACTTTATTTATCAATCTTAAGTTTTTAATTTATCATATAGATAGCTAGAATACGCCATTTCCTAAGCCAAGTACTAATGGAAATACTTCTTCAATGTATGAAATTAAATATGAGTCAAGTAGCCTATTGCGGCATGTGTGGCACAACAGTCACCACCCAGTAGACAAAAAAGCCTATAATAAAGCAATAAAAGAGCTCAAGAGCAGAAATGAATGAATATTCAAATGAATCAACAGCATCCTATCTTGAAACATTAACGCCAAGTAGCACCACCAATTATTCTCATTGGAAAGCGTGCAAGACTCTTAAAGGACCGACACTACCTAAGCCTCCAATTAGGACCAACAGTGGTCAGCGGGCACGAACAACAGAAGAAAAAGTATGAGTTATTTGCTAATCACTTAAACTTAAACAATATTCACCCCCAATGATCCTGATCCACAAACTGACGAAAGTGATTTAGTTTTAAATGAGAAAAAACATTGAAATAAAATTGGAAGTATGTGCCGCTCAACGCTTAACAGAGGTTTTTTAATTGGACGTATGTGCTGCGCGACACTCGAGAGGTACTTGTAATTTTTATGGGTCTAGGTAAAAACCTAAAAAAAAATGATATTTTGATTACAACTACATATTCTTAATGTGTTTTGGGTAACTCAGTTTTGCCATACATTGTCTGCCATTGCCATAGAAATATGATTGCCGAGGGACATTAAGAAAGTAGTTGTACTGTACTAGCATATTATACATAATATATGTAATCATTTCAAAAGAAAAACTATTCAACTCACCCTTGATTAGTCCTACATGTGAACTGGTAGTGGTCTCTGTTGGTGCTACACCCTCGCGTAAACCGCAGCTGGCCTTCCTCCCTTACTGTGGACTTGAAGCAGTATAACGCCGCACCGCAGCTCTTGTCACCCAGGTCACTGTCACCGCACTCGGGAGGCTCACATTGGTGACATTTATACCTGTACACAATTATATATTTTTTAATTACGGTCATATTCAATTTAATTTAAACATTAACAAAAAGAACAATAGAACATGTAATGCTACCAATTTAAATGTCAGTCATTTACAATGCAATAATCAAATACGGTGAAACATTAATTCTATCTGTATTTTTTTGTTTCCTAAGTTAATAAATAATAAGGATATAATATGAACACAGCAAGATTTATATAAATAATATGTATGAAAGACATAAATAAAAATGTCATGTCATAACATGTTAATATCTGAAAGACAGGTAAATTTTGTTAACAGCATCATAAATACCTTTTCTGAAACTTTCTTCTTAGAGCAGCAAAAAAAGAATGAATTATAGACATGAATGATAATAATATATTACAGTTTTAGTGTAATTTTGATTGAATTATGAGATTTTCAAAAATGAGAATTCAAAAATTTGTTAAATGTGTACAGTCACAAAATATATATTATTATTCAAAAAAATCTCAATTTCCTCCTAAAAATTATGTACAAGTGTATAAATTGCACATGTTTAATACATCATTTATTGTTATGTACCTACTCACACCAAATAAAAAAGTGAAGACAGAGTTCCATACACTGAGACCAGTCTAAACTACGGGAATCCATGTAATTACACAGTGTAATGCATATATGTAAAGAACTACTCTTGACCTATTTGCAAGGTAAAGTAGTGTGTTTGGCTCGCACACTACACTACAAATCTCTATCTTCACTTTTTTATTTGGTTTGAGTATACCTGATGAAAACTAATTTATTGAACAATATGCACATTTATATTAATAAATGAATAATTCTATTTACCTTGGTGGCTGCTGAACCATCGTCATCTTTTTATCAATGGACATAGTGGCGTCACCAATAAGATTTTCTGATTTTGGCCTCTGTAGGGATCCATCATCCAAATCATCCAGGGCTATCCCAGCTAAAATGTTGTATGATCATAAAAATATAACCTGATACTACATATTTACAAGCAAAGAATTCAATTAAAACTTCAGAAACATTCAGATTTATAGGTATTGCTTTGAAAATGTAAAATCGCATACTACATGTTGAACAGTATTTCATTTATGGCAAATGAATAAACAATAATAAAACAAACGTACTGGCATGTATGGAAGCCTTAATAATATTCACGTTTCTATTGACCTAACGGTTATAAATCTATTGTACAACTTTTAAATGCCATTTAAATTATTCAAGGGGAATATTATTTTGAGCTAAACTTACCATTACAAGAACTTATTAATAAAAATATGAACAAGTTTCGTATAACAACAGTGTCCGCCATTCTTCGTACATCATAACAACGCAAAACGGATGTCAAGCCAGTACTTTTAGTGTTTATTTTAGGATTTTGTGTGAAAACTATTTTTATATTCTCAATAAAGTAATTTTAAAATAAGTTACACTTATCACAAGCCTCAATTTTTATCAAACATTTATTACCTACCTATTAATTTAATTACCTCAATTGACTCTTCTCAGAATTTATTTCCTTTTGAAGTTTAGAAATTTATAAATAAATTGTAATCGGTTATCGGGGCAAGGTAGACGGTCATTAAAATTTTTGGCTTAGCCCATTTTGTTAGACTCACGAGTTACTATCATAATTCTTAAATAATAAAAAGATTGTAGTTTAATATGCAAGCGTTCATCTTCATTCATTCACTGCATTGAGTTGTGTCTTGACTCTTGTCACTCATAGAGTTTACTATGACCGTCTAAAGATACTTTAAAAAAATCGTACTACAAACATATTTGATTTTTGAACGAGTAGAATTTTGAAAGGATAAAAACTCAAATCAAAAATGTCGGTTTTCTTTAGTTTTGTTCTAAGTAGATGTTTACGATAATTAAAATTTATACGAATTCGTGTTTATCTTTTAGTTTTAAAACATATTATTGCTATTGAAATAACTAATTTGTTTGTTTCTAATTAAAATGCCAAGAACAAAAAGACCTGTCCGTAAACAAGAAAAATGCTCGGAAAATGACGATAATTTGAAACGGTTGAACAAGCTGGGTAATGCTTAAAAAAATAATTTATATTTTGTATGTTTGCAAATGTGGAGTTCTAAATTTCATATAGGTAATTATTATAATGTTACATTTTAGTACAACAGAAGAAGGATAATGTAGATGCTCACGCGCGTAACGAAGACATGAATATAGAGCTTGCTTTCAAAGTCCTACTCGCATCTATCAGCACTACATATTTGGATAAAACATTAGGACAGCTGGTAAGAAATTATCTGAATTATCGCAAGTCTTATAAAAAAAAATTACCTACTTACATCAAAGGTGAACGAAGTAGGTATCGTGTACGGTGCCAATAGTAGTTTTTTATTTTGTTACTATTTTAAATCATTCAGGAATAAAGCTATTTTCTATATGCTATTGATTGTTAAGTTATTGCTAAGTAAAATTTAAATACTTGATCTTTCATGGAATATGGCTAAGATTAAACAACTATAATTTGGTCTAAAGTTGGCGCAAAAAGAATAAATAATATTTGCATTTTCAGAAAACTGAATCACAACAGAAAGAAATGCAAACCAGAAAGTCTAACACAAGAAAAGTTAGTCGTGCAGCTTCTCATGATGATGGTAAATATAGACTTACAACTTAATAATATGGGTTTGGAATGCTTAAAAGATCACAGAAAAAAGATGCAATACTTTTGATTATATATCTATAGAGCCTATATGTCCAATCAGCATGACGCTACCAATTGGATCAGCTGTTAGACCTGACTGTATGGGCATGGATTGGCATGATCCACATTCTCACTGATGCAATTGATAGCGTCATGAATTGGACTATAAGTAGTATAGCTACTGTAATATGATTTAATTATTTTAATACTCATATTTGACAACTTTGTTGATAAGATTTGCCAGACACCAGAAGTGCAAGTATTTTTTAATGTGTTTAGTAAATTCTCATATTGTTCATATACATGTTCAATTTGCAGTTTTGCTTCAGTCTCAGTATATTTTGTCTCACTCCCACATGCACAATTTGATGTGTTTGCAAATGCAACCACTTTACTTGAGACTTTAGCCAGACTACTAAATGTACATTTTAACTATGAAAATTGGCCCTCTTCTGCAGACTGAGTACCACTTACTAAAATTTTGCAAAATCAATTACATAAACTTTGGGAACATAATTTTCTGCTTGTGTAAAGGAAAGGCAAAAAAAAACAATTAAAATTCGGAAAACATATATCTAGTATGAATGAGTCTTAAGGCTCGGTAGGCTATTGACCCCACACAACTAATTGAAATTGTTTGAATTAAACATTGATTATTAAAATTATTTTTATAATTATTTTTCTGTCTAAATGTATTGACATACCAGGAAATCATGTGCCCAAAGTTTCTGTAATGGATTGAACACAACGATACAATCACTACTACTACTGTAGCTGTACATAAGTAAGACTTGGCTGTATATCTGTAAAGCCTTATTGCTAGATTATTTTGGAGAAAATGGTTTTTAATAGGTATATTTTGTCTTTAAATTTTTATTTAAATATTACACCTATTTTGTGTTACGTGAATTTCTTTGTATATCGTTTGTAGTGTAGTTATTAAATAATATAATTGTGTAGGTATTTAGTGCTTAGCAGTATTTTGAAGTCTTGATTACAAATATTTTATATCTATTTTTTTTTGTACGAAAATTATTATTTTTATAAAATTTTAACTGTTTACTTTATTATATTTACATTATTAAAAGATGTTGTATCTGATACTTGTGTAGGTGTCTGGATAAGTGGCACATTAAATCAAATTAAAATGGACTATCTGAGTGTAGATACAAGCTAACCTTACTATGTACTTTGATTAGCTAGTGCTATACATTTACTTTTCTATTCAATGCTATTGTGTTTATATAATTTGTCTATGCACTGTTGTGCCATATCATTCATCTAACCACACTGTTTCCACTAACCGGGTGCTTTTTGGGGGCAGGCTATCTCACTGAAAACTCATCTCAGGGCTCTGGCGGGAAAGGCGCTACCAAGGTCATGGGTGAGTACAGCTTACTATATTTCATATCATTCCATAATGCACATACACTCTTTTTCTATTTTATTTTATCTTGGTTTAAAACAATTATATAAAGGTTTTAAACAATTTTTTTAAACATGTTTTAAATTGTATTTTTCAAGTCTCAACACAACACACCGAAAAAAGTTTCTTTGAATATATTATAGATGTAGTTAGAGTTTAGACTTCCCATTTTCATTGTAGTAAGTTTAGCAGCTAATATGTGTAAGAGTTTTAAGAATTAAGAGGTCACATGCTGATGATGCGCGTACGTACAGCAAGTTTTGTAGTAGCAGCAAGCGTTTGTATGTAATCTTATGCCGCTGTGCCTGCGGCAAAATCCATACAAATTCTGGCGGCGCCCCTGGAGCTGCGGCGCGTGTTTAAAAAGCGCTACGAGCCCCCAGCACATTAGGCCCTTCGCCTATCACCCAGTATTAAATCGCATCTGATGATTTAATACTGGGTGATTTTTTATTCGGTTACGAGAGAAACGGGGAAAATGTGTTGTTTTGAAAAAGTTTAATAGAAAGATCCTGTTTTGCTCAAGATGGAGTAAAAATTCACCCAGTGTATTGTCCCGTGCATAAGCTACCTCGAGTCGATCGATTTATTAGGCGTGAGATGTGTTTGTCGATGGTGCGCCATATGTGCGTCTCGCGTCGCACAGCGTCTTCGGCAATAGGGTATTATCCTAGTTTTTGAAAAATATGTCAAATTGTTCATAATAACATAATACATTTTCAATCTGGACCCATTCCTTGTGAATTTCTTTCCTTCCCTTGCAAATCAGCATAAAAGTTTAAATCATTAATTAAACCGCAAAAACGCTATACTGTGTTGTGGTGACGTCACATTCTTGTAACCACCTGTCAACTATCATATCACACTAAACATGTCAAATCCTAGAAAGCTTGGTGTTAACTTTGGTAATTTTACTATTTTAAAATGCCTTATAAATGGTGCTGTACTATTATTAACGAAGAGAAACGCTGAAATGCCGCACAAAACTTGCGCTAAACTTCCACTGACAAGTGACATACAATTTATTTAAATTACGCTTACTTACGGTAATGTCATGTCAGGACATGTCTACGGAGGGTTCTGTAAGTGTCTAAGTGTGTGGGGGGGGGGGGGGGGTCGATTACTCGAAAATGGTTGACTGCAAAAAAGTCATGTATGAAACCTTTATTTTAAAAGACCTATACAACGATACCCTAGATAGAAGGGGTAGAAAAAATATTTTTTTCATCCCCACTTCACATGTATGGAGAGCCACCCCTAAAATGTCAAATTATTATTATTTAATGATGCCAAAACCGAGATCTATATACAGACGGACGGACAGAGCGAAACTGTAAGGGTTCCTTGAGTACAACGGAACCCTAAAAAAGAAGAAGAAGTACAAGAAAGATGAATAATTATAGTAAAGTGTTGGTTAAATTGGTTTTATGTAATGTTTATAGGTACTCAGAATTATAATTCGATTCCACATTTGACATTAGCTACTGTCATTTTGTAAAATAATGATACCACATATAATAGTGTAGTGATGAACACAAAAATCGATAAACAAAATTATTGATTTTTATTTAAATAAATACATAATTATTCATAATAATTATTTATTAATTAGTAACCACTGCTTTATTTTATAAAAAGTTAATATTTTTGTTTTTTATATTAAAAACAAAACTTACCTATAATAAAAGAGCCTAGATAGATAGTTTTCTGTATTGGCAACCCGTGCGCGCTCATGCAGCTATCGCCATTTTGTTTATCTTGTCATTCGGCTTCATTCTCCCAGTCTGACTGCACGAATATCTTGTTTCATTGCGAATCGATATTTTGTTATTTTGTTGGATTTTTGTAAAAGTTCTGTTTGTTGTTACGTTTATAGTTTTTTGTGAACTTTGAGTGAATCTATTTGTTTTGGTTTTCCATCAAAATGGATCCTCAGCCAAGTACATCACAAAAAGACGTGGATGTTTTCTTGTCCCCAAGAAAAAAACGTCCACGAAAAGCTTTCACTGTTACTGAAAAAGTAATGATCCGCAACCCCTACAAGTGCGTGAAAAATGAAACTTCTGCGCAATTTGAGGCCTTTGAAGTTGTGGAAGAAAATAAATGTATGAGCAAAGTTGCTGACATATTGGGAATAACCTCACGATCTGTTTGTAACGTTTTGAAGGAAGTAAATAAAGGTGCGCCGCCAACGCCTAAAAAAAACTGGACCAAAGCGAAGTTTCAAAGATAAAATTGATGAATTTACATTCTCCGCAATACGAAGAATTGTTCATCAGTTCTTTTACCGAAATGAACCTCCAACCATTGCAAAGGTTAGTCAATCAGACAAGACAGTATTATTTTATACCTACATCTTTTATATATAAGTAATGATTCCGAACTACTAATTTACTATTTTAGATTTTACAAGTGATGAACGATGATCCAGAAATGCCCAAGGTTTCCAAAGCCACCCTCAGAAAAATTTTGAAGCATCTTAATTTTAAATTTGTTGCACGGTCACACTTATTGATCGAAATGATATAATAACATGGCGCCAGCGTTACTTGCGATTTATATGTCAGTTTCGACGAGAAGGGAGACATATATATTATCAAGATGAAACTTGGGTTAACACAGGTAACCCAACTACCGCAGGTAGTTCATTTTGAATTTATATACATTTTACATTAAATTTTATAGTAATATTGAATGTTCATGTACTATATTTATTTTTGGGTCATACTGTAAAAAAAAACTTGGGTGGACAAGAAAGTCACATCATCTCGGCAAGCGTTTTTGGAGGGACTGACCACTGGATTAAAAAGTCCATCTGGAAAAGGCAATCGTCTCATAATTAGCCATATAGGTAGTGAAGAAGGCTTCCTGGAAGAGGGGCTCATGATTTTTGAAGCAAAGAAAAATTGTGAAGATTACCATGATGAGATGAATGCAGTTTGTTTTCAGGAGTGGTTCGCTGGAGTCTTACCACAATTAATACCAAACTCAATTGTGGTGATGGATAATGCACCTTACCACTCCCGAAAATTGGAAACGGCACCAAAAATGAGCTGGAAAAAAGCTGCCATTCATGACTGGCTTTTAAATAAAAATATTCATTACGAACCAGATATGGTTAAAGCTACGCTTTTAGAACTGATTCCACATAACGAGTCTTTTAATAAGTACGCTGTAGACGAAATGGCAGCACAACATGGGATCACGGTTTTAAGACTGCCCGTTTACCATTGCAAGCTGAACCCTATCGAATTGATATGGGCACAGGTAAAGGGGAATGTAGCTCAAAATAATAAAACCTTCAAATTGACAGACGTGAGAAATTTATTTGAGGAAGGCATTCAAAAAATTACGGCTACCGAATGGTCTGAATGCGTATCCCATGTTGTCAAAGAAGAGGAAAAAATGAGTAGGCTAGATATGTTCATTGACAACATCACAGACACATTTATTATAAATGTTACAGAAAGTGACAGCGATAGCGATGACGGCGACGATTTATAAAATAAAATATTACCATAATACATCTATATTTTGTTTTATTTCTCATGTTCCTTCATGATCAAATTTTTTTATTTATTTCACACACAATTATTAAAGAAAACTCTCAGATACTTAATAAAATTAATCGTCATAACTAAATCCGTTCAGAAATATTTAATTTCCTGATATACTTAGTTTCTATTAAAGTAGTAGTTGTTTAGATATACTACTATAAACGAGAGGAATCGATCCGGAAATATTCCATTTCCGGATCGAATAATTTCGCAACGTCACTATTTAGTACTTGTCATAACGTTGCAACACTGAAATTGTCAAATCTGGAATCGAATTAAAATTCCGAGTATAGTGATAAAATATCAACAGTTTGATGTATATTTTCATAATGGGATAATTGTCTGTTGTGCTCGGAGGACTACTCTAACTGCTTAACCACTATGCTTACAGCGCCGCCTTCAGTCACCAAGACCGTGCGTCGATCGCGTTCGGCGGACTCGCGCGTGCGGGCCACGCCCATCACGCGGCCGCAGCGGCGCCGCTCGCGCTCGGTGTACCGCACGCCCGCGTACAACAAGGCGGCGCCTAGCACGCTGCCGCCCATCACGCCCAAGGTGAGGTCCCGCGGTGCTCAGAGTGTCTGCTACGTGAACGGCCATATACTGAAACGCAACTGAGGTGGCACTCAAGTCACACGCTGTCACGAGAGACGGTGACAGCGTGGGATCAAATGGCCCCTAATTTCATGTCGCGTTTCAGTATTCGGTCATTAGTGTGGGCAACAGCGGACACACGCCGCCCTTGGGGTCAGTTCACACCGCGACGCTAAGCGGCGCTGCGTTTTTAAGATAGCCATTGAAAATTGAACGTTATTTACTATGCAAAACACGTTAGCGCGTGCCACGGTTTATTTATATTTCGTACATAAACAGGTTACAGTCATTGCAAGATAAGTTAAACTTGAGCTTAACGGCTAAACTAGATATCAACCCAAAAAAAGTATACCCAACTTAGTTTTCGGTTGTTGATACAAATAAAAATACACTAATATTAAAATTATAGCTACTTACGTTAATAGTAAACGGGCATATCTACGGCTTATTGCAACTATCTGGTGAAAAAGGAAATTATATAACTAATAAAATTAAACTAACTTTGAATCTTAATTCGTGGGAGACAAGTTATACCTAGATTTGTTTTTTAATTTTCGGACATGGGAGGTGGTGAATACTTTTTTATTTTATAGGCTATTGACTAGGCCACAAATTACAACCTAAATAATGGCAATCGACTTACCGCGCGGTCGCCGCCCGGTCCCGGTTAGGTGATAGTAAAAAGTCTGTATGTTGTCGCTTAGTCAATAAAGTTCAATTCGCGGTGGCCGCATTGTGATTCTTGCGGGCATATTAACGCGCCCATGTAGGTGTCTTTCTGCAATATATTATGCACTCGATTTAATATAATGGTCTGATACGAGCTAATCGTCCAACTGTACCACTCGACGTGTTACGTGTTGTAGGTTAACCCGCAAGTGCCCCTGACGCTGCTGCGCCAGCCGCGGCAGGGGGAGATGGTGGTGTCCATGTCCGGCTCGCCCGTCATGGTGCCCTCGTGCTACGCGTGAGTATATCTTATTATACAAACGCGACAAACTTGTATATATAAGGTATAGAAAAATCAATGACGGATATTTCGGGCACACGATTTACTGCTTATGTGAAGACATTTAGGCAGAAAACTTAATAGTCCTACTCGAAAAAAATATTATTTCTTTATATGCGCTAGTTTGCGTTTAGCGGAGAGTCTCCCATACAGGAGATGATTTTTTACTTTGAGTATGACAAATATGTTTTTACACATCACAAGAGAATCATGTGCTCGAAGTATCCGTAATTGATTTTCCGGAGACGTTGTACAGTGTGTTTTTTCAGTCAGTGTCCAAACTTTCAGCAGTGAATATACTCATGAATATCAGCAACTTTTACTATGGGATCAACATTCCTAATTGGAAAAAAAATCTGCTGTTTCATACAAAAGGATCATATCGGCATAGGTAGCATTTTCTATGAAACAGCTGATTTATTGTATGAAAAAAAATCTGCTGTTTCCTACTTTTCTAGCTAGGTATTATCCCTGAGAAACTGCGCATTTTAAGCTTATATTTGTTTTTTTCTTTCGTCGTGAAACCTAATCAATAATTTCGACTCGATTATGTCACTTTGATTGGAAGTTCGGTATGCGTATGTATAATTTTTGCCTTTCGAAAAAAATTCGAAATGTGGTGGGTGGGTTCGAATGACGGTCAGATAAATATTTTTGTGACTCGTTTTTATTTTTTACATGAATTAGAACTCCCAGAGCTTAACCCTGCTCGGTAACCCTGCAGGCTTAGCATGCGCACCCTGGACACACCGTAGAGTCGACAAAATGACAGATTGAAGAAACATTAATGCCATTCGGGGCAAAGCAGTTCTTATTTACATGGCAGCAAGGTCGATGCATCGTCGTTATGAGAAACAATTTTTTTTTCTTCCCTAACATGAGCTCACAAAATGGCCTCTTTTGACAGCTAAAGTAGAAACGTTTTTTTTATTTCAAGGTCCAATAGTCTTACAATAATGTCAACTGCTCCACATCATGGTGGTCGAAGACAAGTAGTTTTTTTTACGTTCAGTAATTTACTTGAAAATTTGATCTTTTTGACATAAGATTTCCCGGCAACCCTTTTAAAAATATGGCTATTTAGAAATTTTGACTTCTATTGACGACCTTGTTGCCATGGATTAAGAACTATTTTGCAACAAACTGTTTTGGATAGAATATTTCTTCTTTAAAATTATTTCTTCTGATCCCCATGCTAAGCCCGCAGGTACTTATACTTTATGTTCAATCTTTTCGTTTGGCTTGAGTCTATCCAGAGGTAGGTTTCAGATGCGGCCAGGTAGAGATCAACCCTTATAAAGGATAGGTCCTGTACAGTTCGTATTTATCTGGCAGTACCGGATCGCACGCACGCTTCTATCCTTTTCTGTAACTTAGAACCGTCATTTACAAGAGCGAGAAAGGGCATGTTGCCAACTGTCAAGTACGTCGATCCGCGGCGTAAATGTACCGGCGCAATACCGTGTTCTTTCTTACTAGTAAATACAAAGAAAAAATGAGAATTTAAGGGAATAGAAATATCAATTTACTGCATAATACTATGAATGGCTAGCTTTTGCCCGCGGCTTCGTACGCGTTAATTTCGATAAACGATTTCTTTATAATTTATAGCCTATTCGTTATTCTGATTCAATTATTTAGCTTTACAAATTATAGTACATAGTAGTAAGATATTTTGGACAGTAGAAACATCATTTTTGGACACCTGTGGCCTGCGACAATGTGCTAAGCGCCTTATATGGCACGTAGCTCTGGTGTTTCATGTGCATAAAGTATTTGAGATTTATGGAAAATATCGAAAACTTATCAATTTCGAACACACTTTGTCTGACAGAGACTTAGAAAAAATCAAGATTTAGTTAAAATGCTCTATTTAACATGAACGGCTTTTTTTATGAAACCACAATTCTTGATAACTCGAAAAATAGAGCTGCTAGGAAAGAAACTGAGCACAGATTTGAAACCAGGGATCTCAAATTAGACAGTAACAAAATTTAAAAAAAATAAAAAAAGTCTAATTTTCTTGACCAGTGTAATATACCAAATTTAACACAATATAATACTTTTCTAACCCTATATTTCCAGCATGCAACCAGAAGAGAAAGCGAACTGCAACATTCTTCTCACAGACGGTACCATGCTGTCCCTCCAGCCCAAGAAGTTGAGGGAGTCTCAAGCGTACATACCGTTCTCACTGATGAACAACAACGTCCTGTCGCAGCTGAAGACGCTCAAGGACAGCCTAGACCAGATGGTCCGGCTCGGAGAGAGGGCCATCACTAAATAGTATTAACCAAAAAATTTGTAGTAATGTTAAGGAGTTGTCGATTCGATATCACAAAGGACAATAATGTTTTGGTAATTATTAAGAAAAGAACTGCCAAATCGATGAGTCTGATTTTATTATCGACAGCCTACTTAGCGTATACTATTAGGTTAAAATATTCGTAATATTGTTAGAGTGATTGAAAATTTATGTTTTAAGACGCATGATGAATGATGCCGTATGTTTGACGACTTATATTGTCTATATTCTGTTTGAATTTTATCATTAATGACACTGCCACACAAAAACAGCATACAGTTCATAATTTCATACATTTTAGTGGCGCACGCGCATTTTTGCTGTGCTTTATGTTAGACGTCCAGCACGCTTAGCATGACCATCATAGAAAAAGCGTTTTGTCTACACAACAATAGACATACTGACAGATAGTATGGACAAAATGACAGCTTCCCTTTGGCAATCTGCCACTTTGTCTATTCTTCCATAGAAGAAATCATTTCTATTGTGGTTAATGCTAAGCGTGCTGGCGTTTTGTTTTGTATTGGGCTTGGGAGATCGTGTTGGTTGGATTGCTTGTGTGATATTTAATTATTATTGTTATGGCTGTTGTGAGGGGCCCATACAAATGTATACAAAAATCATAAGCAGAATATGATGTTTATTAGACATAATTCGTATTATCGTTGTGTTAAATTAATTGATATAATAAATAGTTTGACAGAAGTTTTTTTTTTTTTCATTGGAAAATAATATACTTATTAACGTAGAATCTAGATAATTAATACTATTGTGCTGTGTAAAAAATTGATGCATTTATTTCTTTAGCAAAGATGACAAGGATTTAATATTTAGAATGAAATAACATGTCACTTGTATCCATGTTTTGCTAATGTTTGCTCGACCTCTTTGACGTATTTCTCGGGAACTTTCTGTTGTCTCATATCTGCAACCTGAAAGTTTTTTCATCATTAGAATTGACATGAAATTTTGTGTAATGTTTTTGTAATTATTTATTATAAATTAAAGAACCAAAAAAGTTCTCACGAGCTACTAAATAATGTGGCCATTTTTTTCCGACTAGTAGGGTGGACTAGTTCAGTGTGTCTCATACGTATCCATTAGAAAAAATCCAAGCACGACATGCATAGCAAACTACACAGTTAAAATTCTGCGATTTGTCTAATGCGAAACAGGGAACAAACTGCCAGGTACCTTCTGTTTAATGATCCTGCGCTCGAGCTTCTCCTGCTGGTCCAGCTCCATGCGCAGCGCAACGCCCTCATTGTGGAACTGCTCGCGCAGCTTCGCTCTGTAGGTGTCAAATGAAAGAGGCTTAGCCCCAATTTCAACAACGTATTAAAACGACGTTTAACGCTGAGCTACGGTTTTAGATATGTCTGTCCCGTTCTAAGATTGAATGAGAGAGGGAGAGATCGCATCCGGGTTTAGCGTTAAGGGTGTTTAAAGAAATTTGGTGAAATGGGGGCTGAGTGCTTTTATTGAACACTAGATGTTGCCTGCGACTTCGTAAGCATAAAAAAGAAATCGCGGGAAACGTACATTTGCCGCGATTAAAAAGTTTTAATCCGAAGTCTAAACTACAACCATACTGATTTTAATCAAAATCCGTTCAGTTGTTTTTGCGCGAAAGAGTAACAAACATCAATAAATACAAACTTTCGCGTTTGTACTATTAGTAAGGAAAACAGGGATTTAAACATAGAATGATCATAATCAACATGAAACACCGATGTCGCAAATGTTACTCGCTCTAGGTACTTAGTATTTTCCTGTAAATATGCTTACCGCGCCTTTTCCTTGTCGTTGATTTGTTTCATAATCGCTTGACGATGCCTCTCAATATCAGCTCGACGTTTTTCCTCCATCTAGGTTGGATAATCATTTTATTAATAGTGAAATGAAACTTAAACTAAAGTAAAAATGGTTAACATTTTAAAGATTTTGTATTTCTCACTCCCCACAAACCTCTTTTGCCTTACGAATGAACTCTTCGTTCTGTCTCGCGGCGTTGTTGAAACTCTGCTCATCTTTAGCAATCTCTCTGGCGATCAGACGATGAATGTCGTTAATCTGAAAACGTTTATAGGTGACATTTTATCTGTTAAGGTCAATTCACACCGAAACGCAACGATACGTGACGCGGCGCTGTATTTTAACGATAAAACGTATGTCATATTGTAGTATTAGTGTGTACAATGAACGTATACCCGCGAGTTTGTGTGGTTGGCCAATTCTCAGGTACCTACAGGGCGCCGAAGGTACAAGAAAATCGTAGTAACTTTCCTTATGGTATACATGCACTAGTGATAATTAAATATTATTATGTGAAGTTTACACCGACTACTTATTTTATGTCGTAGTTTTCATACAAATAAAAAATTGAAAATCATCGACGTAAAAATAAAAGTCATCAAACTTCTAACCTTTATAACTCTGTTCATACTAAGTTTTGAAAAATGACTTTAGTAAGTTTTGTTCCTTACGTTATTCAAAAACAAAAAAGATTGATACTAACGTGAGTAAAATTATCCGCAACTTTAGCGCCTTGTACTTAAAAATTGCCCCACGGCACAAACTACTTTGACGGCCTTTGTGGCTCAGTGGTTAGCGCATTGGCGATCAAGCCGGAGGTCGCGGGTTCGAGTCCCGCCAGGGAACAAAAAAGTTTTCCGTGTTCCTGGGTCATGGATGTGTATTAAATATATATGTGCATAATATAATAAAAATCTTAAATATAAGTATAGTATAAAAAGTATTAAATATATTTCCGTTGTCTGGTACCCGTAACACAAGTTCTTCGGATACTTACCACGGGACCAGACTGGCATGGTGTGAAGCGTCCATGGATCGACACCTCCTACCTAGATACACGAAATCAGTTTTATTGCATTTTTGGCATTATTCACACACTTTGGCACTTAAATCTATCATGTACAAAAATATAAGATTTTTATTTTGACCCTAACATTGATTTTTGTCAGACGTATAAGTATGTATCTACATAAATTGGTAAACAATGACGCTGTTAAAATAAGTAAGTACCAGTTACACTATAATTCGCGGGGACACAGATGCGCGGCGACGGGTACAGCGTTGCCAACTTATTAGGGGTTTTCCCCCCAAATTTAGGGGAAAAAAGTGGGATGGGATTTTTTTAGGGGTATTTTTTGGGATTTTTATAACTTTAAATATTTATTTTTTTCAAATGCTAAGTTGAATGTCAGCCGTACACTAACTTTTGTAGCGGGAAGTGTCGCTTGTACACCAGGTGTACATAAGCGAAGAGCTCTCATTGGGCGTCGATTTGACCGTCTAAGGTGACCTTTATTTACATTATGCTCTGTTATTTTGTATCTGTGTACCCTTAACTTTGTAATCGTGATGCCTAAACCTAAACCTCAGAACAAAATTAAAAAAAAAAAAAGAATTACGAAATTAATTTGTTTTTACACGCCATTTTGAAATATTGCGGAATTTACAGTGCCAGTGCTGCCAACTTAGGGGTTTTTCCCCTAAATTTGGGGGAAAAGTCTCTACAGGGGGTCTTCTAATTTTGTTTTCTTGTTTTTGATTAAATTAAGCAATTTGAAATATCGAAAAGTGATTCGAAAAGTCAACCTGTAGAAAATTTACTTTTGGAAGTATATTTTAATATACTTAATATAAAGTTGGACAGAATACTGAATAACATTACAGAACATTAATTTTTATTACTTGTTTGTCATTATAGATTTTTGTAGTAAGTATTTATAGTAGAAATTCTTAGTCATAAAAAAAAATTAGGGGGATTTTCAAGTGATTGTTGCGATTTTGGGGGCTTTTGACCTAAGTTTGGGGTGAAATGTTTTTTAAAGTTGGTAACACTGGACGGGCAACTACCCGTTAATCACTTGTACTAGGGTAACCGAGCGGTGTGCACGCGCTTCGTGACGATCTGCTTTAATTTCAAAACTGTCTACTAAGAGGTTCCAATTTTTAGCAACATTGAAAGAAGATGTAATAAAAAGGCGGAGAAGATTTATTATTAGACCAACAAAAGTACGTACCATCAAGGCAAGGTAAGTTGTTTTCAACCAAATATGTTTAAATTTATTTATAAAAGTCACGATTCAATTATTGTTTTTTGTTTTTTATCACAAGTAATTCACATGCTGTGCTAAAATGTAATAAACAAAATTGCTATTTTGTTTTTGATGTAATCCCGATGTTTAAGTATGTAACTACAAAGATAGACACTTATTCACTGTAGTTCCTTTTTATCCTAATATGTATCCTAGCACTTACATAGTTAGTCTTTGGAATCAAGTAAGTCCAGTCCACCAAATGTTCACAAGTAACTTTTTTTTAGGTCAATTTTCGCTTGGGGCAGGCTTTGGCTGGTTCGTCAGGGTTCAGGTGTGATGAGCGTTTCCGATTATCGTACAGGATCCACTTTTCATCACAGGTGATGATTCGATTTAAAATCCCTTCATTATTGTGCCGGTTGAATAATGTAACTCAGCATTCTACGCGCGTTTGTCGGTTTGCTGCACTCAATTCATGAGGTTTTTTCACCTTTCAAGTTTTTTCACCTCCCCAATTTGCTTTAAGTAGATTAAAACAGTTTTATTACTAACACCGCAGCCTGCAGCTAACTACGACGTGATTTGCGATGGATCCGCTTCCACAATAGCCTTTAATTCTTCATTATCAACTTTAGTCTCCGGCAGTCCTCGGGGCTTGTTCTGCAGGTCGAAATTTTCAGTACGAAAACGTTGGAACTAAAAACGCATTGTGTTTTCTTTTGCGACACCGCCGCCATACACATCATTAATCCTTCGAGCCGTTTCTGCAGCACTGGTGCCACGGTGGAATTCGTACTCGAAAATAATACGATATTTCAAGTTTTCCATTTAGTAAATAGAGTGACGCAAAGAAAAAACAAACGAATTACGGTTTTTTAGAAACAAATGCATGAGTAAATAGGATATAAATTTGAAATTATAATTCCTAA
Organism: Phengaris alcon alcon; assembly: GCA_037179445.1. Taxonomy (NCBI): domain Eukaryota; kingdom Metazoa; phylum Arthropoda; class Insecta; order Lepidoptera; family Lycaenidae; genus Phengaris; species Phengaris alcon. Next base: position 809,431 of record JAYRCH010000567.1, on the reverse strand, counting down.
CCAAACCAATTATATTTGAGATCAAAGTGGCCAGTACGACAAAACGCCAATTTCATATGTAAGGACCTAATACCTAGGTATTAGGCTTGCCATAAATACAAAGAAAAAAAATATTTTCTATTGCAAATAACATTTATTACTTTTAACAGTGTGTTAGTTTAATACATAAATATAAAAAGCTTATTCGAACTGGTCTCCATTGCCTGCAATACAGTCCTTTAAACGTTGAGGCCAGTTATCAATAGAAGCACGCACTCTTTCCATGGGAAAATTCTTCACTGCCAATCGTACGGATTGTTTTAGGGACTCCAAATGATGATGGCGTTTAGAGCAAGCCGTACTTTCTAAAACTGGCCATAAATCATAAACCAGAAGATTAAGTTAGTCCCTAACTAGACGACGGCCAGTCTTCAGCTCTGATGAAGTCCGAAACGTTCGGTTCCAACCAAGACTGCGCAGACCGAGCTTTATGGCCCGGCGCCGAGTCTTGCTGGAAGGACCATTCTTGGTTATTGAACATGGTGTTGTTAAGGGGCTTCACTACTTTCTCAAGAATGGTATCTTGATACACTTGTGCCGATGTTTTGATACCTTTTTGACAAAAGTATGGCTCAGTCACTCCTTCATAGCTAATACCCCACCAAACCATCACTGAAGTCGGATAGTGCCCACGTTGCACTCTGTCGACTAATTGAAAAGCTTCCTTAGAGCTTTGAGCATAAATGCGGACATTTTGTGTATTAAAATGTTGCTCAATTGTAAAAAAATTCTCATCTGTAAACAAAATTTTTCTGTAACCTCCCTTTGCGTACCGCTTCAGTAGTTGTTTCGATTTTACCACCCTATTCTTTTTTAAATTATCAGTTAAGAAATGACCAGTTCGTCTCTTATAGGCTGCAAGTCCTAAGTCATCTTTTAAAATACGTGACATGGTTCTAGGTGCTTTATTCATCTCCCGAGGTAAAATCTTTTGCTTTCGGGCAGGATTTCTTCGAATTCTTTCCCTTACTGCTTTGACCACCTTTTTCGTACGAACACTACGTGGACGGCCAGATCTTCTTCTGTCACAAACAGAGGAGGTCTCGTTGTAGCTATTAATAGCCCGGTACACAAACATTTTACTAATACCAAGCGTATGGAGAGTTTTAAAAATTGCATTTGGCTCCATACCTACTTTGTGTAATGCAATCACAGCGATTTGGTTCTCTTTATCACCCCACTCCATTTTAATATCGCAAAATATTGTACAATGTATTGGCGCCAAAATGAGAAAACGCAATGAACATTATATAAAAATGACAGATTCCAAATTCAAATGTAATATTTTGTTTATTTTTAATTGTAACAGTATTTATGGTCAGACTAAGTATTTACTACTGGAAATATCATTTTGCTTATTTAGCTTAAATAAGAATTTATTTTGATTTTTTAGCCTCAACTCACGCTGGCAGAGTCGAAGCGCCATGTTCTTCACCTTTAGCATAATATTAATATTCATCTCTATTTTGTCAGTATTGAGGTACTTACAAATATTTTGAAATATGGAAACGCGTGCGTAAAAAACATGACGCTTCGGCTCTGCGCCAGTATGAGTAGAGTCTTAGAAATAGTTTTTCTCGCATATTTGATATTTAACGCGAAGTCTTAGTTTTGATTGTTTTTCTATCGACTTTTGGCTTTTCGGCTTTTTTTATACAGCTGCACGTTTTTGTTTTACTTTACAGAGTCTCCAATACGTTTCTCCAAAAAATTTTGAGAAGAAGACTTACAACAGCTCAGGTGACTGGTTGAGGTTGATGACGAAGAACAACAACAGCCTGCTGAACAAATTACAAAGTCATCTTCGGTAGTTTTGTCTACAGATTGTAATTTTAATAGTCATTAAAATCATTGCCGTATTCACCTATCATACAAAATATTATTTCTGTTGCAACAAAAGATTTGTGCTTAGATTCACCAAGTTTTTCAACTTTAATAGCTCGAGAAATAACTCAGGCTGTAATAGCTCAACGATTCCTTCATCACCTATGAATTTATCAGTTAGCTCACCTATACCACCAGAACACTAATTATCAGAATCAAAAAATATTTTGAAAAAGGGTATGCCCTTTCATCCTCCCAGAAAAGCAAGATAAAATTCCGTTATTTAGAATAGACTGATAATTTTGTATGATTTTTAAGATTATTTTATAAGAAAAATTATGTGGCCTAAAACCTAATTTTGATATTATCTTAGATGTTTATAGAATAATAAATGAGTATTTTTCGTAACATTTGAATGTCTTTCATTAAAAAAAATATTATAAGATTGTGTTTTATTAGTAAATTTAGTTTATGAAACTGTGCATAGATTTATAATATTGGTCACTGTAGCGAGTTTATCGACTCGCTTCAATGACCTGCAACAAAACATAAAAATATAATTATTCATTATTATCAACACATACATTTCATTTTTTTTTTCATTATCAAAACATACCGGTTGTCTGTAAAGTCGGTTTACTGACGATAGTTGAACGTGACAACGTCAATAACAACAACAACAATAATAATAATAATAATAATGAGGTAAAGTACTTGGTAACGGTACTTGGTAACGATAACGGGTAACAGGTAACGCATGACGTCATGTTTTTTCGTGCGTGCAGCCGGCTCCATCGATTTATATGACGTTATCACGTCAATAACCTCGAAATATTTCGGAGAATTCACGAACTAAATTAAAATGTGAATAATGTCAAAACTTTGAGATTTTAACCAAATTTTACAGTAGAGCTTTCGTTATGATTCTGTAATAAAAAAAAATAGAGCGCCCTCAGTGCTGGTTTTTTTTTGGTTAGGTTTTACAGTTACACTGTATACTTCCTAATTTTATACTAAGTTTAATCGTGTACCTGGCAGTAACACCAAGAATATTAACATTCAAGAATATTCCAATATAAAAATATGTATAAGGCACATACAAGATTTAATAAAATTTCCGTTCAACGTATAAGTATGTATATGCTGAAATAGAAAAACCTATAGGTAATAATACAATTTCATTGTTTGTGTTAAATTTTCGCCAACTTGAGGCTACTTGCCGAATTTTAGGTTATTAGTCGTTACGGTTGCTGAGATATTACTATTTTCATTTATAGAAATTCGAAATCTTTAAATGGCTTCTCTGTAAAATTTTGCTTTTTGCAGATACACAGTTTTGCGTAGGAGGTGTCGAGATATTATTATTATTACTTAGCGGGTATGTAGACGGTCATTGTAGGTACACACTAATACTACAATAAGATACCTATACATTGTATCAGTAACAATATAAGGGTAGTCTGGCGGGACTGGGATCTCAGTCCATTTGTGTAATGAATAAGTTAAAGGACATCATCTCTTTTGGTCCAAATATAAAAGTGCCGGCCAATAAAAAAATATGCTGTAGTGTAATGTATGCTATTCCGTTAGAACTTGGCCCCCTGAGTATTTATTATTATGACACCAAAGCTGTAGGGTCATTGTCCTTGGTTTTATTGGAGTTCAAAAATTCAACATCTTCATACATTTTCAGTGAATTTAATAAACAAAAACAAATGATTTGTTCTACCATATCTAGACATTTTGAACATCGTTTAGTAAGATATATCGTTTCTTGATCTATTTTGGACATGTTGATCTTGTTTTGTGTTTTTGAGGATTATAAATAAAATATATATACAGGGGTTATTTTGTTTAATTAAATACTATAAAATCATCGTCGTCTGGTACAACAATAATGTTCTCCAATCCATAAGCTGGAGGGGTTATTGCTGGCAAATCTCGTGCATGGCTCATGTACCATATGATGCACATAATATGGGAGCAACATCCAATTGTTCGCTTTCCTATGATGCACGAACAATAATAGTGAGCGATTGCTTGTCGGCCTGATAACGACCTATCGATTACAATGTAGACATAATACTGTCTTGCTCTAACATGCAGCGATTGCAGTCGGCATCTTATCATCCATAAATCATTGCCCTGCAATTCCGCCAAGTCTTCATTTGATAACTCATTGCTGAGCTCAATTGTGAATGCTCCATTGTCAAGGACGTGCTCACCGTAATAGCTTTTGGCCTGTTATAGTTGATAAACGCCCAGAGCGTATAAAAATAATTCGTTCTCATCCATTCTTGGAAAATCTACGAACTCTGGCATATCTGCAGTCATTAAAGTAAACTGAGCACGTCTGCGATTGTAGTTATGGCGTATTATAAGATCTGCCAATCTATTTGGCATATTAATTCTTTGGTGGATAATCTCTAAAATCGCAGCAGCATTTGGATTATCTTCAATCAAAACATGAAAACGATTTATGATCGCCGCTGCTATCTTGAAATAGTCGAACATGCTGGGAAGGGCTCTGTTATTATATACATTTCGCAACAGGCGAAAATCTCTTTTGAACCTGCCGTTGACTACTTCAACCACCCAACGACAGATTGTTATCAGTCTGGACTTATTGGCCTGATCCGTGGTTAGCTGTGTCTCATTTGGATACTTTGTTTCAGGCATGTGTTGTACGTATCCGCAAGATTCCAGATTTCTTGCTGAGTCTCGAAAACCACGGTCCAGAATAAAAACATCTCCACTCCTATAAAACCAGTGGAAGGCACTGTCAGCATTATTAAGCATGTCATTCATTATATCTGCGTCAGACGTAGTGGCAGCATATGGTCCGATGACTTCGATAATGTGTCCATCACAAGAAACCAACAGGAACGGTTTGAGGAGGTTTTTGTATTTGTGATGGCTGTAAGCCTTGCGTTGGAAAAAATAATTTCCACTTTTTTGTAGATAGATGTACGTGCCATCACAAATCGATGGATTCCCAAACAGATTGTTGGGTAGAAAATGGTTCCTGTGTGCTACATCCTCACGGGAAATATGGTCAAACCCAACATTTAAGGGCACAAAATATTCTAACAGAGCGTTGCGTCCGATTTTTAACCACGTATGAAACGCTGTTTCGCTACATTTAAAAATATTAGCAAGCCGCACGTTCGAGTCACCTGTTCTTAACTTGACTAATACTGCCGCCAGTACGGTTCTTTTATTCTTTTTAGTTCTCAGACTTGGTGAACTGTCTAATAATTCAGTAAACTGATCTTGAGTGAGCCTTGTCCAAGTATGAATCTCGGCCGGTGCTATATTTTCATACTGCTCAAAATCAAGTATTTCCTCCGTAATATGTCTTTGTAACATCGACACGATAGTCATTATTTGAGCTGCGGTGAATTCCTCAGAAGAGTTGTCTTGTACAGGAAGTAAATGCCACAGATTTTGCTCCACGTGTTCATTATAGACACGCGCGCTTTCTGGCACGAAATAGCTGTAGCGGCAGACTATGCGCAAAATTATGTTCTCTGGAACACGACGGCGAGATTCATTCGTACAATGTTGGAAAATGCAACTATTTGCGGTGTTTGGAGCACGAAGAAGACCTGGCAAAATCAGCAAAATTGGTCTTGGATTTGGAACTTCCCATGGATCACGGTCTTGATCAGGTTGCTGTTCAGCCTCCCGAATAAGTCGCTGGTGCGTTCATTCCGTTCTTTGCCAACATGCTCGACAAATGAACGCAGTAGGCTCCAACTGAAAAGTAAATAACAATAACTATAGAACTAGAGGTGGAAAAAACGGCTTATATTTGATAAACGTTTAAACGTTGTACTTTTTTACAAAAGCGCGCTTAAATAAAAAAGAGCTTTTGACTTAAAACTATTTTTTGACGCTTAACACAATTCGCTAGAATAGTGTTTTAGGGCATCGTTTAAACATGAAAACATAAAAAACGTGCTTATACGCTTATATTAAAAAGCGGACTTTTTTAAGTGCTTTTCGTTTAATTGGTCACCTCTATATAGAACGGACGGATTGTATTTAGAAAGGCTGTCGCAAAAATCATATAGGTAAATAACATAGACCTGTTCTTACCTGTCGAGCTACTATATCTTCTATCACTATTTGGGCGATATCAAGATGTTGCATTTCTCTGGAAACACAATCATATCTTCGCCGATTCTCTGTCGATGCACGGCACGAGATACACAACTCTGCCATGATTCGCAGCAATGTTCAAACTTAACAACGAAGATAACAAAAACAAACCAAATCAAAGCACAAGAACTAGTGGGCATCACACGGACGTACACGTTAGCGTTGCTTTCGGTACTAAATAATACACACGAATGCGAGCAAACGAATGAGCATGGCGCGATGGCGGTGGTGCGCGAGAAAGAGAGGGGCGAACAATGGAATATGGTGCTGCACCGTATTCCATTGTTCGCGTGCGTGCTTACCTGCGCGGCCATTGTTATTGCCATTTTTTAGGAAAAAGTCCCGGCATCCCAGCCGATTATGCAGTAACATTAGTGGTTTAAATGAGATATATTATGTTATCTTGTCAGAAATAGGTTAAGAACCACAGCATCTTACTAAAAATGTTCAAATGACAAGGTATGGTAGAACAAATCATTTGTTCTTGTTAGTTAAATTCACTTAAAATGTATGAAGTTGTTGAATTTTTGAACTCAAATAAAACCAAGGACAATGACCCTACAGCTTTGGTGCCATAATAATAAATACTCAGAGGGACAAGTTTTAACAGAATACAGCATTATTATTTCTTGGCCGGCACTTTTATATTTGGACCAAAAATTTATGAAATCCAGATGATGTCCTTTTAATAGGATCCGGCCCGCGAGACATTTTGAAAAAACCCAATTAAAAATATATTACATTAGGTACTTATTACTCACGGGAGTGACAGTGAGGCGGCAAACATCAAATCCTTTGATGTTTGCCGCCTCACTCTTTGATAGTCGCCGCCACTCGGCTTGCTCGATCAAATTATTTGAGGTTTGCCGCCTCACGGGCGACACAATAAAAGATTTATTGCTTCTCAATTATTCTAAACTAGTTTATTCCATATTATTCCTTCATTTTGCGTATATATAATAAATAGGGTGGATGGCCCGACGTTAGGTCAGTTCTATTTGAGCTACCGAGGTGATAACTTGGACAAGCGATATCCTAGCGAACTGCTCGAGCCGTCAACTTGCTTTGTGACTTTGTGTGCATCTTGAGTGGTTACTAACTATAGTTTGTTAATTAGTTTATTGAACGAAAAGTAAATAAAAATGATGTCTGGTGGAAAGAAACGAAAAGTAGATACAGAGGGTCGCCAGTTTCAAGAAAAATGGACTGAAGAATTCTTTTTTTTCTTGCACAATGGTAAGCCTATTTGTTTGCTGTGTAATGAATCCATTTCAGTAATGAAAGAATTCAATATAAATAGGCATTACTCAACTAAGCATGCTACGCTGCACTCACTGACAGGACAATTAAGAACAGACAAAATCCAGAAGCTTACCGCAAATTTGAAAAAACAGCAACAAATGTTTCATAAACAAAGAACACAACTTGATAATGTTGTGAAAGCTAGTTTTATAGTTAGCTCCAAATTGGCAAAGGCATTAAAACCATTTGCCGAAGGAGAATTTATCAAGGAGTGTATGTTAGAAGTTTGCGGTATTTTGTGTCCTGAAAAGAAAAATGAATTTGAAAAAATTAGTTTGTCAAAACGAACTGTTGTTAGACGTATAGAAATTATGGCTAATGATATAAAAACAACATTGACTGACCGTATGGCTGGTTTTGAATCATTTTCCATAGCATTAGACGAGAGCACCGATTTGTCTGACACAGCTCAACTGACTATATTTATTCGAGGTGTTGATAAGGAGTTCACTGTTACTGAGGAATTGCTTGCTTTACAGCCGCTAAAAGGAACCACTACAGGAGAGGATATTTTTATTGAAGTTCAAAAGGTATTCACAAGTTTGGCTTGCCATGTTCAAAATTAATCGGAGTATGCACGATATGGTACACTTTCTATGGTCGGCTTACGTAAAGGTTTCATCGTAATTTTGAATGAAAAAGCAACAGAATTAAATGTGCAAAAAGATGATTTGATAGTCCTTCATTCGTTATCCACCAACAGAACTTGTGTTCTAAGTCCATTTGACTCCAGAATGTTATGAATGTGGTAGTAAAAATCATCAACTTTATTCGATCCCGCGGGCTTAACCATCGTCAGTTCAAGGCGTTTTTGGATGAAATATCAGCTGAATATAACGACGTAACATATTATTGTGAAGTCAGATGGCCGAGCAAAAGAAAATGTTGAAACGGTTTTACGAGCTTAGAAATTAGATAGCATACTTTATGAAAATAAAAGATAAACCACTATCTGAATTAAGTGACCCAAAATGGATATGTGACTTAGCATTTCTGGTCAATCTTACAGGCTATTTGAATTATTTAAATTTGAAACTTCAAAAACAAGGACAGTTAGTAAATGATTTGTACAGCCATTTGAAAGCGTTTCAGATCAAACTACGCTGTGGGAGTCACAGATGCTGTCTGGTAAGAGTTACCATTTCAACACGGTCTCTGCGTATGAAAATATTGCTTATGATCAATATGCTGAAAAACTCAAGTTACTGTCGGAACAATTTTCGAACAGATTTAGCGACTTCAAAAACATGGAAGACTGTTTCAGTTTATTTGCTACTCCTACAAAATGTAATGTACAAAATGCTCCAATACACTTACAAATGGAGTTGATCGAGATTCAAGAAAACTCACTCCTAAAATCCAAATTTGAAGACATAGAGTAATGCGATTTCTACAAAAAATAACTAGAAAAAGACAACTTTCCGCAGCTTATAAAATTCGCAAGAAGATTGATTTGTGCGTTTGGCAGTAGGTACTTATAAATACGAACAGTTCTTTTCATTGATGAAAGTTAATAAATCAAAACATCGTACAAGACTGACTGATGATAATTTGGAAAATTCTTTACGTCTTTGTATCAGTGGAATTAATCTAAATATAGATGGATTAGTTTCCCAAATTGAAGCTCAAGTGTCTCATTGATTTCGATGTATTTAACTTTCGTAGCTTGTAACAATTGCAATTGTAATGTACCATTTTTTTAAATTTCATTTTGTTATTTTAATAAGTTGTACTAAAATAACAAGATTATTTCATGTCTAATATCTATCGCAAAAAATTTTATTTTATTATCACTACTTTAAAATGCACTAAGTACTTTTAAACGCGGCCCGCGAACGTATTTGCACGCTAAAGTTTGGCCCTCAACATATCAAAGGTTGTGTCCATACCTATCTTACATCAATGTTTGCTTTGCATAAACATCTTGCAACCTAAAGAATTCTCATGCTAAACCTGTTGGACTCTAGCTTCATGCAGCCGTTGCATTTCGGCGTTTCTCTTGATAGCTGCGTCTCTCTCTTTTCTGCGATACTCCCTTTCCACGTCTTCCTGGATTTTGAGATTTCTGATGCGCTCCAACTCTTCTTTTAGTTCTTGTTCAGCCTAGGAAATAAATAATTTATTATTTCAGTATTTTTAATTCCCTTTAAACGTAGTATTTATGGCATCAACAAATCGTATTTATTAACCTTTTGCGCTTTCGCTATGTGATCAATTCCTTTCTGCTTTGCCGCCTTTATGGCTTCTGCTTCTGCTCTGTTCTTCGCTTCTCGTTCTTGTTTGTTCTGTAGAAACTTCTTGATCCGCAAGTTCATGATACGTTCCTCTTCATTCTGCAACTGTTTGTTGTAGAGGATCTCTGCGTTACCTGTACAATCATGTTTAATCTTCTATTCGGCTGGGACTAAATCACAGATTAATTATTAGTTACTACGTAATAAATGACCCGGAATCCGTAAGGTCGATGATAATTCAGAGCACTGAAAATAGAACTTAGCGCTAATACAACAGAGCTGAAAATCGAACACACAAGTGTCGAGTCAAATGTCAATGTCATATGTGACAACTCTACACTCGACACTTCGATTTTCAACAATTGTATTAGCGCAGAATTCTATTTTCAGTGCTCTGAATTTTTCCGGCCTTACGGATTCTGGACAATATAGTCCCAGCCTTAGATTTTCGTATACTTATTTAGAGAACTGACACACGCCTTATTAGCCTACCTTCATCAAGAGTCTTCTTTAATTTGGCTTGTCTCATTTGTTTCTCTTTCAGTTTCTGTGCTTCGTCGATTTGAATCGCTATATTTGCTTGGTTAACTCGTATGCTCTCTTCTTCTATTCTTTCTGCTTCCATTATCTGAAATATTATTAGAAAAATGAGTAGTTTCTTCTTTTACATAATGAGTAATTTCTTCTTCTTTTACATAATGAGTAGTTTCTTTTACATAAATAATTAATACGGCATCGCTTAAATTAAGCTGGGACTATATGCTCCGGAATCCGGAACACCGGTGAAATTTCAGTGTACTGAAAATAGAACATTGCGCTGATACAATAGAGTTGAACATGTAAGTTACAAGTGTCGAGCTGTCATTTATGACATTGAAATTCGACTCGACATTCATGTATTCTATTTTCAACTCTATTGTATTAGTGCAGAGTTCTATTTTCAGTGCTCTGAATTTTCATCGGCGTACCGGATTCCGGAGCATATAGTCCCAGCCTTATTAGTACCTTAACTGCATCGTGTGCTTTAATTTGTTCCTTCAGTGCAGCGAGGTTTTGTAGACGTAGTTCGTTCCGTCGTTTCTCTTCTGCCTCAGCTCGGCGGACGCCCGCTTGTCTGTTCTCTTCCATAATGGCGTCCAATCTAAAAACAGATATTTTATCTAAGTTCAAGCATTACTTTGTATTTGACTGTATAAAAATACAAGTTTGGTTAAGTGCAAAAAAAAACTACCTACTTGTCTTTTTTGTGTCTACTTTCTTTATAATTTTTAAACAGTTTAAACTTTAGCTAAGGAAAAAAACTTCACTTACCTTCTTTCTTCCTCCGTCAGCTCCTTCTTAATGATTTGTTTCTCCACGATCTGTGCGTCTCGGATGGCGTGACATTTCGATGCCAGTATGATCCTGTTGCACAACTTCGGACCTTGCATGGTGTCTGCTCTTAAAGCTGAAATTTAAAATCAATAGTTACCAATTTTACTTAAATGACTCTAGCAAGATTTGAGTAATTTTCTATATTAAATATCGTTTTAACCAAGAGCTAATATACCTAATTTAACACTAAAGGCCTAACGCTAACGCTGTGATGACTGACGGGTGTCCATGGGTGGCACTTACTTTCCATCATCGATCAGACTGCTCGTTTATCATTAATTAAATTATAGATCCAATAATTATAAGTAATTACTTGCAGCTCTGGACAGAGTATAGCCAGCCTGGTCTGGTCCCTCCAGCTCCGTATCTGCAGTACCGGTAGACTCCACAGCCCCGGGCTGCGGCCTCAACGATTCCTTCAGCTTTTGTTTCCTTTCTTCGGACTCCTTAGCTGCTTTTTGTATTGCCTCCTCTTGGGCCTTCATAGCTTCTATTTGTTCCTCTTGAGTCACAATCTGTTGATTTAGAAGGAAATTTAATGTTGCTGTTATTTATGTTTTCAGCTGTAATATGGCTTACCTTCGCCTGTCTCTTCAACCTTTCGTATTCACTCTTGTGCATAATGGCAGGGGAGTAATTTCTCTCCTTCCTGGGGATAAGGTGGATCCTCCAGCCGCCGATCTGCGGTACCAGCGTATACTCCCGTTTCGGCAGCTCGCATTTGTGGATCGGTCGTTTCGTGATCGGGAACTTGAGACGACAGTCTGTTGGCCTAAAAACATAAGAATTTATTAAAATGTAAATTGTAACTGGTTACTGACATGAACCTAAATATTATATTGTATAACTACGTTTACAAACTTAGTATTTAGTGGCCCATCGCCCACGATATTAATGATGATGATGGTAATATCATAATATGAGATGAGGCCAACCTGTGTAATTGATAGCATCCCGGATCACTTCCTTTCCTCACTTGATGGTATTTTATTCCCTCATGAAAGTCTCTTACAGCTTTCGGCATTTTTAAAAATAAATATAAAAGTGGTAAACTCAATTCGACGTGAAATTTTGTCAATTCGGTTGCTATGGAGATATTTTATTACAAATTACCTACTAATTTTCCTTTGCCGTATGGTTCACGGTCTAAATAAAAAAAAATTGCTATGTTCATAGATTCTAGATATTAGGCTGGGGACTAAATGAAACGGAATCCGGAAGGCCGAAGAATTCTGAGCCTTGAAAATAGAAATCTCTGTTCTAATACAATAGAGTTGAAAATCGAACACATGAGTGTCGAGTCAAATGTCGATGTCGTATATGATAGCTCGACACTCGAAACTTCCATTTTCAACTCTATTGTATTAGCGCAGAGTTATATTTCCAGTGGCCTGAATTTTCCTCGACGTCCCGGATTGCTAGTGATGTGCCGAGTCGGTTATTTTTGGTATTCGACTATTTTGGTACTTACTCCTTAAAAAAAAATTCGAATTAGGACTCGAGTCGGAAGACTCGGACAGGTATTCAAGTACTAGCACGAGTATTCTAATACTTTACTGGACTCCAGTATTTATTGAATCGGACCTTGTAGTTTGCTTTTGATGGGAAAACCTAATATTTCATTACCTACAATCATATTATATGAATGATAGGTAAATATGTAAACATTATTAGATTATTTGTATAATCAGTCAATTATTAATTTAGTAAATGCTCCACTCCACTCTAAAGTTTAGAGTAGAGTGGGTATTTAAATATTCGAGTGTACGTGTGAAGCTCTAAGATTGCTATTAAAGTACTGAGTATTCGAATACCGTAAGTACTCGAAACCTGTACTCGAGTACTGTGGATCCGAATACAATATTTCAAGTACGTGAGTACCTGCTAGGTACATGAGTCAGTATTCGAGTCAGCCTGACTCAGCACATCTCTATACTATGCTATATTCAAATTTTATTGGAGTTTTGGTGGGATATGAAAGTGTAAAGTTGTGTTATTTCGATTCTTATTGTGTAATATTGGTAAAATATAAACTATTAAATATTCGTACACGTGCACAAGTGTGGGCAAGTGGTACAACTGCAAAAATCGTGCTATTTTGTGTTTTCTCTAAAAGTCCCTAGCTAGGAAGTTTCAGGAAAACGTCTTCTTCGTATTCTACCACTTTACTAAATCGACTGACTGTCAAGTCAGTCGATTTAGTAAGTTAGTAGTAGTTTGATGGCAGTGACATTTTAATAGAACTTTGACTAGACTTTGGACTTGACGATATTTTAAAAAACTGTGTTGAAAACTGCAAGTAAATTGTTTTGTTGTCTTGTCTTTTTATCTTGACACTGGCAATAATTTTATGCTATACTGCCTTAATTAAAATAAAAATAAACTTTTTTTTGTTTGACATTGAGAACCGCATGACAGTTTACACTGACACTAATCTGATGCACAATTTTGCAATAAATATTCAAATGTTTTTCAAAGGTTAAAACTTTTATGACAAAACTTGTATGAAATGTTCACTTAGAAAATATTACAAACATCTACCAGCAATACTTAAATGTGAAAGTAGTTTTAAAACACTTTGTAGTATGTGAAATTTGTGAAAAATACCTCAACTGACTTAACATTTAAAATCGAAGGTAAAATTTAATAAAATGGACTTACAAGATTCCAAATCTACAAGTAAATATTTAGGACCACTACTGGTAAGTATTTGTTTACTAAAAATATTTCTTGCACTCATAAGGTATGCAAAAAATAATATTATGCAATAACATGACAAAAAAGTATAGGTTATAAAACTCTACATATTTCTACTATTTTTACTTGTTTTAGTAATTAAATGTGTGTGTGAGGTATCCACCGGGAAAACAACTTTTTTACACCTAATTGTTCATGCAAGATTATTTGTATTTGACTCATGCCAATGTCTAAAGTTGCCTGAATTTCGCGGTATGTCACATGTCGATCTTCCTCAATCAGCTTACGCACAGCATCAACGTTTTCTTGGGTGACTGCAGTTTTTGGACGACCTTGACGGGGATCATCACTGAGCTTGACACGTCCACGTTGAAATTCAGCAAACCAGCGATAAATTGTGGTTTTGGATGGGGCTTCATCACCAAATGCAGAAATCATCCGGTCAACACACTGTTTGTGTGTTAAACCACTTCGAAAGTCATAATAAATCATCGCTCTAGAATTTTCTCGAGTCAATTCCATTTTCTCAACGACTAAACAAGTTTGACAAGACCTTGTGACAAGACCAAGAATCTTTTTTTTAAATAAATAAACGGTATTCGATTTTTAAAACCAAGGAGTTTTAAATTAAAAAGATTTTAATATGACAGGAACAGTGGAAATATTCAATTCCCGATACTTTTAGTGCAGCCCTCGTATTGCATTAACACAGAGTTCTATTCAGAATGCAGTTTTTTCTTTTGCAACCACTAAAAAGATTCTATTTCGTTGTACAGTATGATAAATATTTTGTCCTGTCAATATTTTGCCGAAACCAATTTTTCATAAGACATTTTATTTGCATACCTTCACATATGAAGAATAGAGAGGAAATAGAATAGATTTGTGGCCATCACTAATTCACAAATTAAAAAAATATGTATCATGCTGTATTTGTAAACAGAACTCTAAGCTTAAGCAAAAACAAAACAATATTTGTCTCCTTCATACTCAAAAGCTTATATGCGCACAAGAGTGTGACAGAGTCTTTCTCATCTCACTCATCACGGCGCGCCCTCAGGGCCGGCTTAACCAAGATGAGACCCAAGGCCCGTTTCATCCTCGGTGCCAACCTATCGAAGTAATCTTTATGGAACTATCGTCCATCGTGGTTCTTCTCGGCAATGCTAGAGAATCGGCCGTAAATAGACAGATTTTTTATATTGTTTAACGTATAACAGGTATGCTCCTAATAAAACAGTTTACATTTTATAAGTTACACAATATTGTTTTTATTTATTCCCAACTAATTTTTTACTCGGTTTTAATTAAAATTTTGACTCATTGCTATTATTTTACGACCTCTATGACTAAGTGGTTCAGCGTTTCGGTATTTCAACAAAAGGAATAAAACAATTTTCTGTGTTCCTGGGTAATGGATGTGTATAATACTAAGAGCATTAAATGTGTATAATAAAAATGTTAAATATATGTATAGATAGTATAAAATTGTTAAAAAGATTGTACATTTCCATTGTCTAGTACCCTTACGGACGGAGCAAAACTGTAAGGGTTGTTTGTAGTACTAAAGAACCGTGTGATGAGTTCGTTATTTGCAAAAAATACCAAGCATGTAGAAGCGATTGACCGTCGGAGCCATTGTGATTGTGATGAAATGCTTGTGTAAGCTAGGAACTTACACATACGACTTTGAGCTGAGGGAAGTAGGTATATAGGTTAATGTGAGGGCTGGAGAAATCTGGGACTGACCTTATTGTTGAGCTGGTGGTTCTGGATCTGGGCGGAGGTTTCTTCTCACTACACTACACAGCTGTTGAGCGGATTATCGATAGATTTATCGCGGTTCGCCGGCGAATTTGGTATTATATTAACGAGCACAAATAAATATGCGCACACGCGTTCGCGTTCACTAGGTTTCGGGATGAGCTGAAAATGCATCCGGCGCGGAAGGGGATCTAAATGCAAGTGTTCGTCACTCTCTGACAGCGCCCCTTTCGGTCGGCCATACATCACGTAGTGATGTCCTTTGTGTTTATTCTAAACGCCGCGCTAGTGTTGGCGCGAACATCCTGGGGGGCCCGCACAGGCGGCGAGCTGAGCCCCATCCTGAGCAGAATCCAGTGGGAGCCGGGCAATCTTGCCGACAGGCCTCCGCAGCTGGCCTTGAGTCGTGTCCAAGTCCACAACTCTGATGACTCCATCCTTCCCAGGTAGCAGACATGAGATTCTTCCCATCTTCCATTGTAGAGGAGGCAAATTGTCCTCCTTGAGCAGAACCAGTTCTCCAATTTTGGGTGGAGAGGAAGAGGAAAGCCATTTGGAGCGGATTTGAAGGGTATGGAGGTAGGACTTGGTCCAAAGGTTCCAAAAGCGCTGAGAGAGTGATTGAATGAGCTGAAAGCGTTTGAGCGGAGATATTACTCTTTCATCTAGAGTCAGCTCGGGGAGAGCTGTGAGCGGACGGCCAATGAGAAAGTGGCCAGCAGTAAGGGGCTGATAGTCCGTGGGATCGGACGAAAGTGGACTGATGGGCCGAGAGTTTAACACAGCTTCGATTCTAGTGAGCAGAGTTAAGAATTCCTCGAAAGTGAGGTGTTGCTCACCGATAACACGGTATAGAAGTTGCTTTGTGGATTTAACATTAATCTCATGGATACCTCCCATCCATGGGGCTTTAGGCGGATTGAGTAACCAAGTTATATTTTGAGTTGAGAGTTTATGAGAAATGGCGTCGTTATTGTCATTGAGAAATTGTTGTACCTCTAGTAGATGATTCCTAGCTCCTACATAATTTGTGCCACAATCCGAACGTATCAATACCGGAAGTCCGCGACGTGAGCAGAAGGCAGTGAGCGATGAGACTGGTTCTAAGTGAACCGCCTATGTAGTGAGGCAAACAAATATGCAAAAATATCCCTTAATTAACTTAGCATTACGTAATTGACTTGATTTGAGCAGAAACGGTCCGGCGAAATCTGTTGATACGTGACTAAATACGGGCTGAGGTATGACTCTATCAGCTGGCAGGTCAGCCATGATAGGTACTTCGGGCTGAGCGCGGCAACGGAAACATCTTATGCATTTAAACGTTCTGTGCCTTATAATGCGGCGGGCAGATAATATCCAAAATTGCTGATGTAAAATAGCATGTAGCGTGTCCGTGCCAGGGTGGCAGTGTATGCGATGATAGTGATCTATTATGAGGTCTACGAGCGGACTAGAACTAGGCAAAATGAATGGGTGTTGAGCATCGTATGTGAGTTCCGAACGAGTGAGTCTACCTCCTACTCTGAGGAGACCGTCCTGCGTAAAAGGCGACAGACGTTGTAGTCGTACTGTGCAGATTCTATCGGTTTGCAGGCGGTGAATATCTTCTGCGAATGCATTTTGCTGTACAGAGCGGATCCAGAAAAGTAATGCTTCTCTACGTTCACTTACAGTTAGAGGGCCTAGTTGTCGCGAGTTTGAATTTAGTTTACAGTTACGAATGAATCGCCTCATGTAGGCAGTGACACCAGTTAGTTTTTCTAAAGAGCTGAAGCGAGTGAGCAGATCACTATCGACACCGGGTATCGAGAAATTGCATGGTACGTATTTTGGTTTGAGCCCTGGCAAGTCTTGTCGAGTATGAGCTGAAGGCATCTTGGGCCAGGTATCCTCTGGCAATTTGAGCCAAGGAGGAGACCACCATAAATCATGAGCGGAGAGAGCTTGAGCTGATAATCCTCTGCTTGCACAGTCAGCAGGATTTAATTTGGAAGGTACATGACGCCACTTAAGTGTGAGTGAATTTGAGTTAATTTTTGTTACTCTATTTGATTCAAATGTTTGTAAACGATGGGGCGGAGTTTTTATCCATGCAAGCACTATGGTACTATCTGACCAACAAATGTGATGTGTAATTGTGAGATGAGCAGACAATTGTTGGGAGACACGCAACATGAGCTGAGATAATAGAGTTGCAGCAGACAACTCTAATTTGGGGATTGTGAGTTTATTTTTAATCGGTGCGACTTTAGATTTAGCAATCATGAGGTGAACGTTAACAAATCCGTTGTGAGCTGATTCTTGTAAATATATCACTGCAGCAAAACCGCTTTCCGAAGCATCTGCGAAGCCGTGAAGTGAGTATGTTGATTTGAATTTGTGTGGAGCGATATGTCTGGGAAAATGTATATCTGAGATGTGTGGAAGATCATGATAGATGCGCTGCCAATCCTCTGTAATATTATTTGGAGTGGGATCGTCCCAGTCCAATTTAGTTAACCATAACCTTTGAAGAAGTATTTTTGCGCGGAATATGACGGGTGTAACCCAACCGTTTTGGTCATAGAGAGAAGCTACTGTGCTAAGAATTGAACGTTTTGTAATGTGGGTAACTGGTGGTAATGAGATGTGATATGTAAATTCATCAGACCGGGAAATCCATCTAATACCCAAAACCTTAATTGATGGAGACTCTGTGCTGATGTCAAAGTCTTTAGGCATTTCGCATTGATCGTCTGGAAATCTTTGCAAGAGCTGAGGTGTGTTTGATGTCCATTTACTAAGTTTAAATCCACCGAGTGATAACAAATCAATGAGCTGAGTTTGGAGTGCTGATGCTTCTTCTATGGTGTCATGGCCGCAAAGTACATCATCCACGAAAACAAATTTACGCAAAATTTCGGCAGCCTGAGGATAGCGATGAC
The DNA here is from genome assembly GCA_037179445.1 of Phengaris alcon alcon. Lineage (NCBI taxonomy): Eukaryota > Metazoa > Arthropoda > Insecta > Lepidoptera > Lycaenidae > Phengaris > Phengaris alcon. The sequence continues at coordinate 791,106 of JAYRCH010000567.1, read as the reverse complement.
TTTCATCTTCAGCTAATTGTAATAATGTGCGGATAGCATGATATGGACTTGAGCGCAATCCGTATGTAACAGTGTTGAGTGCATATGTGAGCAGAGGTCGATCTGGAGACGATCGCCAGAGTATGAGCTGATAGTGTCTTTGGTCTGGTCTTAAGAGAATATTTCTAAACATCATTTTTATGTCAGTGCTGAATACTATACGATGTGCGCGGAATGATATAATACTATCTACAATGTCTCGTTGAAGTGCTGAACCTGTGTGCAGGCAATCGTTTAAACTGACTCCATTGGATGACTTACAACTGCCATCAAATACTGTGCGGAGTTTGTCAGTACCTGATTTGAACACGCCATGATGAGGAATATAATAATGAGGTTTATGAGTAAATGTAGACGGATGACACGGTGTCATGTGTCCTAAGTTTATGTATTCGTTCATGAATTCTATATATTTTTGTCGCAGTGTGTGATCGGATTGCAACCGTTTTTCTAGATTGAGAAATCTACGTAGAGCAATAGCATGAGTACTACTTAATACGGGTGCATCTGATAAGAAGGGAAGAGTCACCATGTAACGGCCTGAATCGTCACGAATGGTGGTTGAGCTGAATATGTGTTCACATTGCTCGTGTAGCGGGTTTGAATGAGCAGAACGAGGCTGGGGTTCTTCCGACTCCCAGAATCTTTCCAGGCTTTTGCAAATATCATGAGTAGAATGAGCAGATTGTGTAGAGTGAGCCGACTGAGTAGAATGAGTATGAGTAACATGAGCAGAGCCAACTTGAGCTACAGGTGAATCGCATGAGTGCTCAACGAGTCCTATGAGTGCAAAATCAAAAATCGTGCCGAGGGCTATGGGCTTCCCCGGGCCCAAAGCAATCTTAGTACCATCCAAAACGTGACCCAAAACATCTGAGCCTAAAATGAGATCAATGGGCGCAGGAGTATGATAAGCTTGATCCGCCAATGGAATGAGCTGATGAGCTGAGTCTTGTACAACATCTGGTATTTTTTGCAAAGGTAAATAACCTGTAACGTCTTTGAGAATATGAGCGGTAGTAGTAATAGATGGCGTGTCACGGTGTGTGGGCCTAAATGTTATTGTGACCCAACCTTTAGAATTTTGTATGTGCTGATCACCTACACCTGTAATTTTTAATGAACATTGTTTTGGTTGCAAATTAAGATTTCTAGTCATGCGCTGAGTTATGAGCGTTATCATGCTACCACAGTCCAATAAAGCCCGAGCTTTGTGATATTCTCCGCATTTATCAGATATATTTAAAACGACTGTGGGAAGTAACACTGGAGTTTTTAATGGGTTTTCTATGTGCTGAGTTGAATTTACTTGGGCTGATTCTACAGAATATTGGGCTGAACTAGATTTAGATATTTTATGAGCTGAATGTGATGCAGGTGTACTATGAGCTGAATGACATTTTAAATTATTGGGTTGATCTTCTAATTCTATGTGCTCCGTGATTGTAGGTAGTCATTGTTTTTTATTTTGAGATTGATGAGTTGTAGACGGTGCATGATCAGACGATTGGTTGGGGTCTGATGATGATGATTGATGTGCACGCGTATGTTGTGTGTAGGCCGTGTAGGTATGTGGCTTGTCTTGAGCACGCCGGCGGGGCTGTGCACGTAAATGAGGAGGAAGCAAATGCGCTGACGACACCGGAGAATTTGGAGTTCCGTGACGATGAAGCGAGGTGTGGTGATTTGCACTTCCACACTCTTTGCATGAGTTTGTCGAACGACATTCATTTTCAAAATGCGGACCTAGATATTTACGACATCTGTCGTTGGCTTCTATGAAATCCCAACGACCTTGAGTGGGCTGATGATTATATTTCGGACACGCGATAAGTTTGTGTTCTGTATTCCTACAATAGGGGCAGTAGAATCGCTTGTGTTTATCTGTATTCGGGGCTGAGTACTCGCGCCGCTCTGTTCGGGGGGAGGGGGGCCAGTAGCGTTGAGGGTAATGAGGAACTGGGCTGACGTGATAGCTACTTAAAGTGCGAGCCGATGGCGAGCGCTGAGCATTACGAGGATACGCGGGACTAATTGGTCTAAAGCGTGGACTGCGCGGAGAGTTTGCGGGGGGTGTGTGTTGACGAGAGGGCCCAGTTTGTGGTGAGTAGGTAACACCGCGCGTTGCATTAGAATATTCGGTTTCGATACAGCGCGCGTGCTCCTCTAAAAAAGAAATCAAATCACCTAAGGTGGGCAGAGTGTCCGAGATGCCGTATCTTCTTTCGAACAGGGTGCGGAGCTCGCCTCGTAATTTTCTAACTACAATAGACACAAATACGTAATTACTATCCATAGGTAAACGCAGATTATTTAATGCGCTTTGTGCGGAAATGAGCGGAGTTAAAAACGTCGCGCGTATGCTTGATCGAATATGAATATTAGGTAGGCCGAGTATTATATCAACAAACCCATCTATCAGAACACGGCGGTTTTCATACCTACGTGTGAGTATATCGAGCGCGACGCTGTAATTATCATTTGTGATTTTTAAATGCGCAATCATGCTGAGCGCCTCCCCCGATAGGCAAGACAAAAGATAGTGCAGCTTAACTGCATCTGTAAGTGACGTCATGTCGTCTGTAAGACTCCTAAAAATCGTAATAAACGATGGCCAGTCCTCAACGCGTGAGCTGAATTTTGGCAGTTCAATTTTGGGCAGAACGGCAGAAGTGAGCTGACTTGACTCTGAAGTAGAACTTATATTTTCCGCTGCAGTTAAAATATCATAATATTCGGATAGCGCGTTCTCGTAACCGGTTGTATAAAATTTTTCAATTTCTTCTGTAACACTGCCGTCGTCTAAAATTTCGCAGTATAAATTTTCTAATTTTTGTTTCAAATTTTGTAGGTCTTTAAAACGCGCATTAAACTCCGTTTTGTTAGACTTTGAGTCACCTTTGTGTAATGCCAATGCGATCTCTCTGAGCCGACTAATAGATTTTATAGTTTGCCTAAATATGGCCGCTTGCGATTTTGTAGGCATGTTTAAAAATATATGCGTGTAACTAAGTTAAATATTTAAAAGTAATGAGCGGAAAATACGCGCGCAATTAATTAAAACGCAGAAAATAGATTTTAATAATGTGCCGACAATGTATACAATTTTATCATAAAATGTGTACGAGTTAATTAACAAATGAGCTGACCGATCGCCTGATGCTAATATAGTATTAGTGTATGTTTGATGAGCGGAGATTAATGCGTTAGAAGTCGTCTGTAATGTTATTTTAATGCCCTGAAGTTTGAATATAAAATCTTAGCGGGCGCGTTAGAAACAAAATAACGTAATGAAAACAATGTAAGTAGGTATGAGCAGGTTCAATCTCAATAGTGTGCCGACTTATTCAAAACAGCTGTAACGTAACACCTATAATATATTTGTATAAACACAGAACGTCGATAAGAATTCTTATTTAAAACAGCTGTAACGTAATACCTAATAATATTTTTGTATAGATAATATACACAGAACGTAGATAAGATATGAATTCAATGTGAAGGTCACTATTTATTCTATGAAGAATACCTAATTGAGAATGAATGTAACCAGCTGTTGTTTACGCACGGGCGCCGTGTAGGTACCTATTACCTACAGAATGCACACAAATCAAGTTTTCTGTATCGAAGCGAGCCGACGATGTTAGTATGGGCACTTGAGATGTTATGCAACCCGTAACTATTAAAATAATGCTAAGTTAATTAATATTGTGTTTTAAAATTTGAGAATATGAAGATATAAACGTTATATATAGATAAAATACTTAGTAATGCAACGACGATTCACAATTCTGTTATGAGCAGAACGTAATTCACAATACTCACTAGTTATTTTATATGCAAATCAAACATTAAAATATTTTGTAAGTAATTAAGAGCTGAGAAAATTATATGAGATATTATTGGCACAAATTATGTATTAGGTACGTTAGGGAAGTTCTGGAATGTTCGAGTTCTTTGTTCGACAATAAGCCGACAACCTACCCACTTTTTTTTTTTTATTTTTTTTTTTGGGTTTTTCCTATGAATTTATGGGCCGAAATATGCACAAAATAATTTAAATAATTAACATATAGGTTAATATCAAAGTACAGAATAGGGGTTTAATGTTAAATGTGCCGAATTGATAATGGGAATGGACTGTAACTTGGTTTTAAAATGGCGGGGCGGCCTGGCCAGAATTAATTGGACAAAATATAAATAATCGAGCTGATTTTATGTGCAGATTTGGAACTGTGGAATGTGGATGTGGAACTGTAGGTGCTGGTTCTAATGAGGCCCAACGCCGGTAATAGGGAGAAGGGCTTCACGAAGGCTCGATGGACCAAGAAATGTGTAAGCTAGGAACTTACACATACGACTTTGAGCTGAGGGAAGTAGGTATATAGGTTAATGTGAGGGCTGGAGAAATCTGGGACTGACCTTATTGTTGAGCTGGTGGTTCTGGATCTGGGCGGAGGTTTCTTCTCACTACACTACACAGCTGTTGAGCGGATTATCGATAGATTTATCGCGGTTCGCCGGCGAATTTGGTATTATATTAACGAGCACAAATAAATATGCGCACACGCGTTCGCGTTCACTAGGTTTCGGGATGAGCTGAAAATGCATCCGGCGCGGAAGGGGATCTAAATGCAAGTGTTCGTCACTCTCTGACAGCGCCCCTTTCGGTCGGCCATACATCACGTAGTGATGTCCTTTGTGTTTATTCTAAACGTCGCGCTAGTGTTGGCGCGAACAATGCTATCCACCTGTTTTTCCATTTGAAAAGTACTTAACCATTTAATAATTTTGCATATACCTATTACCGTTAAAATGCACGGGCACTAAGGGTGAATCCGCGAAAAAAGAGATGACGGAGAAGATGAATGAAATTAAGGGATGTATGGAAGAGTTGACTTCGCTCCTGAAGAACACCACAACTGTCGCCAAAGCGGCGAGCTATGCGGGCATTGTCTCGAGAGGAGTCGCTGAGCGAGTCCCCGAGACAAGGGCACTGCATTCGGTTGTGGTGTCCTCCAAGGATACACAGGACACGGGAGATGAACTGATGGAGAAAATTAGAAAGACGGTAGATGCTAAGGATGGGTGGGTAAAGGTAGAAAGAACGAGGAAAGTCAAAAATAGGAGGGTAGTCGTCGGCTGTGTGAATGAGGAAGAAAGAAATAAGGTGAAGGAAAGATTGAGAAAGAATGAGGGATTGGTAGTGGAAGATGTGAAGAATAAAAACCCCCTACTGGTCTTCAAGGATGTGATGAAGAACGACAATGCCGACTTCAAGACCGCGTTCAAGAACCAGAACGCGGCCATCCTTGGAGGCCTTAGGGGGGAAGAGAGTAAGGTAGAAATAGTGTATGGATTGAGAGCAAGGAACCCCCTGCAGAACCATCTCGTAGTCAGAGTTAGCCCACAGGTATGGAAGAGGTGTGTGAATGTAGGATATGCCCATATAGGCATATGCAGAGTGAGTGGAGGACCATAGTCCGCTGGTGCAGTGCTTCCGCTGCCTCGGGTATGGGCATACGAAGAAGGTATGTAGGGAGGAAGTTGATCGATGCAGTCACTGCGCAGGTCCTCATATGAGGACCGCTTGCGAAAAGTGGCTGCGGAGAGAAGCGCCTCAGTGCATAAACTGCACTAAGGCCAAGAGAGGCAGCGCGGAGCACAGTGCCCTCGATAGAGAGTGTGTAGAGAGAAAGAGGTGGGACGCTCTGGCTAGATCGGCGGTGTCGTATTGCTAAGGGTGTCCCCGGTGAGTACTTCCAGTACCGGGTATTGCAGGCCAACCTTCAGCGGAGCCAAATCGCCACAAGGGAGTTATTACTCGAGGCCACCAAGCGTAAGGTTGGCGTAGCGTTGCTGCAGGAGCCCTACATAGGTGGGGCGCGGAGTGTGAGGACATACAACGGAGTGAGGGTCTACCAGAGCGATGGAGAAGGGGGTGGTGTTGTCAAGGCGTGTGTTGTGGTATTCGACGATACATTGGACGTCGAGCTACACACACGCCTCAGCAACAACAACATAGTTGTGACCACCCTCCGAACCAAAGCCTGGGAGATGGTTGTAGTGTCCTTCTACTTCGAGCCCGATAAGCCTGTGGGGCCATATCTGGACCATCTTATGCGGATAGGGAGAGAGTTGGGGTCCGATAAGATGGTCCTGGGCGGCGACGCGAACGCTAAAAGCCCGTGGTGGGGTGGCGACGCGGAAGACCCGCGTGGAAGGGATGTGTCGGCTGTACTGGAAGCAATGGGCTTACATATACTCAACACTGGAGACACCCCAACATTCGACACTGTCAGAGGGGGAAAAAGGTATTCCAGCTACGTGGATGTGACAGCGTGCTCCGACGACCTGCTGGACCGAGTGGGCGACTGGAGGATTGATGAGGGTCTGACGAGCTCGGACCACAACGGCATATCATTTGGCATCAGACAACAGAAATCCACAGGCACAAACATAATACGTACCACACGCATGTTTAACACACGGAAGGCAAACTGGGCTCAGTTTCGTGAGAAACTGGCCCAGCTGATGTCAGACAGACAATTGACTGTACAGGACATAGACACAATACACAGCACACAACAAATAGAAGAAGTAATAGACAGATACACGGAAGCCATAACACAGACATGCAGATACACTATGCCAACTAAAAAACACACACAGAGATTCACCTTGTCGTGGTGGAATGATGAGCTCGGGCAGCTGAAGAAGGAGGTCGCCACGAGGAAACGCAGGATTCGTAACGCTGCGCCTGATCGCAGAGACCGCGTGGTTGGAAGATACCTGGAAGCGAAAGAGACGTATGAAAAGGCAGTGAAAGATGCACAGACTGAGAGTTGGAAGGAGTTTTGCCGGAAACAGGATAGGGAGGGGGTCTGGGAGGGCATCTACAGGGTGTTGAGCAGAGTCAGAGGGAGGGAGGAGGATCTGCCCCTTACGAGGGACGGTGAAACCCTCGACGCCCGAAGCTCCGCAGATTGGCTGGCGGAGACCTTCTACCCCCGGGACCAGGAAAGTGATGAAAGAGAGGAACATCGGCGGACGCGCCGGCGGGCGGAGTCCTTGGACTCCGAACCGCCGACGGGTTCGGACGACCCTCCTTTCATCATGGAGGAGTTGAAGAGAGCCGTAAGGTCCTTCAACCCCAAAAAGGCCCCCGGGGCGGATGGACTCACGTCGGACATCTGCCAACGCGCTGTGGAATGTGACCCGGAATGGTTCCTTGCTCTGCTGAATAGGTGCCTCACCGTCGCCTGCTTCCCCAAACAGTGGAAGCGGGCGACTGTGGTGGTACTAAGGAAGCCGGGCAGGGAATCGTACCGGGTACCAAAAGCCTATCGCCCGATCGGCCTCTTACCTGTTCTCGGCAAAATCTTCGAGAAGATGCTGGTCGCCCGACTTAGGTTCTACCTACGACTTAGGTTCTGCCCAAGATCAGCCCTAACCAATATGGCTTCATGCCCCAAAGGAGCACCGAAGACGCCCTCTATAGGTTGGTGAACCACGTCAGAAAACAGAGGGAGGAGAAGAAAATTTCTGTCGTGGTGTCACTGGACATAGAGGGGGCCTTTGACAGTGCTTGGTGGCCGGCCATAAAGGTTAGGTTAGCTGAGGTTGGGTGTCCGGGGAACCTGAGGCGGCTGATCAGCAGCTATCTGAGTGAAAGAGAAGTGAATGTGAGATATGCTGGAATGGAAGTGAGCAGGGAGACCAACAAGGGGTGCGTGCAGGGGTCCATAGGTGGACCGATCCTGTGGGACCTCTTGTTGGACCCCCTGCTATGGATGTTAGAGGAGATGGATGTGTTTTGTCAGGCATTCGCCGACGACGTAGTGCTGGTGTTCGAGGGGGACACTGCCCTCGAAATAGAGCTCAAGGCCAACAGAGTGTTGGAGACAATAAATAAGTGGGGGGAGTCGAACAAGCTGAAGTTCGCCCCCCACAAAACTTGTGCATTATTAACGACACGCAGACTTAAGTACGACATGCCTCGACTCACGATGGGGGGTGTGGCGTTACAGTATTGCGACGAGATCAGGGTGCTAGGCTTGACAATTGACACCGGCCTTACTTTTAACAGCCACGTCGGAAACGTGTGCAAGAAGGCAATAAGTAGATATAAGCAGCTGGCAAAGGCTGCTAGAGTAGGTTGGGGGCTTAACCCCCAAATAGTTAGGACTATTTATATGGCCGTGATAGAGCCGACTATTCTGTATGCATCGGCAGCGTGGGCACCCACCGTGGAAAAGATGGGGGTCCAGAAAAGGCTCAACTCCGTCCAACGGGGTTTTGCCCAGAAGATCTGCAGAGCGTATCGGACCGTCTCCCTGAACTCTGCAATGCTGCTGGCGGGGATACTCCCTCTTGATCTCAGGATACTCGAAGCTTCGAGGCTCTATGAGATCAAGAAGGGGGTGCCTCATCCGGTGTTGAGGGACAGGGAGGTGGAACGAAATGCTCCGGCGGTCGAGGACCCACATCCGGCAGAGCAGGTAGAGCTGAGGTTTGGGTTGGTAGACGAGGACTCTTATGCGGGCGTGGTTGATAGCCACGTCCATAGGATCTACACAGACGGCAGCAAGATTGAGGGTCGAGTCGGAGCCGCACTCTCCGTATGGGAGGGTGAGGCCGAGACGAAGGCCGTCAAGCTTGCGTTGCCGTCGTATTGCACCGTCTACCAGGCCGAGCTTCTAGCGCTCCATAGAGCTGTAGACATAGCCTGCAAGAGTGGAATGGCGAGGGTCGGTATCCTTAGCGATTCCAGATCGGCCCTCCAGGCTGTCACCCTTAGTTCCCCTCATCCCCTGGCAGTGCAAACAAGGGCGGCCCTCCGAAAAACTGCTTTGCAGAGGCGGGAGGTCTCCCTGTTTTGGATCAAGGCGCACGCAGGGTTGAGAGAGAATGAGAGGGTTGACGAGTTAGCCAAGGAGGCCGCGCTGGGATCGAAAAGGAAACCTGACTATGATCTGTGTCCTGTTTCATTCGTCAAGCGTATCTTAAGAGAGGATACGGTTGAGGAATGGGACAGGAGATACGAAATGGGAGGGACGGCCGGAACCACGAAGCTCTTTTTCCCAAGCGCTGCTGCTGCATACAGGGTAGTCAAGAAAATAGACATTACACACTACACCACACAGATCCTGACTGGACACGGTGGGTTCGCCTTCTACTTGAACAGATTCAAGTTGAAGGAGGACCCATGGTGTTCATGTCAGCCGGGAGTTGAGGAGACGGTTCCTCACCTGTTGCTCGAGTGCCCAATTTTTGCTAGCAGTAGATATGATACTGGGCAAGAATTGGGCATATCGATTGCGGGTGAGAACCTGTCTCTCATCCTGGGGGGAAAAAAGAGGGATTTTTTCCTAAAATTTTGTAAAAGGATTGTGGTTGCAGTATGCAAAAGAAACTGTGATATTTTAGTGTGATTTAGTTAGGCTCTACTTGTAATTTATGTGATATTAGGCTAGTATTTTACCTTGTTTCGTCGTTTTACTGTGATATTTAATTGGTTGTAATTGTTTTATTGAATTTTATTATTTATTTCTATTTTATTTTATTGAATTATTAATTGATTGATGAAACTCTCTTGGGATGTTATTTTAAATTGAAAATGTAACTGTATTGTGTTACCCTAGATGTTATTTTATTGAATATTAAAAAGTGTTGTATAATTAGAAAAATGTGACAAGTACAAGTAAATTAGTATAGTTTATTTATGACAGAATTACTAACGTAGAATTAAATCATCATAAAAATTGTACTAGAATTAAGAAGAAAAGAATATTTACCGAAAATAACAATCCCTGATTATGTTAGGGGGAGGAAAAAAAAAAAAAAAAAAAAAAAAAAAAAAAAAAAGGGTTAATCCGCCGCTGCACACATTTATTTGCATATAAACACACGTAACTATATATGTGTAGACGTGCCAAGAAAACTAAATTTATCTATACACTCTATTACACCCACTCTCAATAATGACAAGATTAATTCTTGTCGTTATTATAATATAAAAATATTTAATAAAAAAAATTTTTAGTTGATAAAATTAGTAGAAACTGCTGTAAAAGCTGTGCCTGTCCTATGCCCTGTTCCTTTAAGGCTTTCCAGGTTTTGAGTGTAATAATGATAATAAACTATCGGCATCATACATACCGAACTTTCTGAGAAATCCGTTCTTTTGTTTACAAATTGGGATTGCTTGCACATATAGACTGTTGTAAATAAGTAAAAAAATACAACAAAATTACTAGTGCAGCAAAAGATGTCGGATGAAAATAACGGACTATATGCAATAGCGTTCAAATAAGAATTGTTTCTTATGTAATTACTAACACTAGTCTGAAATAAACTTTTACTAATACACATTTTTCTTCTCTCCATTTAATGACAACTCTCTATAACGTCAAAATATACACAGCCCTTTAAGTGCCGTTATATAGAGTTTACACTGTATTAAAAAAAATTGAAATAAGTTTTCTTTAAAATTATATTTGTGTTACTATTTTATAAATAACTATTTTAAGGGTGGTGCTTTTGCTGGTTTAGCCGTTGATGTGGCCATGTATCCTTTGGACACATTAAAGACCCGTCTTCAAAGCCAACAAGGTTTCCATAAAGCTGGTGGATTTAGAGGAGTATACAAAGGCAACTTTTTCTACTGTTCTTATAATTTTGAGCAGCAACATTTTAGTAATAAAATAATAAATTTGTAGTAGGGACTTTGTATTGACCTTCCATTAAGTGCTTTTATACGCGAAGCACAGCTTATGGAGCAGCTATATTTCATATGGATTTTGCCGCCACCGCCACTGCACAAAATCCACACTAATCCTACTGCAGCGGCGTCGCGAGAGCTGCGGGTGTGTTAAACATACCAAGTATCTTTAAGGAATTTAATGAAAAAGAGCATTTTTGATTTTGTTTTTTTTTTGTCTCCAGGTCTTTTAACAGTGGCTTCGACTTCAATGCCTACTGCATCTCTCTTCTTTGTGTCATATGAAGCTACAAAGAATATTACTCAGCCGCTAGTGCCCATAAAATATGCCCCACTTGTCCACATGTTTGCAGCTAATATTGCAGAAGTTGTAAGTTATATCACAATTTAATATTGTATTTGCACTGTATGTATGTAATAAAGATTTTTGTCTGCAATGTAGATATCAAATGACAATTATTGATATAATGAATTAAAAAATGATAAAGGAAAATAATATATTTGATATCCTATGAATAATGTATGTGTAATGTATGTATCATGTATGAACTACATACATGATACATACATTACACATAGTTGCATTTGCAACTACATACATGTAAATCATGTAAATCAACAAATCTGTATGCTAATATTTTTAATGTTCCAGTTAGCATGTCTCATAAGAGTTCCTACGGAAGTGGCAAAACAAAGGAAACAAACACTAGTTGGTAATCAGAGCAGCATTCATATTTTACTGCAGGTAATTGTTTTTAAGTTGTAATTTTTTCAAGGGTTTAATAAAAATCGCGCTAGCCAATAGGGATGTTTCCTAGTGACGAATATCACATTTTGACAAATTAAAATTTAAAATTATTTAATAGAGATACATAAATCTAAAAGAAAAGTTATTTAGGTTGACGCGATAATAATAAATTTATAAGAAAATAGAAAATGTTGTCCATCTCTTTCTCGCAAAACGATTTGTGACGTCACAATCTGCTACCATGGACATTTTGTAATGACAAATGTAAAGTGGTTTATAAGTAAATGTATGGCGGTAGAATGTCGCGACGTCACAGGCCGATATATCGCTCTCTTTCTTATTGTAAATTGAAATCCCATCAAAAACATTTTCATATAAAGTGATGCCAATACGATTCGCTTTTCTGTTTCGTTTTTCTGTTATACTATTCTTGTAGGAACGAAATGGCCAGGCCACATAACTTGATTAAGGTGTAGAGTTAATGAAGTTAGGCGTGTAGAGTCAGAAGTTTGTTTTTACATGAGATCTGATAGTTTTTTGACAGAGCGAGAAGTTTTTGATATGGTATTGTCTTGGCATCAATTTACGTGAAAATGTTTAACAATAACAATTTTCAGATCTCTAGAGTAAAAATTTGCGCAGGTAAGTGCTAGCTTACAAATTTTCATCCCCTAGTTTAAGGGGTTGGAGGATAAAAGTTCCAAGTTTGTTAATTTTTATGTTGTTTATGTGCTATTACTAGCTTACATACCAAATTTCAGCTTTCTAGGACAACCAGAAGTATAATTTTGTTGATCATCAGTGAGTCATTGTCGCAATCAGGGGTTTTTAGTTATCAATAAAATCTAAATTATAAGACCTATACAATCAAAACTTCACATGTTTAATAAGTTCGTTACTGGGAACATATCCTGAAAATTTCGTTTCTCTGGTATAATCCAAACCCAAGTTGTGTGGGTAAAAAAATCGGCGACACGCTTAGAGAAAAGGTGGTCTGGTAGTGCTCTTGCGCTTCGCTTAGCTTGTCTTGTCTTGGCGGGGGAACTACCGTCAAAGAATATATATTACTACCGTAAAGAATCGTCATTCCACCTGTTTACACGAATGACAGCTCGCGGCTGTGATTGCTTGGCTGGGCGAATGCGGAGGCGGGCGGGCGTGAGTTTTTTACAGCCAGGACTTTCGTTCACGGGGCTTGCCGCTAGTCGTATCGTGCTTTGACATAATTGATAATATAATTTAATAATATCTATGATAGATTTGTCTGGCGCGACGCTTGAAAATATTTTGGTATCAACCTTAGGCTTACGTCAACATGGCTGACATTCGTCGGTGCTCGAGCTGTCATTTGTAGAGAGTGTCGCCCCTGTGCTACCGTGCCCCCAGATTGTTTGTATCTTTGTTATTTTTTTTAATTTACAAAAATGGGTATTTGATTGTTTATTATCTTAGTAGCTGTTACCCCCGGCTCCGCCCGCGTAAATACAGTATCAGTAAATACAGGAACCCTGTACATACTTTTTTGGGATAAAATGTTTATTTGCCTATGTTTTAATCTACTACCATATCAAATTTCATCGAAATCCGTTCAGTAATTTGCGTGAAAGAGTAACAAATATCCATCCATACATCCTCAATTAAAAACTTACACATTTATAATATTAGTAGCATTGATAACATTGTATAGACGAAATATATTTTTTTTATTAAACTGTAGAAATTATCTTTGAATTTAATGAGTAAATTGGATGAAGTGACAATTCTCTTTAATATTTCCAGGCGTTCCGCACAGAGGGTCTGTGTAAGGGAGTCTACCGCGGTTTCCTGTCCACCGTGCTCCGGGACATCCCGTTCAGCTCCATACAATTCCCGCTGTGGGAGCTCTTCAAGAAGATGGTTAAAGAGAGGAGGCACGGAAAAATATCCAGTTTTGAGGTGATTAAACGCTGTTCTATAAACTATTTCATTTCATTTTTAATAAGTAGCACGTTACCCGCGACTGTGTACGCGCAAAAAGGAATCTTGTAGGATCCGTACATTTTGCTGCGATTAATGGTAGCCTATGTGGTAATCCAGGGCCTAAACTACAAATTTCATCAAAATCCGTTCAGTAGTTATTGAGTATGTGGGAATAAGTGGTAAGCCCCAAAGGGAGATCTCCGACCGAACGACGTGGTATGCTAATCAGGCCGAAGCCCACTTGTATGCATTTCGGGGCTTCCACTTATTCCCACATTGGGAAATATGACTGCTAGCCTGCTATCCTGCTATGCGTAGACAATGAGGGTGTTTGATTTTTTTTACCGCTAGGGGGCAGACCCAACGCACACAAAACGTCATCTGGTGGCGTAAGTGGTATCAAAAACGGTCAATAAGAATTTTCTATTCTTTTTCTGTCACCAAGCGGCGGTTAGTAGCCCGACGGTCGTTGTCTTGTCAAGAAACTGTTAGATGTCACGAATATAGCCCTCACAGATGCGTGTGCAGTATGCGTGACTTATCCATTGCGTGGCGAAATCGGACCATATGACGTAAAGTGGCGTGATCTTGGTGCTGGGTTGAAACGGGCGAGCGAACTTGCATAGGTGCTCGCGACACATACATAGACTGCCACAATCGTTACCCATCTATTTTTGTTTTGCCGTAGTCGGGTAAAAAGACAATAGAGCCTATAATGCTACCAATTTAAATGTCGTGCCATTAGGAGACGTTGACACCATGGAGGTTAGTGTAAAGGAGACCGAACTCTACGTGCTAAAGCATTGCCCGCCTGTCCCTGAGAAATTGTAGAATTTATAATTCATTGATAATTCATTCACGGTCATTGTTAGTAACAAAACAAAGTCTTTTACCGGAGCTAAATAATACCATAGGAGTAAATACAGTATCCCACGCGAACACTGGACTTTTTCGGGATATAAAGTATCAAAAGGATATCTATCTGTGTTTGGGTTTGGGAATTCCCTACATTCAAAGTTCCGGAGACGCGAGACTACCTACAATTAAAGTCCCAGGACTTCGAGACTTGTAAGAAAAAATATTTTATAAATAATTCTGAGCGCGAACTTTGTCCGACAATCTGTTTCTGATTTTTGTAATAATGTCGCCGAACAAGAAAAGCACTCTATTTCAACAGATGTCAGTTTGTGTTTAAGGCTTTATTTATTTAGTCTGTAAGGTATTTATAATATGGACGTATGCCGCCCGAAAACGATACATTATTTAAATAGTTTAATTTGAATTTATTTATACAGTAAATACAATTTTTTTCCAAACTTTCTGTACGTTTTCCGGTTGCTTCAAACAACAGAACCTCCTTTTTTAATGATGCTCTTGTTTTTCTTTTCATTTCTCGGATACATTTTCGTGCATACCTATTTTTGTTTGATTTAGGCTCGTTGTGTACTTTAGAGCAACTGGTACTAGGTTCAGCGCCGTTCCCACATCTGCTGACCGAATACGAGGGACATTTACGATAAGCAAAGCAACACAGTTCTTCCACAATTCGTCTCGAAACTCGACCGGAAAGTCCCGGGACTCGAGACAACTAAAATTACGGAAAGTCCCGGGAATTCGGGACACCAAACTCTATCTGTGTTTATCCTGAGCTCTAACTTCTACCATAGCAAAGTTTCATCAAAATCCGTTAAGTAGTTTTTGCGTGAAAGAGTAACAAACATCCATCCATCGATCCCGAAGTTTCACATTGAGGATAACTATGACAGATATGATGTATGATAATACATACGTTCTTATTTACAGAGTGCGGTATGTGGGGCCACAGCTGGAGCGCTGGCGGCGGCGGCCACGACGCCCCTCGACGTGGCCAAGACACGGATAATGCTGGCCACAGACGGCACGGTCGCTCACAAGCTACGTATAGCCCCGGTGCTCGCTGACATCTACGCTCAGAGGGGTTTTGGCGGGCTATTCGCCGGGGTGGGTCCGAGGGTCACCAATATATTCGTGGGGGGTTTCGTTTTCTTCGGCATGTACGAGAATTGTAGAACACACGTGGATAAATTATTTGTGTAGGTAACATTGACTATGATATGTATTTATTATTTTTGACCAAAAAGTGAATTATTTTTATAAGTGCACTAATTCTGGGTTACCTATAAGTATCAGAAAAGCCGTTTCAACATCTTCTTTTGTAAAGATTTTATATTAATGTTAAATTAATTTATAAAAAAAGAGGATAAAAATTTAGGAAATTGGTATAGACCGTTAGATAACAGTTGGCGCCTACGACATGAATACATGTTACGTTGTGTGCTGTCTATGAATAACCATGACGTGCAACGTCAGGTAATGTTTATATTCTTAGACAGCACACAACGTAACATGTATACAATATGTAGGCGCCAACTCTTATCTAACGGCCTATAAGTTTAAGTTTTAAGAGAATATTCTCATTTATTTCATATTGTTGTTGATTGTTTATATTTTGACTTATTGAATTTCAACTATACGTTTTATATAAAATGTGCTATGTAGGCTGTGATATAGTAATTTACATAAAAAATATTTACAAACAACACGTGCGTATGATTAAAACCTCAAGTAATTGTTAATATATTTATTTCCTTATACTTTTATACATTATATTATATTTCAGCAATATACATAGAACACGGTATATCTATACATTTACTCTATACAATGAGTTTTGGGTGCGATCAAAAACCGTCGATCGCATCCAAAATATTTTATACATCTTATACTATCCTATTAAGTACATTTTATAATGAAAACTTGTTAGTGATGTAATGGGACTTCATCGCTTGCGAAGCATAGAGTCTATGGCATAGACAATTGCCGTATGTATAGAGTTAAAACGGCAATGAAACGCTGTTTACAGTTATTAATCTGAAGATGTACCAATATGATTCGCGCCTCGAGACGGCTCTATTGTGCAATTTCGGACCATTTTAAGTAGTTTGTGTAATGGTTTTCGTAGGGGAATAGCAGCCATTATTTAAAAGATTTTACTTGTTCTACATTCAAGTCAGAAATTGCTTCAATGGCTAACCGCAAGTATGTAACAATAGTAGGCAAATAATTAAAAACAAAAAAAAAGTCTCGACTTTGACCACAGTTTTTTATGAATAGTCAAATAGTAATACAGGATTATGATGTGTGAAGCCCAGCTGTGGTCTGCGTTGCCCAAGATTAAGTATATACTGTAAAAACCGTGGTCAAAGTTTGACATTTCATAGTAACCATTTTTTATCCATAATTATTTTTTCTGGACAGTTTAAAGAACATTCGAGAATGTTTCGAGAACTGTGCACTTCTTGAGCGAGATAAAGATGTGACAGTTCGCTTTTTTCGCGCCAGCAGTCCCATGAAGTCAAATTGTGAAATGTCAAACTTGACACATGGTTTGTGGTCTAGGGCCGGGGATGAGTTGACATTTGACAGTTCCAACGACAATGGCGCGAAGTGAAAACGTCGCAATGGGGGTTTATAAATTCGTGACATCTGACAGCTTTTTGACACGACAAGGACCGTCGGGCTACCAAGCGCCGCCTGGTGACAGAAAAAGAATCGAAAATTCTTATTGATCGTGATCAGATGACGCATTGTGTGCGTTGGGTCTGCCCTCTAGTGGCAGAAAAAATATCAAAGACCCTCATTTAAATGAGGATTGAAGCCTGTGCATAATATGAGTAGCACTAAACTTCTTTCATTTTTCAGTTCAATTTATTTTGAACTAATTGACCCTTGTGTTGATGGAACTGTAACAGACATTCTATTGGCTGATGTTTTTTTTATTTTTGATGGATAGAAAGTCTCGCATTGTTTAATTTTTTTAACAATTGTTTTTTGCCATTGTACTACTTACAATGCCATTGTCATACTTTTAACGACACACTACACTTTCGTGACTTAGAAAATGTTAAACCATTAATTGTAATTATGATACATAACATGTAGTACATTATGTAACTATTGACAGAAAATACACCTTTAAAGAATACTTCTGGTCGACTAAAAATATATATAAAATAGTAGCTGTAAATAAAATTATTATAAAACAGTATTTTTCACATTTTCAACAATTTGGTAACAATGAATAAATTGCTCACTTGAATAAATTGTACAATGTAGATATTTAATTTTTAAACATACAAATATACATTTTTTCTTTTGACCTGATAACGTCTTATAAATCGACGAACGCTGGTTTCACGCACGAACAATTGTCACGTCAAAATCACGTAAATTTATCGTCCGCAAAACGAATTAACAGACAACCATTTTTTTTAAAATAAATATTACAAATGAACATCAAAATCAATAAGTGAAAATTTTATATATCATCTATATATTTTTTCAAATAAACTTTGGATAGTCATAGCCAAATTCCTAGCCTAAATACATAATCAACAAATATACAGAAATCTCTACAGGTTTTAAAAAAATAAAAATGAATACCACTTACATTTACCGTAACATAAATGATAAAACAATCAAAACCACCTTTATAAATTCGTATTTCACACTTTGATATTGATAAGTATTTTTTAAAATAAAAACTATACTATCAATATTTTAAGAACACAATATATTTAAAAACAGACACGACTTGCATAGTGTTCGCACCATTATATAAAGCGCCATATAACCTCTACCCACATTCAACTTTCGGAACCAAACATCCGTGAGCAAAGCGCCCTTTAGATAACGTTATACGTTAGTAATATACATTGTTTCCTTTAGATGGGTAAATCCATCTAAAACTAGGGTTTTTACTACCAAAATTGGTTATCGAAACTTCCTTTTGTTTTTGCCTACAAAATCGGTCTTAATAAGTTATAATCCAATCTTTGTGACCTGTTTTTTTTTTGTTGGGAATACCTCATTACCGACCTATTAAATCTCCTAACCTATGCGACCTATCTGAACAATATTCAGGTGTCGGCGTGTGTTTTTGGCGCGTGGTTAGGTACTTGACCAGTGACTCTTAAGCAATTTTTACCGCCACAAACTCGTTTTGTCGTGTCTTTATCGCCTTTCGACTTTGAAACCGTTTTTACCACCAGGACTCGGTCACCCAATAGCCGACCTCTATATTCCTTCTTATCTGAATATGACGTTGCTATGTCGATGCGTGCTGTCCGCTCGCGCGGCGCGGCGGAAGGGGTTCCAGGAGGGCAGGCGGCGCGCGCGGGGGGTGGCTGTGGACCCGCTGGACGCTGTCGACGCTGCCGACACTGAGCCCTGGTTGGAACTGGACTGCCGGACTGTTTCGGGTGAAGACTGCAAAAGAAGAGAATATTCAGGCATGTCAAGTAGCAAAAAATGTGGTAGATTTTTACGTGAAGCTCAAATTTCAGGATTTTCTAGAATTATTTAGGCATAACCCTTTAAGGCTATGATATTTTAAAACAAACATTTGTGAGTTTCGAAAAAACACGTCTTTTTGGGCGAAGTATATTCGCCAAAAACGAGGCGTTAATTATAATAGAGAGACGGTGCTATAATTTCTAAAATCTTAGCCATGACCACGTGGGTGGCGGTCGTATAAAGGTCACACGATACCCGTATCTAAAAATTTGAATGCAATGTATAGTCCTCTGATCGTATGTATTATGTACCTTGTGCGAGTGCATGGGCGTGGCGAGGCGCAGCGCGAGGCAGTCGCCGGCGCGCCGCACGAGCCGCACCACCTCCTCTCGCGTCCGCCACTTCACGTCCTCGCTGCCCACCGAAATGATGTAATCGCCTTCCCGCATGCCACCGATCTGAAAAAACAATTATATTATTGGCTATCAGAAGTAGATTCATTACTTCCCCAATGATTATGGATGTGAATAAGTATGCCTATCATAAAGAAACAAAAATGCGTAATGTGTCGAGCTAGCGAACGTTTGCGCTGCACGTTATACAGGGTGGCCCATAAGTCCTTTGAAATTTAAATTTCGAATAAAATTCAAACGGTGCGCAAGAATGGCGCGCGGGGTAGGGGGGAAGCACCAACGGTCTTTCGGAATTCAGTCGCCATGGAGCGTTTCACTGGTGCGGACCGTGCTTTTTGTGTGCGCGAGTTTTATCGCAACAATAATTCTGCTACCGTTGCGCGACGTAAATTTCGAGAACATCACAATTTACGCAACTTTAACGACACTCCAAGTATTCAAACGATTAAGAACTGGGTTACTAAGTTCGAGGAGAGTGGTTCTACGTTGGATAAAAAACGGTCAGGTCGACCAAGGACATCACGCACGGAAGAAAACATCGACGTAGTGAAACAGTCAATTCGTGAAAATCCTACCCAGTCTACTCGTAAGCGTTCCAGTGCATTAAACTTATCGAGAACTTCATTACAGCGGATTTTAAAGAAAGATTTACTTCTTCACCCTTACAAGATTCAATTAGTACAGGAATTAAAAGATACTGACCCTATGCACAGACTAAATTTTGCAAATGAAATGTTCGACCGCTTTACATCGTTTAATAACGTGTTATTCTCTGATGAGGCTCACTTCCACATCAACGGCCATGTCAACAAGCAGAATTGTCGCTACTGGAGTTGCGAAAATCCGAATCGCAAACATGAAAGGCCCTTACATAGCCCTAAAGTGACAGTTTGGGCGGCTATGTCAGCGCATGGCATCATAGGCCCTTACTTTTTTGAGGACAGCAGAGGTCGCGCGGTTACTGTTGATTCGCAGCGCTATGTGGCAATGATCGAGAACTTTTTTGCACCAGAGTTGCAGAATTTTCCAGTCTTCAATACGCGGACCTGGTTTCAACAGGATGGAGCAACTGCCCATACCTCTAACACCGCTATGCCCGTCGTTCGTCAACTTTTCCCTAGTAAAGTTATCTCTCGAAGAGGAGATATTGCCTGGCCACCACGTAGTCCGGATCTGACCCCAATGGACTTTTTCTTATGGGGTTATCTTAAGAGTAAAGTGTATGAAACCAACCCGCGGTCAATCGATGTCTTGAAAGAAAATATTCGACGAGAAATGGCAAGCATTACAGAAGTTACTTGTCGCGCAGTGATGGACACTTTTAGACGTCGCTTACAGGAGTGCCACGACCGTAACGGATTACATTTAGACGATGTAATTTTCAAAAAATAATTCCCATTTTATTAAGATTACTTCAAAATAAAAACCTTTTTCATATTGTAATTAGTTCTTTTTTATGATTTTTTTTACATTTCAAGAGACTTATGGGCCAGCCTGTACATATGCAGCAAATATTAATTATTTAATTAATATTTTTGTGAATCGCGCGGCTGAACTGCACGTGACCATGGCGCTCGTGGCCAATGAGTTGCTGGCGTTTATCCAGCATGCCATCGACACCATGTACAAAGTCAGCATAATGCAGATCTGCAAGTCTTCCTTCACCAGCGAGGAGATTTGCAAAGGCAAGCATTTGCTGTACGAGGTCGTCGGCGTCGTACGGGTCGAGCCTTTGGAATCGCGTCATAAAGTGAATTTTAGTTCCTTTGTGGTGAGAGTTCCAACCCATCATTTACCGACCTTCGAGAAGGAGGAGTTATGGCCGATCGGAGTCGTCTACAGAAGATTTTAGAGGACGACTCCCGAACACTTCGCGTCCCACGTTGCAGACAATACGTGTTTAGTATCAGTTTAATAAAATATATAGTAGGTAATATGTATGTTAGTCTATAAGATATTTATAATATGGGCCTATGCAACCTGAAATAAACGGAATTTAATTTAATTTTAATAATTTACTTCTGTTATCTTGATACCCGTAACCGCCTTTAAGATAATTATCAAAAAAACTTACATCAGCCAGCGAGTTAGGTTCCACGGCCGCCACCATAACCGGCGCGTCGCCTCTCACAGAGAAGCCAAAGCCATCCTCATCCTTGGACATGATGCTGTGTTCACTGGCTGCCCTCCTCAAATCCTTCCTCCCGCTCCTCACTTTAGGCTCCCTGTACCCATTCTCCTTGTACTCGTAGTCTTCCAGAACCTTTGGATGGTATTCGTTTTTTTCGAAACTGCTGATGTAGATCCCGTTCTGCTTTGTCACTTTGTCTTCGTCGTTTTTGATGATCTGGCTGTAGTACGTGCTGTTGTCTTCCGACCTGTCCCGTTTGTCGCTGGGCCTCCGTTTGATCTGGTCCTCCTCCTTGCGTCTCCTGTGCCGCGACTGCTTCTGCAGCTGGACCAGCCTGGGCGCGCTCCAGTGTCTTTTGGCTGAGAACACCGCTATGGGTCCGAGAGCCTTGAACAGATCTTCGACGCGATGCTGCGCAAAGTCAGGAGGAGTGAGAGCCAGTTGGAATCTCGAAGAAGCTGGAAATAAATGACGAATAATGGGGATGTGTCAGGATCAAATTCAATTGAAATTAAATGACTTATGATGCAGTTAGTCTGAGCTTAATAAATGCTAATTAGTTTCTATTGGCTTAAAAGTTTTGTTTAGAATGAATGCTGCCTATTTTAAATATACTCACGTCTAATGGCAGGCGCATCGAGAAGATCCGTGAGATCGTCCTGCCCCGGAGTGTGATCGCGCTCCGCCCGCGCGCGCGCCGCGCCCACTACGCGCGACAGCGCCTCCTTGTCGCGTAACTCTCTGTAAAGATCATAAGATTTCAACTATCATTTAAGAGTTTAGTACATAATACAGTCCAATCTGGAGTATTTCAAGGCCTCAAAGTCTTGTTAGTAAATAAAAATAGTAGTTAGTCATATAGCTCACTCTTCTCTAGGTGCTGCAAAGGACTGGCAGCCAAGCTAAGCTCGGTTAATAGACGATAATACTGACCGGCACATCCTCTGCAGCCGCTGCGCCTCCTCGTACAGCGCGAGCGCCTCGGAGAGGTGCGCGCGGCCAAGAGCCACCTGGTCCGCCTCGTCTTCGTACTTCATTGCCGACAGCATGGAATCTACGACCAAAACAAAAACTGTGAGGCTTTTTTTTCAATTGAAATATTTTTCGATGAGATAATACAATGACAGCCTCATGCCAAGTATATGGTGGTATTACTGGATATTGCTTTTGTTGGTATTAAAGTATGGTGGATGGTGGCAAGTGATACTTACCGTCGTGCTGGTCGGGGCCGTAGAGGTCCGCGAGACGGGCTGCAGCGCGCGCACCGGCCGCGTGCATCAGGCCCGTGGCGCAATACTGGTGAGCCAATGCTGGAAATACATGACAGATTTTATTACAATTAAAAATAAACATACCTAGGTTAAAGTTTCCAAATCTACCTACTACCTGAGAAGTTTTTATTTTAATTATCATAAGTGAACGCGTGGTTTCGCAGACTTTAAAAAATCGGAAGCAGTAACAACGTATGGCATATAAAACTGCAATGGCAGAAACACTGGTTTTTTTACCTTTATAGAACTCAGTTTTGACATGCACGAGGGAGACCCAGGAGTATGGCACGTAGTTGAACACCGCCTCCGTCTGCATCTTGTCGTACAGCTGGCGGTAGGTGGCGGCCAGCTGCGCAGACTCCTGCGCCAGGTCAAGGCACATGTCCAGGTCAAGTCGTTCTCCGCTGGCCTCGCGGGCTTGGAGTTGCAGTTTGTGGAGCAGGCATTCGCGTGCTTGCGCCTAAAACAAAAATGGAGATGATGCAGTTATGCTACTAAGAAAGGCTTGCTATGCTTCTAAAAAACTACCGGCTTCTAACGCCTTAGTTAGTAAAAGACTTTCCATCGACTATTTTTTTTTTTTTTTTTCGTCCCCCTAACATTATCAGGGCTGTTTGGTTGCTCTTTTTGTTTCATTTTTTATCATTTTTAGTTCTTTTTCTTTTAACATTACATATTGTTATTCTATACTTTTAACAATCATTTTTTAATACTTGTAAAACTAAAAAGTGTGTTTTATTCCACTTACAATTAGAAATACACCATCGACTATTTTAGAGACCCTTTGATGTCCTTGTCTTGCGCAACTAAATCAGGGGATGGCATAAATTTAGTTGATATCCCTTTTGATTCAGGGGAAATCAACCCCGTGTACGTGTTGCGCTCCTATGACGTCATCAGCACGTACCGTCATGAGCGCACCCAGCACGAGCAGCGTGTCGGCGGCCAGGTCGACGGAGGGCGCGTTGGTGAAGTTTTCGTGGATGTAGCGCAGCGTGCCGGCCGCGCGCAGAAGCGCGTCCACCGCGCCGTCCAGCCCCGAGCACGTGTTGCGCTCCTGGAGGAGTTATTAAGGTATAGACATTAAAATGCCAGTCAAGGAGAGGATCATATTCTTAAAAAGCCAGCTGTAGACCCATGACTTCTACAAGTCGTTGACGTTATTGCTTATTTAACTTATAGTGGTTGAGTGGTGGCTTTGCAAGTGACGCTACTGATATATTACATAGCATCAATTTGATGTTAGCTATGAAGTAAGTTGGTGACGCCCATCATTTAGTGCTTGAAGTATTTACCTGTTTAGCACCAATTTGCGTGTATATCCCCGCTATGTTGAAGAGCACGCAAGCCTTCTCGAATGCAACGGTACGCTGACAAGACGGGACTCCTGGAAAACAAATGTTATTCTCCAGTGTGAATGATAGAGTTATCGGTAAGAACCAATCTTATAAGTCTTGTTCATTATAAAACTTGAGATTTGGTCTAAAACTACTTACCGGTCAGCGAATCGAACCATTCGAAGTAAACACCCAGTGATCGATCAGGCGGGAAGAACCGACGCTCTATGTAGTAGAGTTGGTTGTAGTACTTGAACAGTAGCGCCACGCCCGCAGTGGACCGGACTGGGGTGCGGATGGCCTGCAATGTGCATGAATATTTTGTGGTTAGGAACCCAATCAGGGTTGAGATTTTTACAGTCATATCAACCCAGCATTTTTCTCACAAAATCAATAAGGGGAATTATTTGTAGCCCGCAAGTACATGCTATTAAGGCTCGTTGGTAAATTGTTCTGAAAAATGGCAATATAATCGTGAGGACCCTTGGTTTTATAGCAATTGTCGGGAACAAACCTAAATTTAAAGACACCTGTGTGATGCGACTATATGCCAATATTTCAGTGTCAGTATCCATCTCTCGCCATTATCATTTGCTTTCCAAGGGTAATATTTAATGGTATTGGCTCACCTGTCTCATATCCATGAAGTCGGATATGGGTTCCTCGTATGCGACCGCGTCCTCGCTATAGTGCTCCAGGATGAAGTCTTTGAACGGCTCCCGGAAGTCGATCTCCTTCGTCTCCTTCAGCCCCAGCGGAATCATTGGCATCACGCACTCCTTGCTGAAAAGCGACAGATTTGTATTGAAAAAGCTACTTATTCAAGGCTGAGGCTGCGTAAGAAAGAGTTGGGATTAAACTTGGTGTCTTTAAGTGGGGTTCCGTAGTTACTAGTTATCCTAACCATTACTTATAAATACCTATTCATTATTTTGCCAAGGTCTATATTTTAATTAGCCCCCTCGTTAAGAATGACGGTTATTTATTTAATTCGATTACGGCGAAACGTTCCGTTCAGAGTTATTTTACCTCTCACAAGACCTTTATGCCAACAACATAAGAAAGAATTGAGAACGGACTATAAAGTCAAACTATAAATTTAACTAAAGAACTCCAAACGAATAAGGTTTGCAAGTTACAACTTAAATATTATCGAGTACACAATGTGACAGAAAAACAAGGCTAGACATAAACCCATCATTGGCAATAGGCTACTTGACCTTATTTTTATATTTTATGTCCTAATCGCTTTATAATTGTTTCATTATACAGAACAAAATAATATAACATATTTTGAAACCTTAAAATCTACAAAAAATATATTTAAATATTATACTTAATTTAAAAAACCGACGAAAACACTATTCGCCATGTTGATTGATAGATTATCTGTCCTGTAACGTCATACTAGTACTATTTGTAATCTGTGCTATAGTCCGTAGTAGTAAAATGGCGGTGTTACGTTCCGTTTGACGTTTTGACATAAATAATTTTTTAAGATGTCATGAACTATTTATTTACAGAAACGTTCCCTTTCACTACTACATATATGTTTAGTGTGTTTGTGTCGTCACATCCTTGCCGGAAGCTACCTCGAGGTGTTTTCATCAGTAGAAATTAAAAAAATGCATATGAAAAATATGTATTTTTGTTTTTCAATCTTGTCAAACTAATCCGAAGAGCATGTATGAAGGGAATAATGAAAGTGGACGAAGCGAAACAAGTATGTAAGGTTCGTAGCAAGTGGAAAGAAGTGGTCTCTGCCTACCCCTACGGGAAAGAGGCGTGATTATATGTATGTATGTATGTAATCTTGTCAAAAATGAACTTTATTTATCAATCTTATGTTTTTAATTTATGATATCGCTAGAATACGTTTTCCTAAGCCAAGTGATGAAGGAAATAAATACTCCTTCAATTTATGAAATTAAATATGAGTCAAGAAGCCTATTGGTAGTTCGCTAATTGATTTACTTCTTAGGATGCGGTATGTCATTTAAATAAATAATCGAGCTTGTTATCTTAGAAAAAAATTTTTATGACTGCCAGTGGATACTGCACAATATACTGATAGGTACCTACCAGTAACTCCATTCTTATCGGCTTCACTCCCCACTTACGTTTTGAAGATCCTCGTTCAAATCCCTACGTATTGTACAGGCTAGGGCTTCTCTGTGAAGGAGAACCAGGCTTCGCCACTGGTACCTACTAACAATATGCGTTCCTGATATAGTCATGATAGGTCCTTGTATTGATCATTGGATGATGTAACTTTTGAAAACTGTGCTTTTCCCTTCTCTATGAAACCATATACTTAATCTGGCCATAAATACTGTTACAATTAAAAATAAACAAAATATTACATTTGAATTTGGAATCTGTCATTTTTATATGATTGTTCATTACGTTTTCTTATTTTGGCGCCAATACTTTGTACAATATTTTGCGATATTAAAATGGAGTGGGGTGATAAAGAGAACCAAATCGCTGTGATTGCATTACACAAAGTAGGTATGGAGCCAAATGCAATTTTTAAAACTCTCTATACGCTTGCTATTAATAAAATGTTTGTGTACCGGGCTATTAATAGGTACAATGAAACCTCCTCTGTTTGTGACAGAAAAAGATCTGGCCGTCCACTTAGTGTTCGTACAAAAAAGGTGGTCAAAGCAGTAAGGGAAAGAATTCGAAGAAATCCTGTCCGAAAGCAAAAGATTTTATCTCGGGAGATGAAGATGGCACCTAGAACCATGTCGCGTATTTTAAAAGATGACTTTGGACTTGCAGCCTATAAGAGACGTACTGGTCATTTCTTAACTGATAATTTAAAAAGAATAGGGTGGTAAAATCGAAACAACTACTGAAGCGGTACGCAAAGGGAGGTCACAGAAAAATTTTGTTTACGGATGGGAAAATTATTTATTACTGTAAACATTTATTACTGTAAAAGTAATAAATGTTATTTGTAATAGAAATTTTTTTTTTGTTTCAGTATTTATGGCAAGACTAGGTAAAGATATGATGGACAATTGTTGTTTGACGAGGTTCGCATTCATTCGCTGGTTGTACTATAGATTTAAAACTGACTCAAGTCTCCGTGTCGTCGCCGTTGGAAAGTCTTGCGGATGTCATAACAATCTGTGTTCCTCAGAGCAACCGTTTAGTAGCTTGTAGGGTCTGTATGTTGTTAAGCTCCGAGCTTGTCTCATCCGATGATACCGTCATACATACCAACTATCTGTGTGCCTACTGCCCATACGCAATTCGATCAGTGGTTCAGGTTGGATGTCTATAGTCCCTTATCCTATACAGATGACACACCTGTCGCTCTGGTACAGCTCGGACGGAGGAGTTGAGCTCGGCCAGCTGCTCCTTCAGCAGCTGCAGGTTGGAGTTGACGAAGCTCAGCTCCAGCGCCACCGTCTCACGCAGCTTTCGATTCGTCGTCGCCTGGAATCAATAGTAGGCCACTGATTTAATACATTTGTATACTGACCCAATAAATTGATTAGTTTCTGCTTTTGAAGAAACATGTGCCTCGTATACAAGCATGTATAGAGTGCGAGCGTTCATTATCAATGAGGATTTTTGATATTTTTTCTGCCGTTAGAGGGAAGACACAACTCACTCAAAGCCTCATCTGGTGGCGTAAGTGGTATTAAAAAATGGTCACCAGGCGGCGCTTGGTAGCACGACGGTCCTTGTCGTGTCAAAAAGCTGTAGGTAGATGTCAAGAATTTAAAAACCCTCATTGGTATAATGCGGGTAGCAACGCATTGCCGTGCAAATGTAGAGCGGATTTTGTGTGCTATTGTACTATCAGGGAATCTAATTCTTAAGCAGTTGACCGTTGCGCGTTGTCATAATCAATTAGGAGAACACTCTACCTACCTGCTTATTAATCAGATTCCTCGATAGTACAAACGATGTTTGAAATCCATCATACAGCATACCTATGTAGGTACATAACTTTTCAGCCTTCCTAGTTCCTTCAGGTAGGAAAATTAACTGAACAGGGCGTAATCGCCCAGGGCGCTGGTAATACTAAAACCGGCACTGCTTAAATGCTTTCTGTTTTCTTATGTACTTTCTCACGACCAAACAGGTGTAAATGAAAGCATTAATTTGCAAGAAAAAGCACTGTTCCGCAGCTGTACCTCAGGTAGACCTGAGTGACCTGTCCAAGGTCAAGAGTGGGGGTCACGGGTCGCTAAACACAATACAAGTCAACGCTCGACTGCGGATGTGACGTCACGATGTTCTCGTTTTGAAAATTGTTCTCGGAATCATTTTGAAGAGAGAGAGAAACAATGAGTGCAGTCTTCGAGAAAAACAATTGTTATTACATTTTCAAATTATAAAAAGTGATTTTAAAATTAATCCAGGTTACAGATTTTCCTCAAACTGCATAATATTAATGAATTATCATGCACTCGTGAAGGCACTTTATGTTTGATCTGAATTTTTATTTGCAGTTGTTACGAGCTACTGAGTCTATGATTTTTAAGTCCTGTGTCTATTGATTCATTCAGCCTGGCCACGCACTTGATAGGTGCAGGTAGCGTACGAGTTCAAGAGTTTCCGACGCCTCCGCGTCGAATACACCACTGGCCAAGTCTAGAATCTTCTAGAATTTACAATATTGTTTTCCAGAAAATTCCATACCTTGAAGAGGTTCTCTGCGCCGGCTCGCAGGCGCAGCTCCTTGTTGATCTCCTGGTTGATCTGGCAGCGGCGCGTCTGCAGCCGCCCGCGACACGTCGCCACGCGCGGGTCCGAGCCCTGTAACAATGGAACGTAAGATTAAAGTTGGGTAAAGAGTAAAGGCTTAAGGCACGGTAGTAAAAAACCTGCATGAATAATAAATAAAACACCTGTATCATATCATCTATATCAATAAATGAAGTCCTGCAATAACAGAAAATAATCGTGTTACGTGTACAATAGCAGAACAAGAGGTTTAAGACGGATAAAGTCAGTGTCCATGGCGAGTGAGAACAGACCCATGCAATAACAACATAAGAGTAAAGTCAGGGGGGTAAAAGTTCATCAGGGGAGTAAAAGTTCACCAGGGGGGTAAAAGTTCATCAGGGGGGTAAAAGTTCATCACGGGGGTAAAAGCTCATTTCAAGCTCAGCACGCTTAGCATGACCAGCTTAGCTTAGAAATGCGTTTTGTCTACACAAGAATAGACATACTGACAGATGATATGGACAAAATGTCAGCCTTCCTTTATCGATCTGTAATTTTGTCTATTCTTCTGTAGAAGGAAACCATTTCTACGGTGGCTATTCTCCGCGTACTGGAGGGGTTACTACTTTCTAAGCTACTATAATTGCCTTGTCTTCATTTGATGGATACTCCGTTCCGCTTCAATGTGATACTAATTTAAACAACTGTATTACATTTAAACATTTTACATGTAAAGCATTTAAATTGCAAGCATTATCGCCGCCCATATAGAGCTTTGTTTACATTAAGATCAAATTGAGTCGGAACAGAGTATATCATAGGGACGTCAGCCACAGCAGCTCAAGAAATGACATTTGAGATGTCATATAATTTCACACTTCAGAGAGAAAATGGCACTCAGAGTTATGTAAATAATGACAAACTAGAAAAGTTTGCGGTGTCTCTTAAAAACTGTGTTAATGTGATAATCTCTGCAGTGAAATGTTTTGTTATGGTGATGAGCGTGATGCGTGTCATGATCGTGATGATCGTGATCGCCGGTGATCAGTCGTGGGCGTCATTACTATCGATCGATCACGACACGGATGGACTGACAGATATGTACACTTCGTTAGAAATAAATAGAACTTTCTTTTACCCCAGACTTGCTAAGCCTTTGACTTCAACACTGTTTTCAAGTTTATGTAACGAATACCAATCAGAAAGGGTGTATCGTTTTGAAAAAAATCTATAGTGCGAAATAGAGCGGAGACGTATATCCACACATACGCTAAATACTACTTGACCTTGTTTTTATTTATGTCCTAAACGCTTCATAATTGTTTCATTACACACAAAAAAAAATATAATATTATTTTGAAACCTAGAAACCTACAAAAAAAAAAATTAAAAATACACTCTTAAACAACCGCCGAAAACACTATTCGCCATGTTGGTTGATAGATTATCTGTGCTGTGACGTCATACTAGTACTATTTGTAATCTGTGCTATAGTCCGTAGTAGTAAAATGGCGGTGTTACGTTCCGTTTGACGTTTTGACATATTTATGTCAAAACTTTTTAAGATGTCGTGAACTATTTTTATTTACAGAAACGTTCCGTTTTGCTACTACATAATATGTGT
The DNA here is from genome assembly GCA_037179445.1 of Phengaris alcon alcon. Lineage (NCBI taxonomy): Eukaryota > Metazoa > Arthropoda > Insecta > Lepidoptera > Lycaenidae > Phengaris > Phengaris alcon. Next base: position 760,835 of record JAYRCH010000567.1, on the reverse strand, counting down.
TTAGTGTGTTTGTGTCGTCACATCCTTGCCAGAAGTTACTTCGAGGTGTTTTCATTAGTAGAAATTAATAAACAAAAACACATATTTCTAAATCAACTTTATTTATCAATCTTAAGTTTTTAATTTATGATATCGCTAGAATACGATATAATTCTTAAGTCAAGTACTAAAGGAAATACTCCTGTATGAAATTAAATATGAGTCAAGTAGCCTATTACCCTCTCCTATAGGATCTAATTTTTAATTCACCATCACCAACCTAGTTAACCTAGTAATAGTTCATACATGCGTTAGGACCTCCTGGCTACTGCCTAATACCTCATTCGTCCTATAGGTCGTGGTTAAGGGAGAGACGCCACCGTGCTCCAGTGGTTTAGAGCTTGGCTCTTGACTCTGGCGGTCGTAGATTCGATCCCCGCGTGGGTACGAATCATATGGGTATTCGTGGGTAAAAAATATGTTGTTGTCATGTCTGGTTAGGACAATGCGGGCCAGGATACCCGATTGTCTGACAAGAAAGACGATCCATGCGTCGGATGGGCATGTAAAAAGTCGGCCCTGCGCCTGATCTCTCGCCAGTCGTGTCGCTCATCCCTCCGAGTTACGAGAGCGAAGGAAGAGACAGTGATCTTGTGTACTGTGCACACACTTGGGCACTATAAAATACATCGGCCACCGTCACCGAAATCGGTGTGGCGAGCTATTATTACATTGTGTTTGTTTACAATGAAAGTTGGTTTCGTACATTATGTGACAGACTGTACGTACGTTACGTCGCGTCGTCGTTGCCCGGGCGCACGCGAGACGCACTTTCGTTCGATGGACAAGAAATAACTTAGTCGCTAATCGTGTCACGAAGCTATCTATTTCTTTTGTAGACAACAAAAAATATATTAAATGCAGATCACTGAGTAGTTGAAGGCAGCAGGTATGAGCTGTTACATATTAGGAGTTAGGAACGTGGTAGGGTCAGCTCACGCCTAAACGAGACGATACGGGGCGCGATGCTGCATTTTAAGATAGCTATTAAAAATTGAACTTTATCACTACACAAAAGTACCTACGCGTTTCATATGACATCAGTCATACACTGCAAAAGGTAGGCGGTAAGTGAAGCCGATAGGAATGGAGTTATGGGAACCCCACGCCACTGGTAGGTAGGTAGATAGCAGTTTCAAAGGCTGGTTCTCCTTCATAGGGAAGCCCTAGCCTGTAAATTAGTTAGGGATTTGGATGGGGGTCTTCAAAAGTGGTAAGTTAAGCCGATAGGAATGGAGTTATGAGAACCATACGCCACTGGTATGTAGATAGCAGTGGCAAAGGCTGGTTTTCTTCATAGGGAAGCCCTAGCCTGTAAAATAGGTAGGGATTTGGATGAGGGTCTTCAAAAGGTAAGTGGTAAGTGAAGCCGATAGGAATGGAGTTATGAGAACCCTACGCCACTGGTAGGTAGATAGCAGTGGCAAAGGCTGGTTCTCCTTCATAGGGAAGCCCTAGCCTGTAAAATAGGTAGGGATTTGGATGGGGGTCTTCAAAAGATAAGTGGTAAGTGAAGCCGATAGGAATGGAGTTATGAGAACCCTACGCCACTGGTAGGTAGATAGCAGTGGCAAAGGCTGGTTCTCCTTCATAGGGAAGCCCTAGCCTGTAAATTAGTTAGGGATTTGGATGGGGGTCTTCAAAAGGTAAGTGGTAAGTGAAGCCGATAGGAATGGAGTTATGAGAACCCTACGCCACTGGTAGGTAGATAGCAGTGGCAAAGGCTGGTTCTTCTTCATTGGGAAGCCCTAGCCTGTAAAATAGGTAGGGATTTGGATGGGGGTCTTCAAAAGGTAAGTGGTAAGTGAAGCCGATAGGAATGGAGTTATGAGAACCCTACGCCACTGGTAGGTAGATAGCAGTGGCAAAGGCTGGTTCTTCTTCATTGGGAAGCCCTAGCCTGTAAAATAGGTAGGGATTTGGATGGGGGTCTTCAAAAGGTAAGTGGTAAGTGAAGCCGATAGGAATGGAGTTATGAGAACCCTACGCCACTGGTAGGTAGATAGCAGTGGCAAAGGCTGGTTCTTCTTCATTGGGAAGCCCTAGCCTGTAAAATAGGTAGGGATTTGGATGGGGGTCTTCAAAAGGTAAGTGGTAAGTGAAGCCGATAGGAATGGAGTTATGAGAACCCTACGCCACTGGTAGGTAGATAGCAGTGGCAAAGGCTGGTTCTTCTTCATTGGGAAGCCCTAGCCTGTAAAATAGGTAGGGATTTGGATGGGGGTCTTCAAAAGGTAAGTGGTAAGTGAAGCCGATAGGAATGGAGTTATGGGAACCCCACGCCACTGGTAGGTAGGTAGATAGTAGTTTCAAAGGCTGGTTCTCCTTCATAGGGAAGCCCTAGCCTGTAAATTAGTTAGGGATTTGGATGGGGGTCTTCAAAAGTGGTAAGTTAAGCCGATAGGAATGGAGTTATGAGAACCATACGCCACTGGTATGTAGATAGCAGTGGCAAAGGCTGGTTTTCTTCATAGGGAAGCCCTAGCCTGTAAAATAGGTAGGGATTTGGATGGGGGTCTTCAAAAGATAAGTGGTAAGTGAAGCCGATAGGAATGGAGTTATGAGAACCCTACGCCACTGGTAGGTAGATAGCAGTGGCAAAGGCTGGTTCTCCTTCATAGGGAAGCCCTAGCCTGTAAATTAGTTAGGGATTTGGATGGGGGTCTTCAAAAGGTAAGTGAAGCCGATAGGAATGGAGTTATGAGAACCCTACGCCACTGGTAGGTAGATAGCAGTGGCAAAGGCTGGTTCTTCTTCATTGGGAAGCCCTAGCCTGTAAAATAGGTAGGGATTTGGATGGGGGTCTTCAAAAGGTAAGTGGTAAGTGAAGCCGATAGGAATGGAGTTATGAGAACCCTACGCCACTGGTAGGTAGATAGCAGTGGCAAAGGCTGGTTCTTCTTCATTGGGAAGCCCTAGCCTGTAAAATAGGTAGGGATTTGGATGGGGGTCTTCAAAAGGTAAGTGGTAAGTGAAGCCGATAGGAATGGAGTTATGAGAACCCTACGCCACTGGTAGGTAGATAGCAGTGGCAAAGGCTGGTTCTTCTTCATTGGGAAGCCCTAGCCTGTAAAATAGGTAGGGATTTGGATGGGGGTCTTCAAAAGGTAAGTGGTAAGTGAAGCCGATAGGAATGGAGTTATGGGAACCCCACGCCACTGGTAGGTAGGTAGATAGCAGTTTCAAAGGCTGGTTCTCCTTCATAGGGAAGCCCTAGCCTGTAAATTAGTTAGAGATTTGGATGGGGGTCTTCAAAAGTGGTAAGTTAAGCCGATAGGAATGGAGTTATGAGAACCATACGCCACTGGTAGGTAGATAGCAGTGGCAAAGGCTGGTTCTTCTTCATTGGGAAGCCCTAGCCTGTAAAATAGGTAGGGATTTGGATGGGGGTCTTCAAAAGGTAAGTGGTAAGTGAAGCCGATAGGAATGGAGTTATGAGAACCCTACGCCACTGGTAGGTAGATAGCAGTGGCAAAGGCTGGTTCTTCTTCATTGGGAAGCCCTAGCCTGTAAAATAGGTAGGGATTTGGATGGGGGTCTTCAAAAGGTAAGTGGTAAGTGAAGCCGATAGGAATGGAGTTATGAGAACCCTACGCCACTGGTAGGTAGATAGCAGTGGCAAAGGCTGGTACTTCTTCATTGGGAAGCCCTAGCCTGTAAAATAGGTAGGGATTTGGATGGGGGTCTTCAAAAGGTAAGTGGTAAGTGAAGCCGATAGGAATGGAGTTATGGGAACCCCACGCCACTGGTAGGTAGGTAGATAGCAGTTTCAAAGGCTGGTTCTCCTTCATAGGGAAGCCCTAGCCTGTAAATTAGTTAGGGATTTGGATGGGGGTCTTCAAAAGTGGTAAGTTAAGCCGATAGGAATGGAGTTATGAGAACCATACGCCACTGGTATGTAGATAGCAGTGGCAAAGGCTGGTTTTCTTCATAGGGAAGCCCTAGCCTGTAAAATAGGTAGGGATTTGGATGGGGGTCTTCAAAAGGTAAGTGGTAAGTGAAGCCGATAGGAATGGAAAAATTACGCTTTTTACAATAATAAACATATATTTTTCATTTAAACTATTCTTAATCCAAATTTATTAAATTTTATTTTTTATTTTTTAGTTCGATTTTCTATAAAAGCGTGTTTTTTTGTTTTTTTTAAACTATAATTTATTTTTTGCTTTTAAGTACGATTTGCCAAAGAGTAAGCCTGGAACTGCAGGCATGCACGCACGCATGAACATGCACGCATGATTATTTATTATAATAAGTTATAATTTTAATTTTTAAAATTAAATTAAATCGAATAATTGCATTGTCATCGGTCTTTGACAGGTGTGCAAAGTTTGAATTAAATCTGATCGTTGAAAAATGACAAAATCGAGCCCAAAGGAGTCGGTTACAAAAAAACAAACAAGCAAGCAAGCAAGCAAACATACAGGTGAAACTAATAAAAGCGTTATAAAAATAAAATCAACAAAAAAGTTACAAAATATTTGACTGTCGCAAGTATGTTAAATATTTTGCTTATGTGAATAAAATTAAAAGCAAACAAAATACAATTCGAGGGTAATAAATTTAAAACATATCTCCTAAAACATGTCAAGGACTCAAACAAAATATTAATCAGTTATGAAAAGTAATTCAGCGTGGTTGTGTAATCTATCTATCTATATATTATTATATAAAAGGCAAAGCTGATAGACTGATGTAGTAACGCAAAGGCCAAACCCATAAAGCTAGAAATTTGAAATTTTGTATTTCTCATATGACGTATACATCCAATAAGGTAGGATTTTTTTAGGTAGGGATAAAAGTTTATACGAAACTTTTTATTCCTTGTACATATATGCATGATATTAGGTATGAACTCAGTACGAAAAAAATAATGAGTTAGATATTTCAGCGTTCTCTAATATCCAAACATACATACAAACATACGGGTCAAACAGAACATGCTTTTTTTGTTGAAGTCTATTAAAAAGTTACGCCATCTTGATTTCAGAAGATTTTGTTAAATGAATACGGATTGAATAAACTGCGGAAAGCAAAATATGTCTTAATATCAAGATGACAAAATATGTCAAACCTTGACTGCCACAAATCAGCCCAAAAGTAAGTGTAATTGTGGACACTTTTTGCCTCGACATGGCTCGTCTAAGTTTTTATACAGGTCTAAGATTGTATGCAATGTTGTAGAGCGTTTTCTCTCTTACATAATATCATATTGGCAGTGTTTGATAAATATGCTCTACAAACTGTGGGGTAAGCACGAACAATTGTTATTAACGTATTCGTAACGTTATCGAGCGTAATTCCTATAGACACTGTCATGATTTTCATACAATTATCATTCGATAACGTTACGAATACGTTGCTGTCCATTGTTCATGCATGCATTCTTTACTGCCGGACACTGTAGAGAATATAATAAATGAATATAACAAATGACTGATGATGATGGCATTTGGCAAGGTTACTATCTAAAATAGCAAGGTTTCTGTAACCGAAACCTGCTAGCAACCTGATATTATGTGATTTGTGTAACCCTGTATCCGTCGGGTTATTTCAGTTACAGACTACGGTACGTTACGCGCTGATAAAGTATTGAAAGTTTAGAATAGGGCTGGCGAAATTTTTTATAAATATTTAAATGATTTTATAATACCATGTACAAAAATTCAGCCTATTCCGTTAGGTTCCTCGGTGAAATCCTTATTTAACTGGGTTTCTAGAGAATGCTCACCTATTAATCTGTGACTGTTGCTGTGGCGAAGTAACGCTGGGGCCCCATTAGTGCGTTGCGTTGCGTCGCGTCGACGCAACGGATTAACGCATTGTATGCCACACCTACGCTGCATCGAGGCACGACATGACAAAGCAAGAGGGTGATAGTCTCCTATCCTTCGTTCCGTTAAAAAGTCGCGTTCGATGACGCAATGCATTAAAAGGACATGCCATAAAAAAACTAGGAAAAACGACGCAGCGTCGACGCTGCGATAACGCAACGCAGCTCGACGCACTAACGGATCCTTGCTCTAATGCGTAGACACTTTAAATTATTACAATTAATTTTCAATGCAATTAAGTCTGTCAACCCTATTACCCAGTATAAATTATTCAGTAGGTCAATAATTATGAAATTACAATTAACGCACAAGTGTCGGTATGTGCTGATGTAACGTGTCAGGGTGACATGTCAAGATATTGTCAAGAGGCCGTGTGGCAACTGGCAACACCGATTTTAGACTACATAAATGTCATAATTGTTGCACTTGTGAATATGTGAATGCAATGACAATTCACAGGCATGTAAAAAGGTAACATTGGATGCATAAATAATATAATGTATTGTGAATAGTCGTCACTTATTTTGCATTTATGTTCCAAACTTTTTGGATTTTTATGAACGGAACGGATTTTACTTTTTTCAAGAATATGTTTCTACGAACATATTCTTGAAAAAAGTACTTAATGTATTTTCACGATAACTTTTTTTTTTTAACGCTCTTAAATCAATTTGTATACTCCTTCTATATTTTTACTTTTTTACATTTTGTTAACATTTTGTCAGAGTAATGAACGCAAAATAATTGTTATTCTCCAACGTATCCCCGCTCGTCTCTCACCACTCAAATCAAACAATACAACGGAACTTGAAAAGAAAAAGGCTATTATGTTAATACATCACGTCGAACAGCGGAAAAAGAGGGGCCGCGGACACGGATTGCCAGCGACCGCGTTTCCTCAAAAGTGGGGAAATTTATTGCCAAGCTTCAAAATCTATTTTATATTTTTTTGACCGTTTGAATTTATAATAACTATATTCGTAGTAGCGTACCGCCACCAAGATATTTCCTTGGAATAGGAGTAACTCTGAAAAATCTAAAGTACTCCAATAGTAAGCTGCGGAATAATCTTCCGAAATGTAAAATATTATTATGATTGTGTAAATTAGGTAAAAAAAAAAACATTTTATAATGATTTGCTGATGCCGATGAGAAATTTGGAAAATCTGGCTAGAAGTAGGTAAGTTTAAAAAAAAAGTATTTATCTATACCTTACCGTTTTAGGTTAGCTTAGGTCTTGGAGTATTTTTAAGAAGTTAAGACCATGAGGCTACACACACAGGCTAGACCATGAGGATAACAACACCGGCTAGACCATGAGGCTAGTTATACAGAGCTCAGTGTCCGAATACAAAATAAACGACGTTAAGGTCAACAGCATAGATATCTGTGATACGAGGGCTGCTTGATAAGTTTCCGAAACGACAAAGAAAAACTTCAAAAGTCTAATTAAAATAAATTTATTTCTCAACGTAGTTTCCTTCTACCTCGATGCATTTAGTCCAGCGCTTCTCCAATGCCGTTACACCAGTTTGATGAAATGTTTTCTCCAACCCCCCTTAAAATACTCGTCTACGGCAACAATGACTTCTTCATTTGATGAAAATCTCTGGCCACCTAACCATTTCTTCAGGTTTGGGAATAAGTGGAAGTCGCACGGGGCCAGATCCGGGGAATAGGGTGGATGCGGTAGCAATTCGAACCGCAATTCATGGAGTTTGGCGACTGCAACCATTGACGTGTGTGCAGGTGCGTTGTCATGGTGGAACAAAATTTTTTTCTTGGCCAAATGTGGTCGTTTCTTCTGGATTTCTTCACTTAATTTTTGCAGCAAGCTTGCGTAGTACTCTCCATTTTTTTTTTTTCCTTTTTGCAGATAATCCACTAAAATAATCCCTCGAGCATCCCAAAAAACAGTCTTAATCACTTTGCCTGCCGACAAAACCATTTTTGCTTTCTTCGGCGCAGGTTTTCCGCTCTCAGTCCACTGCTTAGATTGTTCTTTTGTCTCGGGAGTATAATGATGTATCCAGGTTTCATCGACTGTTACAGAACGCCGCAAAAACTCATTAGGATCTCGGTTAAACAGCGCCAAACACTCCGATGAATCGTACACTCGACGTTGCTTTTGGTCTACAGTGAGCAAACGCGGCACCCATCGCGCGCAAAGCTTTTTCATTCCCAAATGTTGGTGCAAAATATTAAAAACGCGTTCAGATGAAATGCTCACCATCTCTGCTATCTCTCGCAACTTTAAGCGCCGATCATTCAATACAATTTTGTGAATTTTTTTGATCATGTCCGGATTCGTGACTTCATTTGGACGGCCAGACCTGTGGGCGTCTTCGCAGCTCTGTATTCCACGTTTAAAATCAGTTACCCAGGTGTGAATTGTACTCAATGCAGGAGCAGAATAACCTAAAACACTGTCTAGCTTGGTTTTAGTCTGGGTTGCTGTTTTCTCTTTTAAAACGTAAAACTTTATCACCGCACGAATTTAGTTTCTTTCCATTGTTAAGAAAATTTACGACAGAGAAAATTCTACGTCCTCTCGAACAAATTCCATCAGTTCGATTAAATTCAAATTTGGCGTTCTATTTTCAAAAAGATGCCAGAATATAATGTAATATTCCTTTTTTGCGTATAATTTTTTTAAGTTTGTTGTTTCGGCCAGTTATCAATCAGCCCAGGTACATACTAGTGTCCTCAGGTTCAAATACACTGATTCGGGTCTGTTCGTTACGCGCGCGCTTTATGAGAAATTACTAGTAAACATTTCTAAAAGCAAAATGGTAATTTTCCTCTATGTTGTCTCAATTTCTATATAGTATCTATATATTATATATATATATAGTGTAAATTAATACGTTTAACGTTACGCAAAAGCTTTCAGTACAATTTTACGAGAATTATGCGAACGGAGGAGTGTGATATTTGGCACAGTTAACGTTTATCTGGATATTAAAAAAAATAATGTTAATAAATACATCAAATTAATAAAAAATAACAGCAGCAAACGCTCAGATTATTAACACTCACTACTGTGCGTTTTGATACATACCTAATAAATATAGTTTTTTACACGTTGACATTTGTCAATCTGTTACAACAGTTACATTTTTTTCTATCTAAGAGTCAAAAGAATTCTATATAAAGTTCAAACTTAAAGATTATATGAATTATTACACGTGAATTTAGAGCACAGCGCGACTCATATTTAGGTAAATAAAAATTGGCTAAGCTTAGAAAATAAGTAATCGCAATCCAAATGAATGGAGTGTTAGGTTGAAACAAAGGTTGAAAGGCATATCTACCTACAACATGCAAACAATACACAATTATTATAGCTTCTGGTAACTGGCAATACTTGTCAGAATGGCAAAAGCCACCAATTTACTAACACACGTTCCCTGTAAAAGACAGGCTTATGCAAATAGAGTAGGCTGTTTATTTTTCCAGTTGAGTAAGTCTTACATAATATAGACGTATTGTGAAGATATACTAATCTGATATTTTAAATTTTATTCGAGATTTATCTACAAAATAGAAAGTAAACAAATCGCTGAATTATTAATAAATATGTGCATAAATATAAAAAATATCATAAAACGAACACGTTTCCCGTCCCGTTTTATTATGAAGTTAATATACTTTTTTAAACTAATGATGATACATAATCGAATATTCAAAATAATTCGTGTCAAAACTTTAGTACTGAAACTTGAACAATAATAATTAATTAATGTACCTACACTAATATTATACAGAGGAATGATTTGTTTGTTTGTATTGAATAGGCTCCGACACTGCTGGACCGATTTTGGTGAAATTTAGCCTAGATATAGAGTAGACCACGTTGAAGGGCTACTTTTTATCACGGCAAAAGTGAATAATAGTAGTCTTGGAATGACCAATTATTTCAACAGGTACATAAATACTTGACTAAAAGGTTAGGTATAAGTATTGCTCTAACGGTCACTCAGAGATTTAAACTTTACTTAAGGAGCTACTTAGTTAAGATTTTGACGGAAATATGATATGTCAAATGTCAAACTCCATAAGTAAGCATTAAATGTATCTGAGTGCGGCCTTAAGAGCTATTTGCTAACAGTTCAGTTATATTATGAGGAAACGTGCAGGTGACGTTCTGTTATGTCCCGTCCCTGTTAGGGTTGTTGCTGACGTCACGTCGAATCAGCACATCCCGTGTTTAGTCTGGTCTAGACTCTAGCTGTGAGTCTCAGTTGGTCTTCAGTCCTCGGTCGTGACGGTTCTGCCCAAGGGTCCTTTCATATATTATTGTATTTTCCTTTAATAAAAGTGGTTGTGGAAAGAAACCTTTTTTTAAAAAGCCTAATCCGAAGGGACCCCTAACATATTTGGTGGCAGCGGTGGGATAGAATATCCCCAGTGTCGTTTAATCCTGGAAAGTTATCGTAAGAAAGTGAAAATCTAAAAATTCGTCAAAAAAAAAAAAATCTTTAGTGAAAGTGCAGTGAGGAAACCAACTCATTTCCAATATCCATAAAGTCATTAAGAGCAAAAGTCAAAGTGAAAAGTGAAAATCCCAAGTGCATAGTGTTAAAATCCTAAAAGTTATAACCGTGTGAACGAGTCATACTATCCGGCCGGGCGCGGGCATGCATCGAGTCGCCGTGCAGCTTATCTTCGCCGCCCACGCGTTGATATCACTGTGAGTCTTTGGTCACTGTTTACATTTAGTTGCCTTCTAAGGTTACCTAGATTTAGGGTTCGGTACTCCACTAAGATAATCCATATTTGTAATTTAATTTGTTATCATTCTCATTAATACTATTTTTCAATATGTCGAAAAGTGAACTATTAAATCTTAACATTCCTATGTCCGAATCGGAAGCTGGTCCATCTGACACAGCTAAAAACCCTCCTGTTTCTCCCAAAGCAACGACCCGAAAGGGAACCGCTTCGGGTACGAGTGCCATGATGGTCGAACTGGATCTAAATACACTATTTAAATTTATCAAACCATTTGATGGTTCCCGGGAGTGTGTAAATTCATTTATTATAAATTGTAATAACGCGTATGACTTGGCCACTGAAGTACAAAAGCCAATCCTATTTCGTTATATCTTTAGCCAGTTGCAAGGTAAAGCCGAAATTGCTTGCGCTATCAAAGAATTCAAAAAGTGGGACCAATTAAAAGAATTCCTGCGAAACCAATTTTGTGAACGTAAGCATTATGCTCACATACTTATGGACTTGCAAGAAAGTAAACAGGGTCTTAATGAAAACGTAACACAATATTCTTTACGCGTAGAAACCTATCTTTCACAGCTTCTGACTGAGGTAACCCTGTCCAATTGCACACTAAAGGAAATCCCTGGTCGTTCAGCGGCCATGGAGGATTTAGCACTTCATCATTTTCTTATTGGCTTACATCCCCGTATCTCAAATATTGTGCGTTGCAGAAATCCGCGAAATTTAAATGACGCTATTAATATTGCGATCTCTGAGGAGCGCATACAACAAAGTCTTTACAAACGACCTCAGTTGGGAGAATCGAAGTTAAATAATAATCAAAGTAACTTGAGACCCAGACCGTTTTTCCCACGATCATATGGACAACCAAACACGTCACGTAATCAGCCTTCTTATCAGCCGAGATTTAATTCTCCAAATAGTAACCTTAATAACAACAATAATAATAATTATTCAGACAGAACCCAATCGGTGTTTTGTCGATATTGTAAAACTACGGGCCATGATATTAAAGATTGCGCGAAAAGGGAATACAATAACAGCCGATTTAATAATAAATTCCGGCAACAACCGAATCGAATGCATTTGGTTATGAATGAACATGATGATCAACACGTCGATGACTCATTCCAATCGGATAATAATAATTTAAACTAAATTCCGTCTCGCTCTCGTGTCGTGCGGGACTAATTAAATCTGAAATCGACACGAAAACTTTCTCTCGCGTTATACGACAGGGTAACCAGCCCCAAAATGGAAACGCTAAAAAATCGTCTCGCGTTATACGACAGGGTAACCAGCCCCAAAATGGAAACGCTAAAAAATCGTCTCGCGTTATACAACAGGGTAATCAGCCCCAAAACGGAGATGCATTCTTCAGAGTCACGCAGCAGGGTAACCAGCCCCAAACCGAAGACTCCCTCGTAGTTGAACCTGAAAAAAAAGAAATTTACGAAATTAATATTGATACAACTAAGCGACGCTTACCTCACATATTAGTAGAATCTTCAGTTTCAGATATCCCTTTATCCTTGTTAGTCGACTCGGGCTCGTCGATCTGCTTAATAAAAGAAACCTGTATATTAAATAGTCAAAAATTAATTAAAGAACCTGTAAAACTTAAAGGCATAGATCCAGGCGACGAACCGACTTCTACAGAGGGTCACTTACAACTTAGGCTAAAATTAAATGACAAAAATCCGTTAGTATTTAAATTTCATGTAATAAAAGAGATTAGCTTACCTTACGATGGTATTATAGGCACAGATTTCTTAACGAAATTCGGCTGCAAAATAGATTACACGAATGATATATTAAAAATAGGAAAATCCGAAATTAAATTACTTTTCACCGAACCGTTCTTTATTGTTCCACCTCGAAGTGAAGCTGTAATTCAATGTTCAATACAGAAAACTAATTTAAAAGAGGGTGTTATTGTTGATCAACATCTTTCGGAAGATTTACTTATATCTAATTGCATCGTTAAAATCAAAAATAATAATCGCGTTAATTTAACTATTGCCAACACCTCTGAAAATTATGCACATATTAAAGGAGATCTAAAACTCCATGTTGAACCTTTAAATTTTCCTCTACATCCGGTAAATACATGTAGTTTATTTACCTCAGAAAGATCCGAAGCAGTAATAAAAGAACTTCGGACAGATCATTTAAATAAAGAAGAACTCAATGCTCTTGTTGATCTCTGTAGTCAATATCCGGATATCTTTCACATGCCTAGTGATCAGCTCACACATACGTCTGCAATCGAACATACCATCAGAACAAATAACGAAATTCCAATACATACCAAGTCATATAGGTTTCCCGAATGTCACAAGCAAGAAGTTGAAAAACAAATAAATCAAATGCTTGCACATAACATAATAGAGCCGTCATCCTCTCCTTGGAGCTCACCAATATGGGTAGTTCCCAAAAAAATTGACTCAAGCGGACAACGCAAATGGCGAATAGTGATAGATTATAGAAAGCTTAATGACATAAGTGTAGGCGAAACTTATCCGATACCTCAAATTTCTGAAATTCTAGACCAGTTAGGTAAAAGTAAATATTTTACAACACTAGATCTTGCTTCTGGATTCCACCAAATTCGTATTTCAGCTGACGATGCACCCAAAACTGCATTTTCAGTCCCTCAAGGTCACTTTCAATTTAATCGTATGCCATTTGGCCTCAGAAACGCACCTAGTACATTTCAAAAACTAATGAATACTTGCCTGTCAGGACTACAGGGAAGTCGATGTTTTGTTTATTTGGACGACATTGTAATCTATTCCTTCGATCTCGACACACACATAGATAACCTTAAAGCCGTATTTGATAGACTTCGAAAGTTTAATCTTAAATCACAACCGGAAAAATGTCAGTTCCTTCGTAAAGAGGTAGTTTATTTAGGGCACATAATAGGCGAAGACGGCGTAAGGCCAAACCCAGAAAAAACAGAGGCTGTAGCTAAGTTTCCTATACCCAAGTCCCCTAAGGACATTAAATCCTTCCTAGGCCTTGTTTCCTATTATAGAAGATTTATTCCTAATTTCTCTAAAATAGCAAAATCACTTACCAGTTTGTTGATAAAGGATGTTCCGTTTGTCTGGAAAGAGGAACAACAACTTGCTTTTGAATCTCTTAAAGAAAATCTTATAAGTGCTCCGGTATTAGCTTATCCTGATTTTAACAAACCTTTCCTGTTAACTTGTGATGCATCCAATTACGCCATTTCTGCAATTTTGTCCCAAGGTCCTATTGGTCAAGATCGTCCCATAGCTTATTCCTCTAGAACTTTAAATAAAGCCGAAACCAATTATTCAGTTACTGAAAAGGAATGTCTCGCGATAGTTTTCGGAACAAAAGTTTTCCGGCCTTACCTGTTTGGTCGCCGTTTTACAATAATTACAGACCATAAACCGCTGAATTGGCTGTTCAGCTGTAAAGATCCGGGCTCTAGGTTAATTCGCTGGAGACTAAAACTCGAAGAATTCGATTATGATATTCAATACAAAAAAGGTAAAATAAATACAAATGCCGACGCTCTTTCCCGGTACCCCGTGAACCCAATCCAAGCTGAAAACCCATCTCCTTCAGCACCAGAGTCCCAGGAGGAACAACCGTACTCACCAGATAGAGATCTTTTAGATTTGTTAGTGACACCGCCATCCTTTGATCCCGAGAGAGACCTCTTGGATCTCTTGCCCGATCCAACCCCTGTAGAAAATACTGAATCTCCACCAGAACTTTTGAATACTCCTCCTGATCCATTTGATCCACCCGGCCTCGAAGATGCCGTGGCTAATGAGCCTAACGATCAGCCTATCGTTGAACCAGATTTTGAAGTACCATCCGAGCCAACTCCTTCCACTAGCGCGAATCCAGATGCTCCTGTAGATGATTATCCTACCTTCTTAAAGTCCATGTCAGATAAAAGTAAAACATTTAATACTGTAATCGAAGAATATAACGAAAGTTTATTAAAATGTCCGGCTAAAGTAATCCTTGTACCAACATCTATTGACCTTGATGAATCCAACCTTTATCTTGAAGAAATGCTGAATGATTCTGAAACAAATCAAACAATATTAAATTCTGAAAGAGAGCTTTTTGGTTTCCATAAAATAGAACGTAATAATAAAATATGTTATTTGTTATTCTATAAAATTCATCATTTTGATGAAGCATCCTATCCAGAAATATTTGAAACCTTAAAGAGGATTCGTAATGAATTATTAATTTTCGGAAATAGCAACGAAATAGGTATATCAGATATGAAAAATCCTTTTGAAAAACATTCATTTATTAAAATATTTAATATTTTAACTTACCTTTTTCATAATACGCAGATTAAAATTAAAATATATCATAATAAAATTATTTTCCCTGTCCCGACTGAAATAAAGAAAATATTACACGATAATCATGATGTCCCGATTGCTGGCCATTTAGGTTCTGCTCGTATGTATAACAGGATAAAAGAAATTTACTATTGGAAAGGGATGCGTAGCGACATAGAAACATATGTTAAACAATGTAAATCCTGCCAAGAAAATAAAGCACTCCGACAAATAAATCGTGCTCCCATGCAAATAACTAGTACTTCAACAGAACCTTGTCAACGTGTAGCTCTTGATATTGTCGGGCCACTTCCAGAATCTGGTCCCGGTAAATTGAAATATATATTAACAGTTCAAGATGACCTAACGAAATTCTCTTCAGCATATCCTATTAGGACCACAACCGCGGAGGAAACATGTGAATGTCTCCTTCATTACATCTCAATTTTTGGTATACCCAAAATGATCCTCACAGATCAAGGGACAAATTTTACATCTGGACTGTTTAAAGAGACATGCAAATTCTTAAAAATTAAAAATCTTTGGGCTTCGCCATACCATCCACAGACGCAAGGGGCTCTTGAACGAAGTCATTCCACCCTTAAGGAATATTTAAAATCATACATTAATGAGGAACAAACAAATTGGCCTCGATATATATACACTGCCATGCTAGCTTATAATACATCCGTCCACTCTACTACGCATTTTACACCATATGAATTAATGTTCGGTAATATACCATTTATACCAAATTCTATTTATAACGAATCCCCAGGGGCTACATACCCTGAATATGTCCGCATGTTGCAGAATCGTCTCAAGTACTCCCGGCAAAAAGCCGTAGAATTCATCAATAAATCTAAAGGAAATTCCAAAACATATTATGATACACGGACACGACCAGTCAGCTATCATGCAGGCGATTACGTTTACGTAAAGAATCATTTAAGACTGCGGAAAGCCTTGTCCCCAGTGTGGAAAGGCCCCTATAAAATAATTAAGATCAATGGTAATAATACATTGACAATATTAATTAATCGACGTCATGTCGTACACCACTATGACCAGGTCAAACCTGCTCATGTGCCGAGTTCGTAAAATGCTTGCTTTTATACATACTTTACATTTAAATTTTACTTTATTATACTTACCTATACATTATTTACAAATTACTTTTACCTTACCTTTTTTTTTAATCTTCATACTAGTGCACACTAAGTATATAATATTAGTTATTATAATTTATAATAACAAGATACTGTTCTATTCTTGCAGAACTCATCAACATGCTGAAAGTCAGCAAAATCATTACGTTCAACAATTTAAATCAAGCCCAGGGATCTATTTTGACTATCTTGGCAAGCTCAGCGTTATTAACGGGAAATTAAATATCTTGATGCCAATGGACATATCTCACTTAAGTACACATATTGAAAATATAGACTATGCTATAAAATTAGTTAAGGATCTTTGTGAGAAAACGACATTTAGTAATATCGATTGTCACCATCTCCTCGAGCCGCTAGCTATTAGATATAATGATATGTATAAGGAATTTAGTTCCGTATCCCATTTAGTTACCAGGAAATCAAAGCGTGCTTGGGTGAGTGGAATAGGCTCAATAATAAAACATGTATTTGGCAATTTAGATGAGAATGATGGTCTTAAATACGACGAGGCTATAAAAGTATTGTTTAATAATCAAAATAAATTAGTTTCTCTTGTTAAAAATAATATTTTACTTACCACATCTACCGTGTCGATGTATAACGATACTATAAATAAAATTAAAATTAACGAATTAAATTTGAATGATGCTATCGACAACCTCTCTGTTAAAGTACGTAATATATCTATCATCACGGATGAGCTCTGGTCTCAGATCAGTATTAACCAGGTTATTAATAATTTAGAAACTTCAATTTTAACATTATCCTTCCAATTGGAAGACATAACTAATTCTATTTTATTCAGTAACCAAAATATCTTACACCCTTCTTTAATCACGACACAGCAGTTATTCAGAGAACTTGCCGATAATCATCAACATTTACCTAATAATATGAAGTATCCTGTGAGCCTCGACATAGCCTCAATGAGTTCTATGTTAAGTATTTCTAAAATTGATAGTTATTATGTAGATAATAAGATATTTTTTGTTCTCCAAATTCCGTTAGTGTTAATTAAGGAATCTATGTTATTTCATAATATTGGATTACCGACACCACATGACTCTAGCAACCCCAACTCTTTCAGTTTAATAATACCTAATTCAAAATACATAGCAATGACCAAAGACAAATCGCAGTATTGTATCTTGGAAGATGTAAATAGTTGCAAAAACATGTTAAACGAAAACTATATTTGTGAAATTTCAATAATTTACGTAACAGAAACTAAGTCCACATGTGAAACAGAGTTTATGAGTAAAGTAATTGATAAAGTCCCGGAAAATTGTGAAACTAAATTAATTTTTGGAGAGTTAGATATTTGGAAACCGCTTAAAAATAATAAATGGATTTTTGTACAGTCAGTACCCGGTAAGGTCTCTATAGATTGTAGAAATAGCGAAGCATCCGAAATTAAGATTTTAGGCACTGGCATTATGTCACTTCCTAGTAATTGTATCGATTATCATAAAAGCAATACTCTCATAACTCAACACGATTTTGTCAACGCTACCATAGAAATTGGAATACCTGATTTTAATCTTATTAATGACAGCTGTTGTAATTTTAAGAAATTAAATTTAAGCGCGAGGAATGTGACCCCTATCAAATTACAAAATGTTGATTTAGATAATATTAAATTTAATCAACAAATTTTAAATAAAATTAAATCTTAAAAATCTTGAGGACTCAGAAAATATTCTAGAAAATCCTCATATAGTTAAATACGGTACACATTACTCCGTATTAGTCATACTTATAGTGGTAGTAATATTTCTTTATTCCATATTTAGATTTTATAACTGTGTGAAACCCGGCAGCAGAACCTTAAAATTGAATCTAGCAAAAGTTGACTCTAATTCCAAAGTATCTAAAAATATTCAGTGTAACATAATAGAAATGAAAGAACCTGAACAGAATGTTGAAGATAGTATAGAAATTGAAAACATTAATAATATTCGAAGTAGATTTTAGAATTTCAACTGTAACTTCGATGTCCCCCGAAGTTACATCTTAGGGGGGAGGTGTTATGTCCCGTCCCTGTTAGGGTTGTTGCTGACGTCACGTCGAATCAGCACATCCCGTGTTTAGTCTGGTCTAGACTCTAGCTGTGAGTCTCAGTTGGTCTTCAGTCCTCGGTCGTGACGGTTCTGCCCAAGGGTCCTTTCATATATTATTGTATTTTCCTTTAATAAAAGTGGTTGTGGAAAGAAACCTTTTTTTAAAAAGCCTAATCCGAAGGGACCCCTAACAGTTCGCAACATTGCAATGGCCACATTTCAGTAGGTAATTAAAAAACAACTTTGACATAATGACATTTCATTGTGTCAACTTCGTCTCCCACGGGAATTTTCCCGGTAAAACACTTGTGCGGTGTTGACAATAATTAACGTTTTTAAATGTTATAAGTATGATTTTATGATTCAGTTACGTAGTTACTAGTTAGAACCTGATAGTAGAAAGTTTGATCCAATTGTCAATGAAAGATTTTAATTTACAGTTAATGTTATTACTGTCTATGTCACATAACAGAGACAAAAATGGCGGATCGTGTCATTAAATTATGTGACAGCACCGGGGAAATTGGCGGGAAATTGATTAGGCGGCCATCTTGACGTCATCAGCCAATGGAGCGGAGCTGCTGTTACGTACCTAATGCCTAAATCTTATAGCTGGATATAATAATAAATTATTTGTCTATCAATATTCAAGTACATACACATTTTTATAAATTATATAAATTAATAAAAGACTGTGAAAATGTCTAAAGATTCAATCTTCAAATTACTTTTATCTTGAGAAACGAGAAACTGGAGCAATTTAGCAAAAAAAAGGCCGTACATAGTAGTAGTTTTTTCCTTTAAGAAAAAGCTCAGAAGGTTATTTTGTACGAGAATAGCGTTTATAATTGACGTGAGCCCACCCCGCCGTCTAACGCGGCGCCGCTGTCAGGAATCCTGCGCCGGCGCAGCCTTAGAAGTATTTTAATGCATTCACATTTTTCACTGTACATAGTTGTACTAAATTATAATTACAGAGCCATGTAACTCGGCAGTCTATCTTTCAGACTCTAAATTTAAACATAAAAGCCATATACTTATGCAAATGTCCCTAATATTACCAAAAATTCACGTCAATACTCCAAATTCACGTCAATAAATCACGTCAATCCACTATACATAAATATAATATGAACTACATGTAGCCCGCGACTTCGTGCGCGCAAAAGGTAACTAATTTCTCGGAAACCACACATTTGCCGCAACAAAATGTAACCTATGTCCTTCCCCGTGGTCTATTCTATATCTGTGCCAAATTTTATCAAAATCGGTCCAGCAGTTTCGAAGCCCATTCAATGCAAACAAACTTTTCCTCTTTATAATATCTATAACCCATGAGAAAGTTGCCTTAATCCAGGGCAACTGTCGATGTGATATCAAATTATGAAAACAGCAAAGAAATGGTGCCGTTCAGCCAGTTATAAAGTTAATATTGCCAGTTGCCACTCGCAGCTAGCACGCTCGCGCTGTGACCACTGCGAGAAATTTAATTAAAACACGTCGATGAGCGCGTTCAAATCTTTTTCTCGCGTTAAATTCTAATTAATGAAGACATTAATTTTGATTTTTGATTGAGCTTAAGAATTTACCCCCAAAAGTAGCAAAGCGAGCGACAGCATATAGTGTATTCGCTTTAAGAATTCTGTGAATCTTGCGTGCATATGTCAAAATAGCTACGCTTATTTGGTTAATGTGAACATAATATGCGTCATTGGTCAATCTTGATATTTGTACGCATGATTCACTGACTTCTTAACGTATACACTATAGTGGTTGTACATACAGCTAATAGTGTCACAGATTAATTAATACTTCTTGATAGTGGTACCCACTGTATTGGTAATTTGGTATCAACTACCACAGTGATGTATTTATGTAACACATGTCTATTGGTGGTATGGTAATGGGGTATTGCGATGCGGAGTAGCGTGGCGATCATTTCTCCGCCATTTCACTTAGAAACCTCGGCCAGTGCCCCTACCATGGTGCTGAATTACTGATCGAGTTACGTCACACGTGTAAGTGAGCTAACGTGACATCTGAATGCCAATCGAGTTAAGACTGTTGTTCATTCTTACCTGAATAAATGAAGGTCATTATGTTAAGTTACACTTAAACAGAATACATTTGGAGTATCAAAGGATTTCCGATTGCGATTTCACTTTTCGGCTTTGAAGTGGCTTGATCGGAATTTTTAAAGGTTTTTTTTATCGACATTATGCGTTTTACAGAATGAGGTAGTGTGTATCAGTCGCACTTTATACTTAACTAGATTTTGCCCGCGACTTCGTGCGCACTAAAGTTAATCTTGCGGAAACCAGACATTTTTCGCGATAAAAAGTAGCCTATGTAAAGGTAACCTTCCCCGTGGTCTACTCTATATATTTGCCAAATTTCATTCAAATTGTTCCAGTAGTTTTAATGCAAACAAACAAACTTTTCCTCTTTATGATATTAGTATAGATTTATGTTTTATTATAATACAGAGGCCGAATATTTGATAATAATCATATTGTCTTTTATAAAGGTATCGACTCTCATTATCGACCTAACCAACCAGCGCGAGCTAAACCAGCGGTTAGCGCGTCGGCGTTCAAGCGGGAGGTTGCACGTTCCAATCCTTAAAAAACAAAAGGTTTTCTGTTTTCCTGGGTCATGGATGTATATTGAATATGTCTATGGACGCTTCACGCCTTATCCAATATGTGTATAATATAATAAAAATCTTAAATATATGAATAGTATAATAGAATTAAATATATTTCCGTTGTCTGATTCCCGTAACACAAGTTCTTCGAGAACTTACCACGGGACCAGATTGACGTGGTGTGAAAGAGTCCATAGATATTATTACTAATGTAGACGAGAACTCGGATGTTCTATATCTTCGAGTTTCCGAGGTAGGAGTGTACCGTTAGATGCCCGTCTCCCCGCCACAATTAACAGAGATTTATTTATATACGATCGTGTTTCCGGATGCCGGGAATATATTATGCAATTCGCTGGTAATTAGAAATTTCTGTTTACATTTAACTGTTTCCTATTGATGTGATACGCCCATTCAATGTGGTCGGTCAACAGAGGCAGTGTGTTGATTTCTTATTATTATTACACTGCTAATAAGACTACGGTTAAGCTCACACCGAGACGCGACGCGGCGGGCACTTTTTAAGATAGCGATTCAAAATTGAACTATATTCACTAGACAAAAATATACACGTTTCATTGCAGGGGCGGCGTCTTCGTACATATAGCTACCTCAAAAAGTGCGCGCCGTGTCGCGTCTCACAGTGAGCTTAACCGTATTTTTATTAGCAGTGAAATAATATACGCGCAAACATTAAAAATCAACACACTGCCTCTGTTCTCGGTGTGAACTGACGAATAGGATTTTATCACGATTTATTTTTATGCTAGTTTATACTACGTTATTTTTATATTACGTTTGAGAATTATCTTTTTTAATATACTGTAAGTGCCTAGTGCGTGGATCGAAACGGCGGGACTTAATTAAACCCAAGAAGTTTTATTCGCCATGAAATTGTGTTTGTAGCATAGACGTATATATTATAGACGAGGCATGTCTAGGCATAAACATAAAACCCTTTTGGGGTTTTGAGGACATTTTGACATTTGAGGTATGGTGAAATCAAGATGGCGTAACTTTTTCTTGTATTAAGATTTTTTCTGTCAAATGTACGTCAAATCATTGGTTTGTAGTGTATCAATGCGGATTACGGTGGACTCGACGACCACCACGGACTCCTCGCCCTCGGTATCTGGGCGGCTTCACTGGTTTTATTATACTCAAGACAACCGTTATATTATACAGTTCACGCTTTTATTGAAGGACCCTTATTATACATAGATAATACAAAATATTATAAATCCTAGAATCTAGATTAAAATACAAGCTACTTTTTAGGTTTCCGTAATACATAAGGAACCCTTATACTTTCGCTCTGTCCATCCGTCTGTCTGTCTGTCCGCGCTTCTAGCTTCTGTTATTAATATTATTAATATAAATATATGAAATTTGGCATAGTTATAGATTGTCAAGAGCTCCGTGGCCTAGTGGATAGACGGTTTGATTCGCACTCGAGAGAGTGCAGGTGGCGTGTACCAATGAGACTTTTTCAGATCTCAACTACATTATACGGACGCTCTAACGGTGAAGGAAAACATCGTTAGGAAATCCGCACATGGTTGGCCCCAGACGTATTGACTAGTCACTACTCTGGACTAGGCTGACTGTGTTGTGAGAATGCCGTATGTGCTTGGGCAACCATACGATATTTTAAAAACCGACTGTCCCCAGGCACTACAGTATTTCAAGAGCGGTTACTTCGGAGAATACGAGTACTGTATAAATCATCCAATAACGGATGAAAAGGCCTAAGTTATAGATTGTCTATAGATCTCGGTTTTAACAACATAAAATAATAATAATTTTATATTTCCATGCATGTGAAGTGGGGATGAAAAATATTTTTTCAGTTTTTTTAATAAGTTTTATACAGGTTTATAAGTTGGTACTTCTAACTATAGGAAATAGAAACTTGTAAGTTTCCATGTTGATAGATCACGCTAAAAACTCTTTAGGAAAATTATTTTGAACGAAACAGTAACTTTTGAAGTAATTTGAAAAAAAAAAAACCTATTACGCGTTGATAGTTACGGAACCCTCCTTAGACATGTCCCGACATGCTCTTGGGTTATTAAATCTACAAAACGTATGGTTCCCGTACCGGGCGTTCCGTCACTCGCTGCAGGACACGCGTTATTTGCCTACCCCTCGGCGTACCTCATAAGGTACAATCGACAAACGGCTGTCGCACGCCGCACGCCCGCCAGAGCACTCGCACCGCACGTTCCCGCGCTTACGCGTCGAAATGCCATGTAATTATTGTGCAGTAGATGGCTGCAGTGTAGTAGTTTAACAACAAAATTTAGTAGTTTTGACCTCTTTAGTAGGCATTTGATTCTTAGTAGTTTTTTTGTAGGAAATAGCCTCCAGCCAAGAAAAATTAGAAAGAGCTTAAATAAGTATTGCAAATTTTAAAATACCTATTTATTTAAGAATTTATTAATTATCCTCCGCTTTGCTGTTTTCCTATATACCTATTAAAATGATTTACGCGATTTAGGATATTTTCAACTATAAAATTTAATAATCGAGAATTCAACGAAGAAAAAAAAAATATAAATTATTTGATAACATATTTGATTGACAAATAAAATACAATAATCCTCATAGGTATAACCCTGGCGCATTCGTGAGCAGTCACGCGTGACTCACGTGTAACGTAAGCCGCACGGCCGGCATCACAATCTCGACTCTTTGTGCGCGTACTTATGGTACCTTTTTTTCTCGCTGCGAAAAGCAGATATTATTATTAAATTTTGTAGGCAATTATAGCGTTGGTATTTTCGTTTTTGTATGGGAGTGATGTATCTGTTACATAGTAACTATTTATTAATATGTGCCCGTCCAATGGTTTTACGTTCCACACCAGTGGTTAGTCCAGTGTTTCTTAATTGTTAAATTCGCAGATTGTAACGTTTTGTTTTATCTGGTGTATCTGTTCTGGTGTAACTTGTACCGTCGTTGAACAACAATGGGATTACACGTTACCGACTTCGAATAAAATCGTTAATGTCCTAACCATTCATCATATTATATGTACCGGTTGGTAACGGTAAGATGACCATTTATGTTCGTATTTAAAGGATATGAAGTATGTATCTACGGACAAAGTAAAGAAATGCTTAGATTGTATAAGGTTATATTCTGTAGGTTGCAGGCACATGTAAATATACATAGTATTGTTGTAAATGTAATTTTCATCTCAATGTAAATTTTTTCGATATAAAATGAACCATATACCTACTAGTATCATGGTCATGCTAGCAATTAAGCATGCAGATAAAGAATTTTGTAACGGTACATGACATTAAAAAATATTACAACTAAAAAATATTACAAAATCCTATAAAATTTAAACGCGTGGCCACCTCTAACATAATATGTATTTGTTGTATGTAATAGGTACCGTTGCTCCACCTATTGTTTCAAATAAGTAAAAGGAATTACGAAAGGAATTGAGGAAATACGATTACAGTGGATCTGATATAGCGTGATAAATGGCAAACATAGTAGTAGGTAAATGAATTATTTTACGAAAATATTTTGGCAAATAATAAGAGAGTTTGGATAGTGGAATAAAACAAAAAAGTAGAAGAAGTACAGTCAGCGAGTACGAATAAGGCGTTAGGAGAAATAAATCAGAGAAACAAATCGAAATATATATTAGTATACATTATGTATCTTTTAATTATTTGGAAGTACAAAATTGATAATTCATTACTTTAATCTATACCAATATTATAATGAGGAAAAGTTTGTTTGCATTAAATAGGCTACGACACTACTCATCCGATTTTGATGAAATTTGGCACAGATATAGATTAGACCACGGGGATGAACATAGGCTACTTTTTATTGCGGAAAAATCTAGTTTCCGCAAGATTAACTTTTGTGCGCACGAAGTCGCGGGCATCATCTAATACATAATAAAGAGTGAGAACTGAGATGCACACGAGAATCGCTTTTCCGATTTGAAGACGTTCCCTTTAAGGCACCTAAGCAGGCGTGACCAGTTTCACATCCCAGACGTTAGAAACCGACCTTATGGAGGAAAGTGACCACTTTCCCTGCAAATCTAATTACAGACAATCTCGTTAATGTCCGTCTGATAAAAATCACATTCAGCCACATAATTAGAGTCGCGGTCCGTAGTTTTTGCAAACGCTCTGATTTAATAGCTCCATAATTTATTATATTTTAGACATTTCCCACCATTATCCTTATCATAAGATTGTAGTACCTACTACAAGTTAATTAACGTTTAACATTAATCTTTGGCGCTAAGGTGATGTAACATATTATCTACGCTTGCATATCTCCAATGTAGGAAAATACCGTTACAAACAAATATTATTGGAATATATTCACATTCCCTGAATGTTATTGGATTGGTTAAAACTATAAATTCGATTCGGAACACAATACGCACGAAATTAATAAAATTATGTTGAATATAATGCTTTTTTTGCCTCATAAATTAAGTATTACAACTGTTAGCGCTAGAAGACACAGATATCTATGTTTTATTTTCTGATCCGCCCGTACATTTAGTAAAAGCTTACATCTCGTCACTCAATGTACCTCATTTCTCCGCTGCGACCGAATTCCAATTGCGTTTACCAGAGCGTAACAGCTCACTCATTTACATTTTCGATCAGTCAAATATTTCGTTATGGTTTGATTTATGAGCAGCGTTCGATTGCACAACACTCGAGGAAAATAAAATAGACCGTCCAACCCTGGACACTCCTTTTTTTACGAATCTGTTATCTTTAAATATTATTATGAATGGAGATGTAAAGACTGATGTAATAAATTAGATTTGATATCAGGGTTATTAATAAAACAATTGGGTATTCCAAGATTACATATATTCAGTAATCTGCTAACAACATTAATCTAGATATAACCAATCTCTAATCTAAATCTGCAGTACGTAAAAGAGATTATGATGATTATCTCGCTTGTAAAAAGAACGAACGTGTCCAGTACACTAGTGTGTCAAATCAGCGGAAAATTGCCTTTCACATTTACCATCAAAAGCATTCCAAAATTCTGTTGATCTACCTTTGTATTTATATTACCAATTAACATAAAAAATAGGGAATATTTGATTTAAATCACCATAATCCTTATATTTTCCGAAAGGCAAATATGGACCGAAAAATGCAAAAAGTACAGTAATATGTTGCTAAATTAAAAAGTAACACGTACTTACACTTACACTTAACTAAAAAACGGCGATTTTTTTGCTATGATTGAAAAACGAAAATTACTGTTCAAATCCTTATGTTATTTGTGACATTTATTGTTACGACAATAATAACATGAATGCAGTGTTTAAGTTAAGAAAATCAAATTTGTATCCATCTTCATACGTTTTTAACTGCTGTGACGAGTCCTGTATATTTTTTTGTATATAGCGTTTTTAATGCTCTCCAACGATCTCACTTTTGTGATGACTATAGCTCGTCAACGGTTGATCGTCGATATGCCAATGCAAAGACAATATTTCTTGGCTTATTGTGTACTTTTCGAATAGCCAATAAAAAAAAACTATACATGTTCCTTATTAGTAATCGTATAATGTTAGTACTAACTAGATTAACTATTATCTACTAGTATTAACTTAACCCGACTACGAACATAAATTCCTTTAATAAAGATGAGAATATATGTCTGGTCGTATTGCGGGGTGAAAGTTTCCAGTACTCCACACCGTATCGATGGTATTGTCAAATCACGCGATACTTTCACATCTCCAAAGGTCTTTTGTGTTTCTACAACACCATCAATGTACAACGCTTCATTAAAATTATCGCTTATGTCATACTCATTAAAGTTATTAAGATTAACAGTTGCAGAATAAAAGTCATTTCGGCGTCTTTTATCCATAACGAATTTTTTTATTGAATTATGCATTTCATGCAACATGTTGTAGGGGAATAATATGTTAGATGTGCTATAAATCTAACATTAAAAGAGTGCCGTACGTTACGAAATCCTAATATATATAACACAACACCAGTCGAACACAGTATCTGAAACGTGAATTACAGTTTTTGTCGTTTACGAGGCCTTTTACAGAGGCGAGGCTCATTAAAATTATGACAAAAACCAGATAGTTGATTCAACCGTGCGGCCGAAAAGTGGGAAAACGTTCGATTTTAAATTGTATCGCGTTGTAATAAGCACCAGGTGGGTTTTCGCGTGAGATGGTGCACGCGATAGAAACCGCTGTTGTGCAACACCTGCAATTAGATACTGCGAATCGTATCGATTAGTGTGGAAACTAATTGATATTGGATATAA
Organism: Phengaris alcon alcon; assembly: GCA_037179445.1. Lineage (NCBI taxonomy): Eukaryota > Metazoa > Arthropoda > Insecta > Lepidoptera > Lycaenidae > Phengaris > Phengaris alcon. The sequence continues at coordinate 733,688 of JAYRCH010000567.1, read as the reverse complement.
GTTCGACCTCAATATTATATATTCACCTCGCCCATAATGTGTTCAAAAAGGACGTTGAAACTTTTGAATCTTGCATAAATGTTTTGTTTAATGTGAGCCTTACATATATACAGGAGCGTGGCGTGTATACAACTCGACGTCATATCGGCTTCCCTTATGAATAGTTGGTGCTCAGTGCAATCAAAAAAACTATCCATGTTCTGTATTACAATGGAAATTAGCTGACGCGGCTTACCATCCCGCAGATTTGACGCGCAGCTGTGTTGTAGGTCAGCTACATTAACAGCGTGTCCTTCCATCTGGGACCAGGGACACCTTAAGTAAATTAACTACCTCAATAGTTACCATTATTTAGATCAGCGATATCCAAAGTGAATTCCGTGGGATAGTCTTTCGGGTTCCGCCAAAAATATTTCTAATAGCGGCAAAAATATATGCGTTAAGGAGTCACTAATTGTATCATGTATGTAATTAGTTAGGTACGATGTAGTTAGTAAGAATTCAGGCGTTTGTTTGGTGTTCCGTTATCTCAAAAGTTTAGGAACCCCCGATTTTGATTATACTCTGAATATTTGAATACAAAAAGACGACTATCCTACTACTGTTATAAATATGAAAATTTGTGAGGATGTATGGATGGATGTATGTCACTCTTTCACGCAAAACCCACTGAACGGGTTTTGATGAAATTTGTAATATGGTAGTAGTTTAAGCTCTGGATTAATATACTACTTTTCAGTGTTTCCGTGGAATACTATTTTTACGCGGGCGGAGCCGCGGGCAAAAGCTAGTTGTTGTAATGTTAACAATGTTAGTTATGTTTTGTATTTACTAATTTCGCTCTGTGTTTTATGTCCGTAAGTTGCTTACGTGAGAATTTGCTTGCATTAATTAGAATTAAGCATTTGTAATTGAGAAAGCGAATGCTATGTGCTAACCAAATTATACTAGGTGTCGCAACTGTAGCGCCGATTCCGAGAAAGATTGACGGCATTTGCATACAGAATTCATCAATTTAAATAATATTTCTCTCTGAATTTTATTATGCGTCTTCAATAAATGATATCTACACATTTTCAAATACATCTTTTAAATTATTTTAGTTCTTAACAGTTTATCTTCTCAGATATAGTCGCGGCAATCTTTGAACAATTTATGGCAGCTTGCAGTTACTTCAAAATATTGTGAACTAGTTTTAACGTTTTACGTAACATTTATCGTATTTTTACTCCTAAAAATAACATTATACCACATTCAAACATCGGCCAGTCGGCCTATGTGATATGTCCCCTTTTTTCCACCAACCCAATAAAACTTCTATTGAATAAATAATATAATTTCCTATGAAATCTGCCAAATGTAAGAGCTGATCGGTCCATAATGAGCGATTTGTCAACTCTCTTGTATAACAAACATGGCGTGGCCATTGCGGCGTATTACATGCACCGTATTGGATACTGTTATCTAATGATTTAAGATCGCTATGTTTCCTGTGGCACGTCTTCACACATGCCTCTACAGTCTACAGCATGTAGTTACAGATTTGCGCAAACAAAAAGATTAGGTATATTCAACCAAAATCCATTATGTTTATTGCACGGTAATTAAGCGACATTTCTTAATAAAATTACTAAAAAAACCGAGATTTTTTACTATAATTGAAAAACGAATATTACCGTTCGAATCCTTATATGATTTATGACATTTTTTCTAATCATATATTATGTTATTACATATGAAATTGGCGTTTTGTAAAGGAGGAACATAAAGTCGATTTTTTTATCATAATATATTTATTTAATCAAAGTATATACCATTGCTACATATGCACTTTTGCCATCTCATAGATAGGCCATTGATTCCTATACTAAAAAAACCATTCGGACAGGAATCAATAAAATCTTTGATGGCGCTTTGATTGGATGACTGCCCCATCGGAGTTGATTTTTTCCCCTTGCAAGAAGTTATCCAAATTTCGAAAAAAAATGGTAATCTCTTGCAGCAAGGTCCGGGGAGTACGGTGGATGTCTTAGACATTTCAATTGAAGCTCCTCTAATTTGGTTCTGCAGTGTGTGGTCTAGCGTTGTCCTGAAGCAGCAGTGGCCTAGAGCGAATGACCAACCTCGATTGTTTAGCAGCTAGCTTTTGCATCATGTTTTGCAGTTGCTGGTAATAGACAGCTGCCGTAGTCGTCTGGCCAGATTTAAGGAAGCTGTAGTGAGCGACACCGGCACTAGTCCACCAAACGCTCAGAAGTAACTTTTTTTGAGTCAATTTTCGCTTGGGGCAGGCTTTGGCTGGTTCGCCAGGGTTCAGCCAATGCAATAACCGTTTTCGATTATCGTACAGGATCCTTTTTCATCAGGGGTAATGATTCGATTTAAAATCCCTTCATTATTGTGCCGGTTGAGTAATGTAACGCAGCAGTCGACGCGCGTTTGTCGGTTTGCTGCACTCAAATTTATGAGGTACCTATCTTTCAAGCTTTTTCACTTTCCCAATTTGCTTCAAATGGATTAAAACAGTTTTATCACTATCACCGCAGCCTGCAGCTAACTCGCATGTGGTTTGCGATGGATCCGCTTCCACATTAGCCTTCAATTCTTCATTATCAACTTTGGTCAATACCGCCGCCATACACATCATTAATCCTACGAGCCGTTTCTGCAGCACTGGTGCCACGGTGGAACTCGTACTCGAAAATAATACGATATTTCAAGTTTTCCATTTTGTAAACAGAGTGACGCAAAGAAAAAACCAAAAGAGAAAAAACAAATGAATTACGGTTTTCGCAACACAAATGCATGAGTAAATAGCGGTATAAATTTGAAATTGGAATTCCTAACCGAAGAAGATATATTTGAGATCAAATATATCCGTAAACAAAATTTTTCTGTGACCTCCCTTTGCGTACCGCTTGAGTAGTTGTTTCGATTTTACCACCCTATTCTTTTTTAAATTATTAGTTAAGAAATGACCAGTGCGTCTCTTATAGGGCTGCAAGCCCTAAGTAATCTTTTAGAATACGCGACATGGTTCTAGGTGCTATCTTCATCTTCCGAGATAAATTTTTTTGCTTTCAGACAAGATTTCTTCGAATTCTTTCCCTTACTGCTTTGACCACCTGTTTCGTACGAACACTACGTGGACGGCCAGATCTTTTTGTCACAAACAGAGGAGGTCTCATTGTACCTATTAATAGCCCGGTACACAAACATTTTACATCATGCATTTGGCATGAGTAGATAGCGGTATAAATTTGAAATTGGAATTCCTAATCAAAGAAGATATATTTGAGATCAAAGTGGCCAGTACGACAAAACGCCAATTTCATATATAATTACCTAATACATAAACACAGTAGTTAAATTACTAAAATCAAATCTCCATACATTTTCAACAGCGGCTGTGACCAGTGACGTCATTTTTCATGTATTTTAGCATAGGGCGCTTTTAATATTCACTAAATTTTTTTAATTCTCGATCTCACTTTTGTAATGACTGTGTTTCGTCAAGGACAATATTTCCTGCCTTATTATGTACTTTTCTAAAAACCAATCAGAAAACTATGCACATGAGTATTCGCAATTAATTTTGTTACTACCAACCGATAATTACATTTGGAGATGATTAAGATGGCGTCCATTTAGATACCATTTTCTATTCGCCCGCAGGCACTCAAGACAATTTCTACGGCAAACTCCAGCCCACATAGCGATCATCAATCATTTTAACAACATACGAGTATAAATGAAGATGTTTATGGTTATTGACATTTTTCATTAATGTATAAAAAACTTTAAAAAATATTATTCTCGATATAATCTTTGCCTTCTTTCTAGTGAATTGAAAAAATAATGACGGAAGTCAAGTTGTGACGTTTCCGTTCAAACGAGCAACTGGAGGTCGTGGACTAGTTTACCACGAAATTCTAACGGATCATTCTGTAATTAAATTAAATCCTGTCACTAACTGTCACTTATTATGATACATTAATTAAAAATAATTTTATCGACAGAACTACTATGGCAAGTATTTGTTTTTAGCCCCCGATGCAAAAAGAGGGGTGTTATATGTTTGACGTGTCTGTCTGTCTGTCCGTGGCATCGTAGCTCCCATGCGGAAGAACCGATTTTGATGTAGTTTTTTTGTTTGAAAGCTGATACGACCGATGGTGTTCTTAGCTGTAATTCATCATCATCAGCTCGCTCGTTGCTTGACAATTCGGGGGTTACATTAAAAAGGTTACGTTAAATTCGTTTTGTTCTGACCCTTGATCCTCAGGGAGACTAGGTACACTCAATTTACAGAGCCTGCATGCGCAATACCTAGTGGCTATGTCGGTAGTATAAGATACCAGCAAATTTCGCCACATGAGTAGAATCGTCAGATGACACTTTTTAAAATGGCGGACACTAAATGAGTTTGGTTGCAATCAACAAAAAATTGTAGGTTTTTATTCAGATTTAGCAGCTATTTAGAATTTACATTTCTATCCCTCTAAAGTCTGAAGATCAATTCTCGTATTTAAAGTAGACTTTTATTTTACTTTGTTTTTTAAGTGAAGCGACTTGTTATCATAAACTAGTTAAAAAGTAAAAAAAAACTAAAGTTTGGACCAATCGGAACCCGTTTGACATTGGTCTAACGTTTCCGAGAATACCGGTTTGGCAGTTTAAGTGTATCGGGACTTGATTGTAATTGTATTATTGCAGGTTTAATTTAGCAGAATTGCCCCTCTGTCTAATTGTGCCAAATCTCATCAAAATCGCTCCAGTACTTTCAGAGCCTAATGCCTTCCAATGCAACAAAATATATTTCTGCTATAAAATATTAGTATCAAGTATAACATATTTATCATGTCAGAGTTCGGACGCATAAATCTTGTTTTATTATTATCACGAATAGACAAGATCATTTTTACGAATGCCGAATAAACATTGGTCAAGCTGATCCTCATTACATCTCGCGGTATCGTCGCTTAACGGCCTTTAACGGTCGATTAAGGCGTTTTGAAACCTCCAGCGGAAGCGGGGAAGGTTTGTTACTAGTTACGACACGCCAATTCATGGTCATACACTTGGATGCTTCAAGAAATTGTTATCATAATTGTATGCAAATTGTAAAGTAAGCCGTTACGAAGTTTATGCAAGGTTTGTTGGGTAAATTTTTACCTAGCTAACTTAGGTTTCAACTAAAAAATAAATGTTTTTTTTATGAAATGAACCAGGAAACGAGCAGACGGATCGCCTGATGGTAAGCGATTACCGCCGCCCACGGACACTCGCAACACCAGAGGAGTTACACTTGTAACTGCTCTGGTGTTGCGACTTGCGTTCCCAGTCCTTAAAATCCCCAACTTGGGCCGCCGGTGACCTCACTCACTCGACGAAACACAACGCAAGCGTTATTTCACGCCGGATTTCTGTGTGGCCGTGGTATTTACCCGGTCGAGCCGGCCCAATCATGCCGAAGCGTGGTTCTCCCACAATTTAATTGTGTACCTACATATATTATAATGTATGTTTGTAAGTTTGTAACCCGGCAAAGTAATTTATATATTATAATAATAGCCTATGTCACCCGGGCTATTTACGAATCTTTGACACCACATTCAGGTCGGATCGGAAAATCGGATCGGTAGTTTAGGCACTACGGTGGAACAAACATACATACGACGACCTCTGCGGCTCAGTGGTTGACCGTATTGGTGCTCAAGCCGGGAGTCGCGGGTTCGGATCCCGTCGAAGGAACTAAAAGTTTTCCTGTGTTCCTGGGCCATGGATGTGTATTAAATATGTGTATAATATAATAAAAAATCTTAAATATATGTACTTATAGTATAAGAAGTATTAAATATATTTCCGTTGTCTGGTACCCGTACCACAAGTTCTTCGAGAACTTACCACGGGATCAGATTGACGTGGTGTGAAGCGTCCATGGATATTATTATTATACATACATTGACTATCAAAATCATTATTACCCTTGTCCTTGGCGTCGTCGTAGTCGGATAAAAATGACCACATTAAGTGAATGATCGTGCTATGAAACATCACCTATTGAATTTCAATAGTTTTGGTACAGATCCACAGGGGTAACTACCTAACAGTGGCGAAGGCCGGTTCTCCTTCATAGGGAAGCCCTAGCCTGTATAACCGAAGTGGTCTCCATTGGCTGCAATACAGTCCTTTAAACGTTGAGGCCAGTTATCAATAGAAGCACGCACTCTTTCCATGGGAAAATTCTTCACTGCCAATCGTACGAATTGTTTTAGGGAGTCAAAATTATCATGGCGTTTAGAGCAAGCCGTACTCTCTAAAACTGACCATAATTCATAATCTAGCGGATTAAGATCGGGACTAGACGACGCGACGGCCAGTCTTCAGCTCTGATTAAGTCCGAAACGTTCGTTTCCAACCAAGTCTGCGTAGACCTGCGTTTTGGTACAGATCCGCAGGGGTAACTACCTAACAGTGGCGAAGGCCGGTTCTCCTTCATAGGGAAGCCCTAGCCTAAACAGGTAGGGATTACTTTATTGGATACTATTATATTACTGTGTTTAATTAATGATGTTGACCTTTTACAATGTAAAATTGACAAGTGCATAGTAATAATTATGCAAGAAACAATCAATGTATATATAAAAAACAGTAGATATAAGATTATACAAATGTAAAAGAACTAAAAGAGAAAGAAATAACAAAAGATAAAAAACAAGCCCTGATTCCGTTAGGGGGATGGAGAAAAAAAAAAAACAGGTAGGGATTTGGATGTGGGTCTTCAAAAGTTAAGTGGTAAGTGAAGCCGATAGGAATAGAGTTGTAGGAACCCCACGCCACTGCTGCCTAGTAGTCTGGGTTGCAACCGGGTATACCGACGTGAGGGTCAATTCTGCTAAATAAAACCTGCAATAACACAATTACAATCAGAGGCGGATTAAACGTTGAGAACGCCGTAGGCAAGCATCTCATCGGCGCCCCTATATTCGAAATAACTCGTACTATAGTTTGAGCGAAACCGCTGTATCGCGCCTTAGGAAAACGGGGTGAGATGAGGGCCAAGGAGAAAAAAACAGACAATATGAGATCTATATTGTCGGACAGATCTTACGATACGATATAATTTCGGTTTACAATATTGTAAAGCTTTACTACTAACATTAATATATAATAGTTACTTAATTCGACCTCGATGTCTGCCGTAAACCGGATTTCTTTCTCGGTCGGGCAAATTTGCGAAACGAACGTCGTCGTGAATTGTCTGGCGCTTTTATTAATTTTAAGAATTTATTAATACCTGGTAAATAAAAAAAATAAAGCGACGAATCATTTAATTAAACCAGTGCCGTATTAAGCCACCGCGGGCCGCTAGCAAAATCCGCGGGGCCCATGAGCCACAAGCGAGCGAGCGGAGAGAGCATAATATTATGCTCTTTTTATGAAACGCGAGCGATTTTTTTTTTATATTTTACTACCTAAACTAAACTTTACACCCTGAAAGACTGTTTACTTCAGAAAATACAATTAAATCAATAGTCTAAAACCGACCATCGGTACTAAATATTATAATATATTTTGTATGTTAAACGCGTGCGAGCGAGTAAAATTTTTTTTTCTACTTTCCAGATTAAAATCTGTTCATCTTTAAAACCTGAAATACTATGAACATAGAAATAATACAATAAAATCAACAATAAAAAGATTAAAACGGAACAGATTTAAAAAAAAAAAACTACTTTCTAGATTAAAATATTTTCAACCTTGAAACTTAAAATACTTACTGTGAACTTCGGAAAAATACAATCAAATCAATAGTCTAAAGAACGTCAATACAAAATAATATTATATTATATTGATTATAGCGGAGCGAGCGAGCACAATTTATTTCATTTTATTAATAATAAATTTCGATTTAAAGAACGCCGTTAAGAACGTAATGTAATTCTAATTAATTTTTTCTATCGAAATTTTTAAATTATTTTTCTGCCTAAAACGTCTTTACATAAGCAGTAGATCTTATTATAATCAAAATATCCGTAATTGATTTTACCAAACCTTATTTGTACACAGGATTAATTTTTTACTGTTCACGACTTTTTCATGACTTCGTCAATATCTTTAAGTTGATAATTAATTCTTATGTTTTTATTACAAGAAAAAACTTGTGGCGTGTACTTTTGGGATATTCCATACTTATTAATTTTTTTACGGCTGTCAGGCGCGAGGGGCCTCGTAGGCGGTTGCTCACATCGCCCACGCCTTGCGCCGCCTCTGCTAATATGGAACGTTAAAAAGCTAGCAACGTACTTTTATGTATTCAGAACTATTTTCAGCACTATTGGGTAAGGTACAATAGAGCTGACAATCGAACTCACAAGCGAGTTTTTTAATTGCTGTCGTGTGTTCGACTTTCAGCATTATTGTATTAGCGCAGAGATATATTTTCAGCGCTGGTATTACTATGTATGAAACTTATATTTTACGGTCCCGCGGTCGATGTGGCCGGACAGACGTTGGAGCGTGGGGCCGTAACTCTTGCTGCCTCCGCCTGAATTAAACACTGATACAGGGTTAAAATTTTCAACACGATCTGATTTTTTATATACCTAGTCTTGCCATAAATACTGAAACAAAAAATTCTATTGCAAATAACATTTATTACTTTTACAGTGTGTTAGTTTAATACATAAATATAAAACAATTTAAAATATAAAAAGCTTATTCGAAGTGGTCTCCATTGGCTGCAATATAGTCCTTTAAACGTTGAGGCCAGTTATCAATAGAAGCACGCACTCTTTCCATGGGAAAATTCTTCACTGCCAATCGTACTCTATATCGTAATATAATCGTAATCTAGCGGATTAAGATCGGGACTAGACGACGACCAGTCTTCAGCTCTGATGAAGTCCGAAACATTCGTTTCCAACCAAGACTGCGTAGACCGAGGTTTATGACCCGGCGCCGAGTCTTGCTGGAAGGACCATTCTTGGTTATCGAACACGGTGTTGTTAAGGGGCTTCACTACCTTCTGAAGAATGGTATCTTGATACACTTGTGCCGACGTTTTGATACCTTTTTCACAAAAGTATGGCTCAGTCACTCCTTCATAGCTAATACCCCACCAAACCATCACTGAAGTCGGATAGTGCCAACGTTGCACTCTGTTTACTTATTGGGAAGCTTCCTTAGAGCTTTTAGCATAAAAACGGTCATTTTTTTTCTTAAAATTTTGCTCAATAGTAAAAATTTTCTCATCCGTAAACAAAATTTTTCTGAGGTTCCTTCGCGTACCGCTTCAGTATTATTCAGTTTACCACCCAATTCTTTTTTAAATTATCAGTAAAGAAATAACCAGTACGTCTCTTATAGGCTGCAAGTCCTAAGTCATCTTTTAAAATACGCAACATGGTTCTAGGTGCTATCTTCATCTCCCGAGATAAAATTTTTTGCTTTCGGACAGGATTTCTTTGAATTCTTTCTCTTACTGCTTTGACCACCTTTTTTGTACGAACACTACGTGGACGGCCAGATCTTTTTCTGACCCAAACAGAGGAGGTCTCATTGTACCTATTAATAGCCTGGTACATAAATATTTTACTAATACCAAGCATATGGAGAGTTTTAAAAATTGCATTTGGCTCCATACCTACTTTGTGTAATGCGATCACAGCGATTCGGTTCTCTTTATCATCCCTCCATTTTAATATCGCAAAATATTGTACAATGTATTGGCGCCAAAATGAGAAAACTCAATGAACAATCATATAAAAATGACAGATTCCAAATTCAAATGTAATATTTTGTTTATATTTAATTGTAACAGTATTTATGGCCAGACTAAGTATACTTAAAGTGAACCTAATGGCACTCTTGTAACTGGAAGTTAGATATGATTTGAAATAATTGAATTATTTGCAGAAATTATTCAATGTAACAATGAAATTATTAATTATTATTTAACTTAATTAAGAAACATTTTTTTTATGTGGCTAATTTTGATTTACTTGTTGTTCCAGATTAAATGACAAACTAAAAAATTGCAGTCGTATCTTTCCAACTTCAATCAGAGACCATGCACATGTGTTGTTTGTATGCGTAAGTTTTAGTCGTCCCATCCGTTAAATTTATATTTTGTTATAAATTGAAGCAAATTGAGTTTGTAAGCAAAAATAATAGTTTTTATTGTGTAAGTCGGTGGCTCACTTAGTGGTGCAATTAATTTTATGATATATTATATATTTTTTCTTTATTTTACGATTCCGCCCGTGCGCTCTTTTGTACCCTCACGCCTTAGGGATAATCCGCCTCTGATTACAATCAAGTCCCGATACGCTTAAACTGCCAAACTGGTATTTTCTCAAACGTTAAACTAGTGTCAAACGCGACCAGATGTGAGTTTTTCTTTTCGCATTCGATCGTGAGCGCGTTTGGCGTTTACTATTTTTAGGAATTTGTATGTGATTTGACCTAGTTGTCGCGTTTACAACTAGGTGGCGCTGTACAAATCGAATACAAATTTCTAGTAAACGCCAAACGCGCTCACGATCGAATGCAAAAAGAAAAACTCACACTTAGCACTCTGATTGGTCCAAACTTCACAAAGTCAGTTTATTATAACAAGTCGCTCCACTTATAATACAATCAAAGTAAAATAAATGTCTACTTTAAATACGAGAAATGAGCTTCTGATTTTAATACAAATATTCACTCCCTATTCACTACAGGCGCAGATTCATATCAAATTCGTAACCATCGGTATGTATGTTACGCACAAAACATATTCTTCCGAGTATGACTCGTTGAAATGAGCAAAGCTGATGAAAAGTCTTTACCGGCTATGTTCCCAGCTCGGTAAAGGAGGCTGGCGGGTCGTCAACCTTCATTACCCCAAAATGAATAGCCTCAGAACCGGTCCCGTGCGAATGCCATTGATCGTGTAGCTCACTTTCAAATAGGTGCATTCTGGCACCTTAGCCAGTAAAGCATTATTTGAGAATTGAACTAGTACTGTAGCCCTTTACTGTAGCCATGAAGTAGCCCTTGACGTCTTCTACCAGGAAAATGTATACTACTATTATCCATTGGAATAACGCATTGTACGTGAGTAACATTTTTAATCTTCATCAGGGTTCCGTACCCAAAGGGTAAAAATGGGACCCTATTATTGAGAGTTCGCTGTCCGTCTGTAGTTTGTGATAGCTAGATAGTTTAAATTTTCACAGATTTCTTTGTGTTACCGCTATAACAAAAAAATACTAAAAACTGTATGAAATAACATCTTTGTACACGAGTCTGACTCGCACTTTGCAGGTTTTTTTGTTTATTCTACCATAGAAATTCATGGTGGATGAAGTATTCGCGTTAAGAAGACAGTCAATGATGCGTACATGCGTATAAGCCGTGTTCACATTAACCAATTACAGTAAGCTATTTTGACATATTATGTACGCATGATTCATTGTCTTCATATCGCGAATATAACATAGTTATTTATCTGTGATCATAAGAGTTATAGTCCTCTATCCGATATACATATACCTAATGAAATAAGGCTCATCTGATATTATGTGCTTAATTTCATTTTAATCCAGCGGTTTTGAGATTTAACGGGAAAATAAACATGACCCAGCAGGTTTAAATCATTGACATAATTATCTATTTTATGCATATTTATCATCTAATATACATAAAATTCTCGTGTCACAGTGTATGATACAGAAATCCGACGAAAGGGCTTCACCGATTTTTATGAAAATTTGCAGGTATGCCAGTAGGTTGTAAACGTATATTTCATACTTCTTTGTCATAAGGGTGGCCCCACCCATTTTTTGACATTTTCTTATTTATTTCTGATTTTGCATTGAAATACATAATAAAACCCTCGTTTGTCGCCCTTCTCAAACCGACCCCCATTGTTTAAAAGCGATATATCAGTATTGTAATAATCTAAGACATATAATAAACAGCCGCCGTGGCCTAGTGGTTCGAGCTTGGCTAACTCGGAGGTCGTGGGTCCGATCCCGCATTGGAACAACAAAAAATGTTGTTTCCAAGTTTGGTTAGGACAATGCAGACTGATCACCTGATTGTCTGACAAGAAAGATGATACATGCGTCGGATGATGTGCGTCGTCGTGTCGGTTATCCGTCCCACTGGGCTACGAGAGTAAAGGAAGAGAGAGAATGCTCTTGTGTACTGCGCACACACTTGGGCACTCAAAAAATTACTCCTGCATAACTGGCCTGGTTTCAATGAAACCGGCCACCGTCACCGAAATCGGTGTGGGGAGTTATAATAATCTTAAACACTCAGTGGTCGATTATTCTTTCACAAATCATGTGCAGGTTGTAGGTGTAGGTGCAGGTGTATGTGCAGGTGCATGTGCAGGTGCAGGTGTAGATGCAGGTGCCGGTGTAGGTGTAGGTAGGTAGTCCGTAGTTATTTATTTAATAAAATTCATATAGTTAAGGCAGAACAGGCGGCTCCGCCCGCGTATCATATGAAGTATCGAGTGTCCCACGGGAATACTGAACTTTTTCGGGATAAAAAGTAGCCTACGTTTTAATCCAGAGCCTAAACTACTACTATAAAAATTTCATTGAAATCCGTTCAGTATTATTTGCGTGAAATAGTGTCAAACATGCCATATCCATCCATCCATACTCATTCTCACAAACTTTCACATTTATAATATTAGTAGGATGAGATTGATAGAATTAGCGACCTCTATGGCTTAATTATTGAGCGTGTTGGTGCTCAAGCCGGGGGTTGCGGGTTCAAATCCCGCCGAAGGAACAAAAAGTTTTTCCGTGTTCCTGGGTCATGGATGTGTATTAAATATGTGTATAATATAATAAAAATCTTAAATATATTTCTAGACCAGAAGTTCTTCTGGAACTTACCACGGGACCAGATTGACGCGGTGTAAAGCGTTCATAGAAAAGAAAGAAAGAAAAAGAATATAACCCTCGTTATACTTTTATCAGTACCGGTCGCTATTCCCCGTTTAGTGCATTAATACGACAATTTCCTCGCAATACGGAATTCCTGTAGGACCAGCTACACTGGTTATCATCTACCTGGAGACATTACGCAATGGATCGACGAACTTACTCCGAATGCATGGAGTCGTGATTATTATTTTTTGTATTCTAATTTGGCGTATTTAAATATGGCGGCGTGGCGTAGGACGTGACGATAATCGTTTGAAATCGATTCAAGACTCTTGACTCTAATTATTATTTATTTAATCTAATTCACTACATTTAATAAAAAATATTTGCCGCTAAATGAGCTCATAATTTTTTCCAAGGATTATAATGTAATGTAATGAAAAATGTAGATTAACTTTGAAAATGCAATAAAAAGCCGTACACGTAACGGAAAACTGTCAAAACAAAATGCAAGGGATTCAAGTTATCTAAGGCTACAAATTCAAGGCAACACGGAATTCATTACTGCTCTAGATAACTAAAACGACATTATTCTAATGATTTCCCTTATTAACATAATGCCATAATGATAGTTACGTTGCCCTAGAAACAAACATATCATTACATACCAACATAAAATGAATAATTACAAATTTAAAATTAATTGATCATTACAAATTAGACAATTACGACATTTAAATTTTATTTATTTATTTGGCATATCAACGAATATTATAATTGGCGAATTTTATGATATAATAGCCCTAAATCTAATCTAATAAATATTTAATGGAATGGAAGCGGATGTTTGAGGAAGTACCGTTTCCGTGGCATGAAACGCAATACAAACAAAGTCGCCATTTTAAAACAAGTGACAACTACAGTTTACACATAAACCACACACGTTGCATACACAAATTACCCGATTGCACAATGTGAGAACTTTCATCATTTTTTAGAATGGATAGGTAAACTATAGACCAGTAGCGAAGGCTGGTTCAAAGGGAAGCCCTAGCCTGTAGAAGTAAGATCAGTTGCAAAACTTATTTTATCTTATGACAGCTAGATCGTCGCGACGGAGAAAAAAATATGTTAATCCATAAATAAGTAAGTACAAGTAGGTATTCATGATCTACAAGTCAATGTTGTGGGTTACAAAGCTTCAAACTGTACATAATGACCATAATGTATCGTATAAGATAGTTAATGTATCTTAATCAAACGTGAAGCCGGTGTGAATCGTGTTATGAACACACCACTACTGCTATAGACATCGTTTTGTTTGTACAGATAATACGATGTCCATTTATGGCATACTGTGATGTCAAAAAAGGCTTTAATAATATACATTTTACATCGGAGTATATTATGCTAACGGCCAATCGCACAGGGTCATTCTACAAACTATTGTAAACGATCAACGTCAAATATCCGACATGCTGTGGGAACGAGAGCTTGCGATAGATATTTAGATAGATAGTTTAACGTAGGTACCCTATATTATTCTTAATTGGTTAATAGCCCTCACCCGTTACGGTTAAACTAATAATTTAAAACATTGAGGGGTTGAACACAAAACTGCGATGCGGCGTCGTATCGCAAGGATCCACCCAATTATCACAATATGTAGCTCGGACCGAATAAAAAGTTAAGTTTTTTGACAAATAAAAAAATACTGGGCCCGGTTTTTATGTACCTATGTAGTAAGCGTGTAACTACGCACTGCATTCGTAAACACACCGCGACCAATGTAATGCCTAGTTTTGTTACGTGTGTGTGCGTGACACTGTGTAAATTACACGGCGAGACGTAGCTTAGACCGTCCTCACTGTGTGGTTCGCAGATCTCTGTCTTCAGTTTTTTTTTTGGTCTAAGACTTGGAGTAGCTATTATTATGGTTGTGTTGCGTGATTTTAGAGATACAATTTGTACATAGCTCTTAATTGTGCGATCCTGCAAGATTTATTATGTTTTATGCGCCTTCACAGTTTAAATTAAACATATTTGCTATTTTCAAAAGTCTTAACCTTTAAATTTTGTATTTTACTTTATTTTCAATAAATAATATAACGGCTCCACGATTTTCTAGCTGTTGAAAAGCGATCGGCCCTTATGCAGGAAACGCGCGACAAGCACGCACGCTGATAGCGGGGTATGGACCCTACGGGCTATAATATAATGACGGTTCTTCCACCATATTTACATTCCATATCCAGTACGTCTAGAGATTTCTAGACATGTGGAGAATTGAGTTTGTGAGTGATCAATGATACTTGTATAATAATAATAATATCTATGGACGCTTCACGCCGCGTCAATCTGGTCTCTTACACTTACATATACACAATACACATATTATACATGAGCCAGGCACACAAAAAAACTTTTTGTTCCTTCGGCGGAATTCGAATTTCGAACCCGCGTCCCGTGACTTGAGCACCAACACGCTCAACCACTGAGCCACAGAGGTCGCCACTTCTTATTAAGAGTCAGTTAGTCAATTCTTATTAAGAGAACAATTTATTTTTTAATTAATTTATTTATTAACCAGGTCAACAAAAAAATCCTTTTCTGGTTTGTAGTGATCATCAGAAGCCCTACACGGGGACATATATGTTTATGACTTCGCAATAATTGTGTAATCTAATAACATAATCTAATGATTCGTGTTAACTTACCATTATAATAGAAGCCATTTTCATAACTTCCGATGTCGCCGTCCGCCGACCTAATCACATCACTCCACAAGTCATCCGATATACACTCACTGTACTAACACTATAGTAATTTCAGCCAGAACCTGCAGCAGCTTTTGTTTAGTACTGTTCGAATCTACGAGATTACAGTCAATAAATTAGTACGGAGCTTTATACACTTACAAGAGCCATACACCATACAGCTTATCGTCCAATCGGCATGACGCTACCAATGAGGGTTTTAAAATTCGTGACATCTGACAGTTTTTTGACACGACAAGGACCGTCGGGCTACCAAGCGCCGCCTGGTGACAGAAAAAGAATCGAAAATTCCTATTGACCGTTTTTATTATACCACTTACGCCACCAGCTGACGCTTTGTGTGCGTTGGGTCTGCCCCCTAGGGGCAGAAAAATATCAAACACCCTCATAGAATCAGTTCCATATCTATATTATTTACTGTTATAAAGAAGAATGATTTGTTTGTTTGCATTGAAGTCTTCCAAATTACTAGACAAATTTTGATAAAATTTGGCACAGATATATATGTATTCTATATCTGACAACGGGTAGGAGGAACATAGGTTACTTTTTATCTCGACAAAATGTACGGTTCCCGCGAGATTTCTCCGTCGATAGATTTATCCGTCGCGGGCAAGATCTAGTTGACATAATATGTTTAATAATGTTTATATTATAAACAGTGTAAACTGTCATGCCCATCCACGCCCATACACGGTCAGTTTTAACTGATCCAATCGGTAGCGTCATGCCGATTGGACGATGGGCAGCATGGTGTATGGCTACACTTACTGCCATAACCATAATAACGCTATAAACCTATATTAGTTAATTATATGTCGTTATTTGGTAGTTTTTACTGTTCATTAAAAGGAGAAACCTAATTTATTTAGTAATTACTTCTCCAGAAGGTAGTAATTTGCTATGGTTGATGAAAATCAATTTAATAATTTGTTTTCACCAAGCATCATAAAAAATACTTATAGAGATGCCTCAATCAACAATCAGTAGCTGCAATATGGGTACTTTGAATAAGATTCAATTCACACACAGAACAATAAAGTACAATTTTAAATCACTATTTAAAAAAATATGTATTGTCGCCTTTCGCTGTGAGCTGATTCTTAGGGTGAATTAATAATAGCGCTGATTCGAAGCGCAGCGAAGCCAAATTCTGAGAACGTAATATAGCAAATTCACTCTTATGTCCACACCACAAGTGCTAAGATAAAAAAGATACGAAGAAGAATTATTTTTATCACAGCGGGCTTGGCGTGGCGATCCGATGAAATAATTATTATAAAGAAGAAATATTCTATACAAAACAGTTTGTTGCAAAATAGTTCTTAAGCAAGGTCGTCAATAGAAGTCATCATTTTAAATAGCCATATTTTTAAAATGGCTACCGGGAAATCTTCTGTCAAGAAATGATCAAAGTTTCAAGTAAATGACTGAACGTAAAGAAACTATTTGTCTTTGACCGCCATGATGTGGAGTAGTTGACGTTATTGTAAGACTATTTGACATTGAAATAAGAAAACATTTCTACTTTAGGTGTCAAAGAGGCCATTTTCTGAGATCATGCTGGGGAAGAAAGGGGTTCGCCATTCGACGGTAGGGTGTTCGCGACAAAATTTACGTAATGCATTGTAATTGTGTGTAACCCAAATCCCAATATACATAAATATTTTATAGCTATGAACTAGACGACGACGACGACGACGACGACGACGACGACGACGACGACGACGACGACGACGACGACGACGACGACGACGATGACGACGACGACGACGACGACGACGACGACGACGACGACGACGACGACGACGACGACGACGACGACGACGACGACGCTATGTATGATTGACCCTAATAGTAACTCAACGACGGGCAACGGTTATTTATGTAAATGTATCAGCCATCTACAGACGGTAAAAAACTTCATTAATATTATTAACTCGCTTGTAATGTTAAGTTCCGTTGTGTATTACAATAATTTGCTAATAACAACGGTACAGTTTGTATGATGAAACAAGGGATATAATACCTTATGAATTATGAAATGCTTGGATTTCCCTTTAGGGTCAGTTCACTGCTGAATGCAGACTGCATTTTTAAGATATCTATTAAAAATTGAACTTTATTCATAACACAAGAAGATACACGTTTCAATAAGAAGTAATAGTTCGAAAGGCAAGTTGCACCGCGCTTCACAGCGCATGTGCGGTATCCAGTGTATGAACTATGAATGATGTCCTATGAAACGTGTATATTTTGTGTAGTGAATAAAGTTCAATTTTGAATACCTGTCTTAAAAATGCAACGCCGAGTAGGGTCCTATATCGTCGCTGTGTGGACTGACCACTAGGCGATAAAAACACGATATCTGAAGTGTGCATTAGCAGTAAAAATAAATATTCTGTGCTGTTTAAAATTTATTGAGATAGCTTTAATATCTATTTACGATACATAATAGCATCGCGGGTGGTATTAGTTATGATTCGAAATGGATTCCAAATACAACAGCAAAATCTAGTGGCAAAACCTTTTCTTATAAACCAAAATACGCGACTTATCTTTTGAACAGAATTTCAAATTAATAAATAAGAAAACTTATTACCTACTCGCAAAAATGGAAAGTATAAGTGACTCCATTAAAACGAAAGTACGCTCCAAGATGGATGCCACAGATAATAAATTGAGGCTGGCGGGAGATACAGCTTTGTCGGCAAAGCGGGAACAATCAAAAGAAATAAAAATAAAAAAATTATATGCATATCTATCGGCAAAGTGCATATTGAACTGCTGGCATAGGCATATATGCCAAGGATTTTATGTGGTAAAACTTTAATGTGGCAAAATTGTCATACAAGTTTTTCTGAGTAGTTTCATTTTAGTTTTCAGAGAATTTGATAGATTAAATCTGATTGATTAGAGGAATTGTTAAAAGATGCCTCATAAAGTGCATATCTAATATCTATGTGTTAAGGCCAAGCCAGATTTATTTTTGTTTGTTTGGGTAATAGTCTAATAAATCATACACGTGCAATGTTAAGCCGGCGTTGGACAAATAGAAAGTCGACGGATGTACAAACACACGTGACAATTGAGTCTTCAAATAGAGTTAAGTCAGATTAGGGTAAAAACTGTTTTTGGATTTATGCCATTTTGGAAAGTTGGCATATGTATCGTATTTCGTACATGAGTGATCACTGATCGGTGATGCATTTCATTCATGAAATTCCAGCGATATCTCGCGAAAGTGATCATACAAGTAAGAGAAAATTTATCACAAAATCTATGGCGTTTTCTATACCTAATATCTACTGAAAATAATAAAATGAGACAGACATACAGGTATCAGACTCGAAAGGCTCACTTTATCTGATAATTGGGATAATTTGGAACCTCTAGTTAGGCCAATTACAAATGCGATAAGCAAGGCAATTTCAAAGATAACTTGCAATATATATTTTTATAATTAGACTACCATTATAAAGATTTTTTTAAGAGAAAGTCATAATTACCAATTTAATTTAAAAAATTATAACATTTATAACTACCGCATTGATTAAGACGTAAAATTATAAACAAATATTATTGTTTTGTAGCTACCTATAATGAAAATAGTAACCTATGATTTATGATATGTGGCAGGCTAATCGCAACATTTCTCAACATTAATAAAGCTAGACTTAGATTTTAATTCAATACCCAACTATGTTAAAATATATTACTTAGTCACGCCACTGATTGCAGTCAATTACGTTTAACCAATTTGTAAACAACAACAAAATTAGTTCACTAGTCGGGTCCACCTCGTACATTTGTTCTCTTTTTTAATGAAATGAACCATAAAATATAAATAATTAAACACCTAACCCTATATACCTCGTAGTTAATAATTTTAATTACGAGTATTAAATTAAAACCTACACTCACACACTCACGGCACTACACAACGCGCGTGCGGCGTGCGCGACACTCGCGGGAGAGTGCGCCTGCGACCACCGACTGCCCACTAGCTCGTGTTGTTAAGGCCAAGCAATGTGTTAAAAGACCCTTGCTTTCGAACCGTGGCCTCTTTGAGTCCCTAGCTTGTTTTTTTTTTAACTACCCTTATGGATCTGGAGACTCTGTTGCCCCAGTGTAAGTAACGCTCATTGTAAGTAACGCCCAATTATTTCTTATTTTCCGACATATTTGTTTTATCTTGCACGTCTTATTGTATCAACAAAATATGATGTAAAAGTGATTTAACGTGAAGCCATAATTCAAATAATAAATAATGCATTTTCTCTATAACTCATAACATCATAACTATTGAACTTGAGAGAGACTTTTGATATTTTTTCTGCCGTTAGGGGCAGACCCAACTCACACAAAGCTTCATCTGGTGGCGTAAGTGGTATCAAAAACGGTCAATAAGAATTTTAGATTGGAGTTTTGCCGGGGAGTTCAATGGGTGATGTTGTGGAATTTGTAAAACTTCATAAATTTGTGTTATTTCGGTTCTTAATGTGTAATATTAGTAGTAGTAGTATTAACCGTTAATTAATATTCGTTATCGTCCACAAGTGTGGGCAAGTGGTACAACTTCTAAACACGTGCTATTTTGTGTTTCCCGCCAAAACTCCCTAGAAACTTTCAGTAAAGCTTCTACCACTTTACTGAATCGACTGACATGACTCATAGACTGTACTGACTATATATTTGGACTTTGACTACTTTAGACTTGACGATATAGGAATACGGTGTTGAAAATTGAAACGAAATTTCTATTTCCCGCCTTTTTAACTTGACACTGGCAAATGGTTATAAGCCGATGCCATATATAAATAAATAAAAAATAATAATTTTAGATTCCTTTTCTGTCACCAGGCGGCGCTTGGTAGCACGACGGTCCTTGTCGCGTCAAAAAGCTGTCAGATGTCACGAATTTAAAAACTCTCATTGGAACGTAAGTGTTTTAAATATTGTCATATGTTATAAGACTTGAAAATTATCAATAAATTATATAGTAAATGTTTGTACCAAGCATTCGTTTTAAGTATTCTTTATTGTCACGGTAGAAAGTGTTCTATGTTTCTCACATTTATACTGAGACTGATCGTGGTAAAGTAGAGCCTTTATTCCGGTCCGTTTACTCAAAAGAAGTTTCCGGAAGATACTAACTGCAGGCTTGGCCTTAAGACTGCACTACCCGGAAGGGCCGCGTGCAGTTGACCGCGGATAGACCGTTGCGCTGCTGTAACAGTCTCCCATACCGCACTGCATTAGAAAAACTACAATAATAACATATCTTACCTCCTAGAAATGTTTACTAGTTTCTGAAACTTATAAATCAGTATTTTTTAGGAGAATGCAGTGCGTAAATCAATCGCAGGAGACCGAAAATTAGTAGGTACGATAGCGCGATACATTCGCCTTCAACATCAAATTACCTCAAATATATATAAATATAATATTCGTTATGAAAATAAAGACATGTGCTATTATTAACATATTTACTCATTCCACAATTCTTTAATAAAAAACAACTAGGGTCTACGTAAAAGTATAATAGTGTGCCTGCTATTTTTTAATAGCAATTACAATTGTTACTTGCTATTTTTTCATAAATTAATTCATTTTTTGAAAAACATGGCTTCTTCTAAAATAACTAAATAACAAAAGAAAACACAGAAAATAGAAGGCTATTAATTTACATAAATCATTGTTAGGTATTAAGTACGTAAAATGAAAATTCATATTTGGCGCTCAGTGCATCATAAGGGGAAGTAATAATCAAGGGGAAGCGTGCCCGTTACCCGCGTGCCCGTGCACCCCTAGACTCAACGCGTCTATTAATTTTGTAATAAACAATCGGGGTGAAATTGATCACTTGTTTTATTAGACGCGTCCCGATTTTCCAACCCCCGAAACCAACAATAATAAAAAACTAATTAGTCTTTAACGTCTAATCGGCCGTTTTAGATTAGAGATTAAGGCCCGTATTAATAAAGCGTTCTTATGTCTAAGACAATTCTCAAGAAATTACTTAAGATGTTGTCTCAATTAATAGATCGTACTTAAGTACAGCTGTAGGTACGGCGTATCAAGTGAGTGCGAACGTATTAATAAACGAGACTCGTTACTCAACTACGCTGTCATTGCTGTCAAACTGTTACATGAGACGTGGTTTCGTGAGTACAGTCAAACCTAGAACACGGCTTGGGATACAGTACAATATTATTTGTTGTGTTTTTGGTTGTGTTACAATTATGTAAATTAAAATCTAAATACTTACGATTAAACAAACTCAGTATTTACACTTCATACTCAACACAAAATAAATTTATAAAAAAAGACGCAATCGCGGTTGCAAAGGTTTTGCACTATTCTGGCAGTGTCGAGTATTACCTATATATAGAAATATTTTCGATTTTATTTATTTATTTACATTTAAAAAATTCCTATTTGATTTATATTAATAGCTCTCAATACCAAAGATAAAAGTCATAACAAAAGTGACTTGATTTGACACTTGACAGCAGAACCTTTTTTCGCTGTCCAAAAAACAATCCTCATTATATGATTCCTATATATTGATCCTACAATTCCTCGCCCTATCGACCTGAAATCTGTTCTGTGTTTTATAAATACTCCTTTTATTGAAACTTTAGTTATTAGTTAGTCTGGTACTAACCCTAAATGTTTGTGCTTGTTCTAGGTTTTAGATTATTTAACAGACTTCATCCAGTACACCGTGCCCGTGTTTTTAATTTTATTCATAAAACCCACTCATAAGGCAGAGTTTTCGTCGACCCACTCTGACATTGGCGAATCACTACGGAGCCATTTTAAAGAAGAAGAAGAAGAATGCATTCCGTTTTACGTATTTGTTATAAAAATACGGATAGTAATATGTTAGAGAATAATAAATATTAATATCTACGTGAAAATTAATGAAAATCACGTTTTTCAATTAAAAAAATACAGACTAAACTTTTTTTGGTATTTATATTATTAAATATTACATTTTTAAAAAGAAATATTAAATGAATGTGATGAATCAATAAATCCGTTCTTTGTAGAAGTGTAAACGAAACGTTATGTCATTCGTTCTTTGTCGTGTAGATAACGCTTAAAAGTTGAGTAAGTGATCTCAATAACGTTATCAACTGATACGGTCCTGAGATCATACTATGATTTAAAGACCATCTTGAGGAGCTAATCGATACTTGAGACCGTGTCAAGAGAGGTCTTGAGAACGAGTTTGAGAACGGTTTATTATTACGTGTTTCTCAAAAATAAATAAAACAGTGACTCACTATAGCATACGGTCAATTTTCTAGGGTTTTTTTTAAATTCTATATTATTCAATCTTTATTAACCACGTCATGGTTTACATGGTGTAGGCTGGCTATTTTACAGATGACTAATACTTCTTATACTTATTCGTAAAAGAGGATAAAACAAAATTCATTCAATAATATTTCTTGTGTGTTCTTGAAATATGTTATATATTCAGAAGAACATTCAAATAAATATAAAAAATAAAAAAATTCTTGTAATGAAAAATCAAAATTTCAGAAAGAAAATATACTTTCTAATTATTTTTCCTCTTTCTTATAAATTAAAACTTTTTATTATTTAACTTACAATTGATGTGTATAAATAGATTAATTAAATTTAAAAAGGCGTAACATTTTTTTAAATTTATTAAATAAAGTGCCTGACATTGTAATACTAACCACGAGCAAATTGTATTGCGTGTATTTTATCTCAGGCGCGACACATGCAAAACTGTTTCAATTTATTTACTCAGGCAGCAGTTACTACCAAAATAACATTAACATCAGTAATCTTTATTTGTGTTGAATTAATTCAATACTTACCTATAAACTTGACTTGCAGTAAATATTCCACTAGCTTACTTATTTACTTTTTCTTCTTACTTACATTAGAAAAGCATTTGTTGTCGTTTAGCGTGGAAATGTTTTACTAGTGTTAAGAATTTGTGTTGTATCTAAGTTATTATAGGTAGAATCAATTACGGATACTTCGGGCATATGATCTACTGCTTATGTAAATACTTTTAAGCAGAAAGATAATTGTCATACTTTAAAAAAAATGTTATTTTTTTATATGGGCGAGATTGCGTTTTGCGGAGAGACACCCATACATGAGATGATTTTTTACTTTGAGTACGACAAATATTTTTTTGCCTAAGCATCTTTACACAAGCAGTGAATCATGTTTTCGAAGTATCCGTAATTGATTTTCGGAGACATTATATATTTTTAAACGGGCAATTGGCCCACCACACTTACCCACCACTGCAACTCCTGTGTAGCCAGGATCGACAGTGGTAACCAACCGCAAAAACCCTTTGATATGATCTCAGGGGTGTCCGGGGGACATGCTAAATGTGTCTTGGAACCCGCAACGAAATTAATCAGAAGATTGTAGGAGGAGTAGGAAGTATTCCAGTTTCCCTCCCCAAGCAAAGCGGGAGACAGCAAAAATTGTGATGGCAAAAAGTCAGAATTAAAGGGGAAGCACCACGGGAATAACATGACAAGACATTATATATATCACTGTATGTCTTCCTAATAACTAAAATAAAATAATTTTATAGCAAACATTCCCAGATATAAAATAGAAGTGTGAAGCTTAATACTATGATCAATTCTATTTATATATTGAACACAGTAACAAGCAAAAGCGTTAGGTAAATCGTGTGCTAAACTAATTTCCTGCTGCCGGAACATGTGGGGTTTCCCTGAGCCGGAAAGGGTTGGAGATTGAAGTAGAGTTCAGTAAACACGACAAGTCTAGAACCTTTTGGAATTTTCTTAAATTTTCCGGTTTACTATATACGTATACTACCTACAATATACTAAAACATCTATTTGTGTCAAAGTAAGGATGATAATCGTCTTCTTTTTGGAAGTCGGTTGATTATTACATACTTAATTAATATTAAAAATTGCAGAATTACCAGCGTTTAGAGATTATAAAGTTTTTTATAATCACCGTGTATTGTCAGGTCTCTGAAATATAAGCATAATGAATTAGTGATACTTATATATTTCTTCAGCAGAAAAAATCAATCTCTACATTTGAAATGGTTGCTATACTGGAATACCTTAAAGTAATTAAAGAGAACTCGAATGTTAGAAAATATTTAATATTTTCCGATTCATTGTCTTCCCTAATGGCGTTGTCAAATGTTAGTAACATGGATCCGCTAGTTCATTTAACTAAAGATAATTTGCTTAATTTAATTGATAGTAAAGTCGCCATAGAATTCATCTGGATCCCTAGCCACCAAAAAGCTACTAAATATGAACAATACAATTACTTGACCAATATAAATGATCTTAAAAAATATTTTAAACTAAAAAATAAAAATTTATGGAACAGTAATTGGGTAAATGATACCAATAGTGCATTTTTTGAGTTAAGAAAATCAGTTCGCTTCAAAGCAAACTAAAGCCTAATAATAGAAGAGATCCAATAGTTTTGAATTGATTAAGTATAGGACATACCAATGTAACTCATATTCACCTCATCACTAAGAAAGCTAAGAAAAAATCCGTAAGGTGTGATAGTGAACACATCTTTAAGCATTTGTTAATTGAATGTCAAATGTACTGTGTGTTGAGAGAGAAATAAATGAATGTTGAATGTATAATACAGAACGTCTAAAAGTGAACCTTCCTAAATGTTATAAAAAGTGTTTTGAAAATACGGAAAAAACTGTACATTTTTTAAAATTGATTAAATAATACGATTTGATTTAATATTGTAAGCCTAAAGTGGTCGCTAATGACCAATTGATGTTTGAACGACCTTAAATAACTAAATAAAAAAAAAAAAACAATTTAAGCCTTGGTCTTATCTTTTCAGATATTTATGGTCTATGAGACTATGGGTCATTGGATCTTCTGCAAATTTGTAAATTAATTATAATTAGCAAGGAATAGTTTAATTCCATTTTTAACCCCTGAGGAAAACAGAGGGGTATTATAAGTTTGACGTCTGTGTGTTTGTGTGTAAGCAAATTCGTAATTTGCTTTGGTGTCCGTTTTTTTAACTAACAAGTGTATTTAAAATCATAATAAATACATATGTTTCTGGGACTAACAACATGTAACTTAAAAATAGGATAAGTGGCTTACTTCTTTTATGTATCCACTAATTAATATAATTGACATTGAAATGATAAGGCTAACTGAATTAATAAAATTTTGGCTTATCAGCTATAAAATGAAGGCTAAAGCTATACGGAACCCGTATAATATACGCGCTATTCGCACCTAGGGTTCCTGTAATTGGATTAGGCTGCTGTGTTGCAGACCGAAGCCCTACCGCACGGGGCCGGAGCCTCACGTGCCCTCAATATAGTCCGTCACCCTACAATGTCATCATCACAGTATTGTTAAATTACTTAAAAGTTAATCCCATGATATCATCAATCATCATCATCATAATATTATACGTGAAGCAAAAACTTTGCACTCTTTTTACTAAAATTAAGCGAACGAATCCTCTTCGTATGAAATTTGGCACAGTTAAAGTTTATATGCAGGCGGAGTGAGCTGCAGTAATATTTTTCTATATTATCTATAAGTAATGCTTAAAAATACATTTTTGATTAAAGATTATTAACTCACACTACCAGTTTGGTATAATTCTGTCAATCTGTCTTTCACATTAAATACACATGTATGGTGTAGGTATTTCTATTGCCGTTATAACAACAAATTATAAGAATAAAATAACAATTAGAGGCTCACATACAACAAACGTGATTTTTTCCGTTTTGTACGGAACCCTTCTTGCCGACTCGCACTTGACCGGTTTTATTTTACACTCGAATTTTATTACCGTTCAGTCTAATTTTATTGCCGTTCAGTCCATCCGTACAGGTCAGAATTAATGTTGCCAACTTAGTTGTTTTACAAAGTTTTACTACTTTTAGTAAGTATTTTATTACCTCCTTAGTATGAATTTAGTTGTTTGTACTGGTTTTGTAGAAAATAGCTAGACAGTAATCATAATATGCAAAGTGACCTGCTTCTCTGTGCTATTATGACACCTTATCATAATAGCACATAGTAGCACGCTTCCGTAAGTCGCTTAAAACTACCGATTTATTTTTTCTATATCATAATATTTCCTACTATATTTTTTTAATTTAATGGTTAAATATTAAAACTGAAAATGTATGTATGTTAGTAAACACAAAATCCCTAAAAAAACTTTTAGGGATTCCTAAGTTTAGTAGCCTTTTTATAGTTATCGGTACTCTTTTAGTAGTTTCTAGTAGAAATCGACGCGAGTTTAGTAGTTTCGCAATAACAGAGTTGGCAACACTGGAAAAAATCGCTTCAGTCCTTCTGGCCGACTGATGCGATCACGAAATTGCACACAGACGATACGATTTTGCATCCGTTCAGGCCGAACTGAAGGAAAACCGGACCGTGTATGGGGCCACTAAAGGAGAAAGGGTTATTTAGTGGAAGCATATTTTATATAAATTATATATTAATTATATTTTATTTAAATTATATTAAATAGCTATTATCCGACGGTTAAGAACCCCGCCGAAGGAACAAAAAGTTTTTCTGTGTCATGGATGTGTATGATATAATAAAAATCTTAAATATATGCAAAAGTGTTAAATATACTTCCTGTTTTCTGGTAAGTACCTGTAACACAAGTTCTTCGGATACTTAGCACGGGGCCAGATTGACGTGGTGTGAAGCGTCCATAGATATTTATTACTATTGCTTAATCTGTGGTACTGGTACATGGGCTTGATTGGCTGCAATTTCCTTAATATTGCCCATTAATTTATGTCAGACAAACGCATTAAACGAATTTGATGAAAAACGACAAAATGCCGGCTTGTAAATCGTCAACCGAAGGGCTTGAGCCAAACAAATGATGAATACCAGCACACGAGACTTTGGCATGGAAATATGCACTCAACGGTAATGCCTCAAGGTGTATTTTCAGTTGATACCAGCACATGAGACTTATTCTAGGGAGTATACACCCTATTGTATATTACATTAAGGCGTATTCTCAGCAGGCAGTTGCATAGAATTCAAGGCGGCCGTAGGCTTGGCCGTTGCGAAATTGGGGTCACACGAATAACTTGGCAGACTTGAATGAACTTCGAACGGTGAACGCGTTGTACTTCACTTGCCAGCAGGTGTTCGCGAAAAGCCTTAACAATTCATTGGTGTGGGCACATAAGCTGCAACTAGTTTTTTAACGCATTTACACAACCATTTAACTCTGACATGACGTGATCTTTAGAAGGCAGAATGCAGACATCTAGCTACTATATAAAACTATATTATATCGGCTACTTTATTTTCTTAAAAAATCTTGGCGTCTGATTACACTCAATTTCAGGAAATTCCACTAGATATTGCCCGCGGCTTCGTACGCGCAAAAAGAAATCACGCTGGAACCGTGCATTTATATATAAAAAAGTAGCCTATGTGTTTAATACAGAGTATAAACTACTGCCATTCCTAAATTTCATCAAAAACCGTTCAGTACATTTTTATGAACGAGTAACAAACATCCATCCATCCATACTTCCATACATCCATCCCCACAATTTTTCACATTTATAATAGTAGTAGAATAGTAGGATAAAATATCGAGCTTCATAAAATACAGATATCTATATTCCATACTGATATTATAAAGAGGAAATATTTGTTTGATTGTTTGTTTGTTTGCATTGATTAGGCTCCGAAACTAGTGGACCGATTTTGATGAAATTTGGCACAGATATATACAGTAGACCATGGGGAAGGAGTAAGGACATAGGCTACTTTCTATCGCGGTAAAATGTATTGTCAGGCCTCTGTCACTCGATGTACTTGCGCGCGTTAAATGCCCACGGCTCGCCGCATCGTCGCCGATCCCTTTCGCAGTGGGTTGCCGACAGTCGCGCGTACTAATATTTATTAAATTAACACGCGACGTCGCGTCGTCTGGCAATCTACGTGCTGTTCATGGATGTGTATAGAGCAAAAGAAAAAATAAAGAAAATCTTTCGTTTTTCCATTTACCTAGTGATTAAAAACAATAAAACTCACATGTCGAGTGTCACTCTTAGGTATACCGTATAGGTATTATTAAATATTATATAGGTACCTAGCAAGTTGGGTAAATGTTATTTGTATAGATAAGAACGACTCTATACGACTTTACTTGGATATATTATACTCAGTACAAACTAAATGTGTATCTTTTGGAGTGCGCAACGATTACCGAGATTTAGCTCAAAACACATCTCGTTTGTAATAACTAGTAGGTACAAGTTACCTAAGTACCTACTTGGAATATGTGAGTAATAGAAAGTAGTAATTTTACTGTTGAAGGCGTTTCTCGCTTATTGAGTACACGAGGCGAGTGTTTATAAACCATTATATAAAAATAAATTATATAAAAATAAAAATAAAAGTTAGTCACACTATTTACAACTCAAGAATGGCTGAACGGATTTGGTGACAAAATTGGTGGGGAGGTAGCTTGGAACCAGGAGACGGACATAGGATACTCTTTATTGCGTTCCCGGGGGACGTAAAAATAGATTGCAATTCCAATGTCTCGCTAAAACTCGATAACGGCTGGATCGATTGGGCTAATTTTGGTCTTGAAATAATTGTGGAAGTTCAGGGAAGGTTTCCACGTTGAGAAATATTGGAAAAGCTGTAGGTTGTAGGAGTAGGTGTAGGAATAGGACGTAGGTTGCATTGTAGGTGTAGTTATTTATTCATTCCAGTTCATATTTAAGATAGAACAACGTGTGTAAAACAATTAAATTTGTACATAGTAAAACATTTCAAACTCAATATAAGCGTCACTTTATTTACCTACTTAAATATTTAATTGTAAGGCTCAACTCACACTGGCGCAGAGTCGAAGCGACGCGACGCGTCATATTTTTCCGCCTAATGCATATTATCATCATATCTCTATTGTTCTATTATTTAAGTACGTGCTATGTAAATATGCGCGTCGACGCGCGTTGACGCGCGCATTCGCGCTACGGCGCTCGGCTGGAGTCGGGTGGGTCCGCGAATCGCCGCGCGTACCCGTGCGCAGTGACGCGTCAGACGCTGACCACAACTTTCGTTTTATTTTTCTATTCTCAGCTTCTGATATAAATTCGTTTCTTCCTCTTCAGCTTCTGATATTAGCGCAATCATGATAAGATCAATATCAACCATCATATACTGTCGAGTGAGCACCATTCACGAATGTTCGAAAGTCTCTGAACTGGTTCCGGCACTGACGCGCCGTCGCGCACAGACGCGCGTCGCCGTGCAAAACATGACGCGTCGCGTCGCTTCGACTCTGCGCCAGTGTGAGTTGAGCCTTAGAAGAAACCCTGAGTGGTCCCCGACCGATTGTCTCGGCACTTAAATGCCGCGTCACTGTACGCTATCGCATTCGAATAACAATCGAGCGTCCGAGCGTTTAAGGTTCAGTTTCACACGCAGCTGTGACTTTCCAGTAACTGTAGGCATTTAAAAAAGTAGGTATTGAGTTTTTTCTATGAAGTGATTTATCTGTTACGTAGTAAATATTTAGTAATCTGCGGTATTGTTCCTGCAGGATTTAGTTTTGCGCGCATGAATTTGCGGGCAACATCTAATATATAATATGTAACCAAACTGCTTTAAACAAATCAAGGGAGATAAGGTTTATGATGATTATGATAGTAAAGATGATGATGCCAAATGTAGCATTCTTCAAATGTGCAGATACCCGGAGCGAAAGTGTCGCGAAAACTTGTTACGTTGTTACTCGGTTTGTAACGAACGGGGTGACCATTGCCACGTATTTGCTAGGACAGAAGGTATTTAGTTTTTAGACGAAGCTAGAACATTCGAAAAAGATGGTTTACAGAAGTATTTAGGTAAACATAAAAAATGCAGACGAATATTTGACGAGATTTGAAGTTGAAAATCAGTTTTTGATAGGTTTTTCGTAAACATCTTAATTTTAATTGCAATTACCTATTATCTCCTAACTGGAGTTATTTACTTAGTGCCAAGTGTGTGCGCAATACACAAGAGCACTCTCTCTTCCTTTACTCTAGTAACCCACCGACCGACACGACTGGCGAGAGATCAGGCGCAGGATCGACTTTTTACATGCTCATCCGACGCACGGATCATCATTCTTGTCAGACAATCAGAAGGTCAGCCTGCATTGTCCTAACCAGACACCCCTTGAAAACAACATTTTTTATTGTTTCAACGCGGGGATCGAAACCACAACCTCCAGATTCGAGAGCCAAGCTTTAAACCACTGGGCCATGAAGGCTTCCTAACAAAATATGTGTATTATTTCAGATATATTTAATTACTTTTTGTAATTAAATCAAACCTAGCTTGCTTTTTGGCTGATATAACCGTATCATTGTTCTCATAATACTGATAGCACAACTAGACTCGTAGTTGAATAGACATCATTCGTGAAGGAAGTTGTTAGGCTTACTAAACCATCTAATGACCTAATGACATAAATTAGAGCTAACCTTGTATAAGGACGCCACTGTCGTGACTCGTGACAGTAAGCACCAACCTGATTGGTACGTTCTCATCTCACTGCCACACCAACACACGATACTTGCCATTACGCCTTCAACAGAGATGCCTCGCCAACAGACCCTTAGGCCAAAAGGCTGTGCATTGGAAGGTTTTTCTCCGGTTTATTGCTAAACAGAGCTTCCTTAATGCCACTATGAAAAGAGCTAATAATAATATTGTTGATCACAAGTTAGATTAAGGGTCAGTTAACGCCGCGACGATAAGTGACGCTACCTGGCGCTGTATTTTTAAGATAGACACAACAAGTATATATACACGTTTCATATGACATCAGTGATCAGTCTGCACACACTGCACATGCGCTGCGCAGCGCAATGCAACTCGCTCGACATTCGAACTCTAACAATGAGACGTGTTCCTTCCTGTGTAATGAATAAAGTTCAATTTTGAATAGCTATCTTAAAAATGCAGCGCCATGTCGCTTATCGTTTCGTTTCGATGTGAATTGACTCTTTTATGTAGATCCGATTAAAAAGACAGCACCTATTAGATTGTCATGATAAAACTATCGGTATGTGCCGATACGAGGTTCCAAAATCTTCAAAAAGAAAACCTCATCCGTGTTCGTCATCACCACATAGTATATAGTGATGAAACAAAGTAGCTTTTTCTGCCTGTCCCTGTGTACGAGTATGCTTAGATTTTAAAACTACGCAACGGATTTTGATGCGGGTTTTTTTCTAGATAGAGTGATTTAAGAGGAAGGTTTATATGTATATAACATGCATAATATAGTAGAGAAACACTGATAATTTTAGAGGTTTCCAACGTCGTAAGTAAACATATTTAGTTTTTTCTCTAAAAACACTATTCCACGCGGGCGACGCCGCGGGCAAAAGCCAGATTATTTATATTTTGCTAATGAAATCAAAATAACCTAATTTGTGGTCTCCCCAGCCATGGGATTGGCTGAATAAGTAATTTGGTAAACATCCCATTGTTCTAACTGGGAAGTGGGAACTGCTTTCTAGTGACGGCCAATAGAAGTGCGAACGTAACGAGGATTCACAGACATAGAAGCAATAAGTTTTAGACAATGTCTTCACTTCTAAATCCAGCCGAAGTGTAGCTAAATATTATGTAGAAACCGCCGAAACTGGGGTTAAAACGTTTTTTTCATTTCTCATACTCGGAAAGTAGTGTTGTTTTGGTCCGATTATTGGGTGGAAGATGCTGCTTTCCTTTCATAGGGAGGGAAAATCTCATACAAATTCATTCCGGCCCGAGGGCCGGAAAAACTTCAAAAATAGAACTGCTGTCAGCTGTGAAGAGTTTTATGTAAAAAAAAAACTATTAAAAAATGACATGACTTTCTAAACAGCCAGTGTGAATTTAGCGCAAACTTCTTAAACTAGCGGAATAAGCCGCGAGTGCCGCGACAATTACGCGGCAAGCGGAAAGTTCCATATTTAAAATTAAAAAAATCCAGAACAGCGAAATTTCTCAAAATATATCAAACAACATAAATATTCCAAACAAAAATGTAACTTTTAATTTCACGAATTGTCCTAATTTGACTATTAATTTTAAATAGGCACTACTAATATATTATTATCAATAACTAGTTTAGACAAACAACTAGTTTTATTTTCCTCATATTCTAAATGAAAAGTAGAGTGTTTGCCACGGGTAAAAGAATCAATTCCTACTTGGACTATAGCCTAACTACCTCGGGAATTGATTCTTTTCAACCCTATGCTAACAATCTACTATTTATTTAACATAAACAAAGTACAGACTTAATGCCCATACCCTTTTTGGCCAAATATTGCAATAATTATATGCTCAGGACATTTATAAATTTCCAATAATCATTTTATAATAAAATATAATTGTTTACGAAGTCCATCACGGTTTTGGTGAACTAAAATCAAGGTCGCTGGTCACCTTCGGTCCATTGCCATTTAATAATTTTATTAATTATTGTTTGTCCCGTCTCGTATGGCCATTCGAACGTTATGGTCGAATACTTCGTCGACTGACGCTTCCATCGATCGCCTAATAATCTTGGCAATGGCGTCCTCAAAGCTGTTGGTATAGTAATTACACGGGTGTAGGTGTGTCGCGAGAGTGCTAGAACCGCGTGATGTGTGCTGTCGTGTGTGTCGTCGTGCTCAGCCTGTGGCTCCTAGTCTGTAATATTATCACCGACTAAAAAAAATAACCTAACCAAGAGCATGTCACGACATGTCTAAGGAGGGTTCCGTAACTATCAACGCGCAATAAGTTTTCTTTGAATTACATCAAAAGTTATTGTCCGATTTCGCTCGGAAATAACTTTCCTTAAGAGTTTTTAGCATGATCTATCAGCATAGAAACTTACAAGTTTCTATCTCTTATAGTTTAGAAATGCTATGGGGGGGGGGGGGGGGGGACCAACTTACAAACCACTTTGGAGGCCGATCACACGAAAATGGTTCACTTTGTAAAAAAGTCATGTATGAAACTTTGCCTTTATTTTAAAAGACCTATTCAACGATACCCCACACGATGGGGTAGAATGAAAAAATATTTTTTATCCCCACTTCACATGTATGGAGAGCCACCCCTAAAATCTAAAATTAATATAATTGTATGATGCCAAAACCGAGATATATACACGGTCTATAATTATAACAAATTTCATCCATTTATATTCATAATTACAGAAGATAGAAGCGCGGACAGACAGACAGACAGACGGACGGACGGACAGAGCGAAACTATAAGGGTTCCTTATGAATTAGGGAACCCTAAAACATTTGTATGAATTGTTTTACCTATCACCTATACCTACCTGTTGTAAAAGAAACGGTGGGTTAAGAACGAAGAAAGTATTCTTACTTCTAGTAAGTTAACTTAGTTAAAAAAGTAACCTTTCTTATGGACTTATTAGGTTTCCTGAGGTACCATGCTGGTTTATTTCCCGCATGACTACGAAAAACTAGTCCAGGAACTACGGCGAATTCGCAAAATGTAGTTTTTAGTGAGAGTGGTCACGGAACCACTTTCGTTGTCCAAACGCGGTGTTGAGGAAATATTACAAAAAATTTGTACTGTATTTTGAACGGTAATTTCCCCGTTCTTTTATGTATTATGACTTATGAGTGTATCAGGAAAACTAAAGAGAAACGGGAAACCCAAGGAAAACACACAGTACAGATTTCAAAATGATAATTGTGAATTATTGTTGGGTATAATAATTAATTAATAGGCAGCCTTGGCGTCAGTTCACAACGAAGGAGTAGACACGTGACGCGCCGCTGCATTTTTTAGATAGCGATTCAAATTTTTAGCTTTATTACTTACACAAGAAGATTCAAGATACAGGTTTAATTGCAAGAGTTCGAATGTCAAATTGCTCCGCTGTGCATAGCGCGGCGCAGCTCTGGCAAACGAAAATTAATCGCTATCTAAAAAATGCAGCGCTGCGTCGCGTATCGTCTCAATTCGGTGTGAGCTGACCTGACTTATCTAAGGAGATACTCCGGGTTTCTGAGATTGAAATCGAATCGGTCGGTGATATTATATCTATCTTGTCTCCGCATATCGCTTATTTTGCAATGGTGTGATTAATGCAGAATAAACAATCTTCAGATAAAAGCCGACGATGTTATAGTGCTAATTTAATAGAATTCTCTGTCGCTATAGGAGTACAGCTCCTCTTCTATAAAAATTAGCCTACGCGAAATATTGTTGAATTTATTCTTAGAATAATTATCATAGGCTTTAAACAGGCTTTTTGTGGCCACAAAATAATATATCGTTGATCGTTTCCAAAGATTTACAACTTTTGTGATTGCGTATTTGCATTCAATTATTATCGTCGACAAAAAGTGGTTGCGACAACGTTCGAGATCGCATACGAAACTTGCGAAATTTGAGCGTGGTCATTGACCTTTCCTCGCCGGTGCTCATGCGTCATCTGTCACAGTAGTTCTACATGGATAAGCAACGGAACCGACCGGCCGAGCCCACGCACTGCGCAGGCCAAACGGTGCAGACATCGCCGCAGACTTCAGCTTCATGTATATATGTAATTTATTGCCTCAAATCTTTCTTAGCTCTCTCTTGATTTAAGGTCGTCTCTTGTCGATGGAGCTTCCGCCATTTCTCTCTGTCCTCTGTAAGGACGTTTAGCAACAACACAAACAACAACAACACATGACATTTACATATTCTATCACTTGATTAATATACTTATAGTTTCCTAAGCTCTATATAGAGAAAATTTTAAAACTTTAGTTTATAAAACTCTTCTTAATTTTAACCCCAGAGTAAGTTGAAAAGTTAACGTTTTAGCTGTAGGTATTATTACATTACGGGCCCATTTCACAATCTACTGATTAGTGCCAGATACCTCAATTGTATGTTTTGTCTGTCGCTCTATATGAAGTAAGCATTGACAGAACATCCGAACAAGCTATCCAACACTTGTTAGAACATTGTAAGGGCCTGTTTCACAATTTTTTAAATAAGTGTTGGGTAGTTTATTTGCAAGCGGGACAGAGACAAAACATGCAAATAAGCTATCTGACTCTCATCAGTAGATTGTGAAACAGGCCCTTATGGGGTAAGTATGTACATACTACGTATTTTTGTGTTCATTTTTTCGCCGCACGGGAAAAATCGACCGTGTAAATTACAATTCGGCTAGGTCGCAAGGCAATTTTGCCAACAAAAAAGGCAAGGCGATTTGTCAAACGACTCGCCGCACGGTGAAAAACGACCCATGCAATTCGCGAGAGAGATTCGCATCATTGGAGAATGTAATTCACTGGATGTAACGTTACAGGTTTTAGACAACGTTCATTTGTACAATTACTTTACTCATCGCAATGCCCCAGAAAACTTGTGTTGTTACTAAGAGAGTCTACACTCTATATCTACCTAAGTCAATGTCTGAAATTATGTATAACAGAGAAATGCGAGTACGTACCCGGACAAAAGGGTTCTTCTTGGGCAGGTCATAGTCCACCTCATCCCGGGACTCATCGTCATCAGCCGAATGCACCCGAACGCACGTCTTGTGTACCTTTACCTCATCCATATCCGAACATCATACGCGTACACTTGCAACGAACACTGTTTTGCTCACTACACACGATACACATTCACTTATATGAATTTCTTAAATTTTCACATTTCGAGGCAATAAAAGAACCATTTTACTTTCACTCAGCTATTTGGACCTGAAACAAAAACAGCTGTCAGCACTTTCCAGATTATGTTCTCTAAGAAAGACATTAAAAGTAATGTTGTCATTGTAGTGGTAACGAGTAAACGAGTTTATTTTATACTCTCTTTACGTGTCTGGAGAGTCATCTTAGTAGTGATAAAAAAACGTTAAAAAAATGTGCTGTTTCATGTGACGATCACGAAACAAATGTAGATAAACCAATAAACGCAAAAAATGTGAACAAAACAAAACGTCAACTTAAGGCACGTTGACAAATCCTACCTACTGTTATAAATCTGAAAGTTTGTGTGGATGGATAGATATTTGTTATTGTTTCAAGCAAAAACTACTGAACGGATATTGATGAAATTTGGTATGGTAGTAGTTTAAGCTCTGGATTAACACATTTTATGCCGAACTACTTTTTATCCCGAAAAAGTACAGTGTTCCCGTGGGAGTCTGTATTTAAGCGGGCGGAGCCGCGGTCAAAAGCTAGTTAGACATAAATTGGCTGCTTTTCAAACCATTTGAGACAAAATGAAACCAAAACCTGCAAAACTAACAATCGTCACAAACAGAGTTCAAATATTTAAAAAAAATAACCCAAAATTTACAAAAAAGGCTTTTGTTTAGGATCACTTTTCTGCTGTTATAAAGCTTACTTTGTTTGTTTAAAACTACCCAAAGATAGCGGATATAATCACCTTAAAATTTGACTATAACTTATTTGGAAAAAGCCTTCACAATGCCTTTTACAATAATGACTTACTAGTAGGTTAGTAATGTGATCTTCTTGTTTATCCCACTGATGAGACTCATTAAATCTCGCTGACGACTCACAAATGAGCTCACTGCACTTAATCTGATATCAGTTGTTATCTAGTTTAGTCATTAAATACATCGTAGTTTCATCATCAGACAAGTACTTATTTATATTTGATGTGGTATGTCCTATGAGGCGCCCCCTTATGTGGCGCCATTCATTACTAATTTTTTCATAATATTTTCTTTTAGTGAGTAGGCAGGGGGAGATGAACTATTGTTGGCATCCCCCCTAATTATTGTCCTCAAACATTCAAAGTACGTACTCTATGTTGGCGACCTTTCATTTGTACACAAATAAATAAGAAAAAACATAGTTAAGTAACTATCTGGAAGCATACAACGATAAACACAAAACGAATACGCAACCCGTATTATATATGAAAAAGGGGTAGCCATCACTACATAGTATAAGAACGTTTAAAATAAACGATCGAATGTATAATTGAATACGCGCCAAGCTTCCATTAAATATTGTATATAAGATGATGATGATATCTTTAAAGACTGAGGAGTTCTGTTCAGTGCTTTTGGATCCAGGGTATACCTTGGTGCAGAATCTTACTTTTTGGTAGCATATGCTTGAGTTACTTCTTCAGATGTGTCCATATAAATTTTGAGGAGTTCCCTCGATTCCTTATGGATCTCATCATCAGGTCACCACTTTTGTGAAAACGGGACCAACTTACCCTTTACATAAAAAAACAGTTTTGAAAATCGGTCAACAGACGGCGGAGTTATCGTGGAACATACAAAAAAAAAAAATATATATATATATATATATATATATATATATACAGCCGAACGTATAACCTACTCCTTTTTGCTGTTGCTGACATTGCTGTTGCGACCGGCCCCGGCCGGGGGGGTTCGCGCTTTCTCATCGCGCTATCGAAAACGCTAGACGTATACTTTAAGAGGCTCACGAATATTTTCTACTGCAGTAATTAAGAATTGTCCATGGAGGTAGTTGATCGCGTCGAGGTGAGAGGGCCCCGTTTGTACCCATTGGGTACGAAACACTAAAAATCATTTTCAATATTTTATACAGAAGTAATACACTATTCCACGCGGGCGACACCGCGGGCAAAAGCTAGTAAAACGATAAAAAAAACGAACCCGTATTTTATATTTTAAAAAAACGAAGCCCATTTCCGAAAAACACATTTACACAGCCGTCATGACGGATCCCCACACTAGGCGTAGCCTGTCCTGTGGGGCCATTCAAGACAATGTTCCAGAAAGGGGACTGACATACAGTGTAATTTTTATTTAATAACAGTCTTAAGTATTTGAAAGTTAAGTTTACACTGATGTAGCAGATGGTGCGTTAAGTTCACTTAGAATGTTAATACTAAAGTGGTGAGTGTTTGTGTGTGTGTGTGTTTTCTCAGGCAGTAACCTTATCATGTTTTCGGCTTCCTCATATGAACTACTGAGAAGTGCTCTAGTAATAAGTTAACCTTTCGAAGTGATATGATTTAATTAATTTATTGTAGATAAGTGGGAATATGAAAAGGAGGTAGCCATTAATTAGGGTAGCCAACAATTGGCTGTTCGAGGCCAACAATTGCTTATTTTACTGTATTTATATTGGTTAGGATTTACTCCACCACTGTGGGTTGGCGCTTGGCAGCCTTCACGGGTCTTTGAAGATAGTCTTCTCAGCCTGGGACTACATTATCCAGGATCTCTGCGGCCGGAAAAAACAGCACATGCCAACACAAGGCAGTAATTTAAAAATTCGACGTTTAGATTTCGTCACAGCTCTATTGTACTATTGCAGAGTTCTATTTTCATTGCTTTTTTTCCGGCCGGAGAAATTTCGGATAATGTAGTCCGAGAGTTAGGTTGACTCTGAGTCTCGAACTACACAAAAAGATTCACGTTTCATATGACATCAGTCATATACACTGCTCATTCGCTGTGCAGCGCAGTGCAACTTGACATTCGAACACGTACATTGAAATGTGTATCTTATTCTTATTCTTATTCTTGTGTATTGATTAAAGTTCTATTTTGAATAGGTATTTTAAAAAGGCAGTGCCGCGTAGCATATCGTTTCATTTCAGGGTGAATTGACCCTTAGACATATAGTAACTTACGTTATTTATATTACAAGATAAAAATTAGTATCAATTGTCTGTTAAGTTTATTCCGCTTGTTGCCGATTAACTAGGTCTACAGGCCTGCACCATGTTCCAGTTGAGGCCCAGTCGACTCAAGGCTCAACTATAATAGCTTGTTATCAGTTATTGTCGTGCACAATGGGCTGTGCGATTCCACGCCACGACAGCCATGGCGGCAAAATCTATAAAATATAGTTGCAAACCCAATATAACTGACTACTGAATAAATATATACTTAGTTTAGAGTTTAGACACAGAGTAAAAAATCTGGGGGCACAGTATTATTAATCTGTGACGGTAGTGCCCCCGCCAAGATAAGCCAAGCGAAGCGGAAGGGCACTAACAGACCACCTTTTATCGAAGCGTTTCGTCGATTTTTTGAACCCTCATAACTTGGATAACAATGGATTATACCAGATAAATGGAATTTTCGGGATATGTTCCCAATAGCGGACTTATTAAACATGTAAAGTTTTGATTGCATAGGTCTTATAATTTAGATTTTATTGATATCTAAAAACCCCTGAATTCGTCACTGACTCACTGATGATCAACAAAATTATATGGTAAAGCTGAAATTTGGTACGCAAGGTTGTATTAGTACACAACCAACATAAAAAATTTCAAAATTTAAACTTTTATCCCCAACCCCTTAAACTAGGGGTTGAAAGTTAAAAGTCTTTAAAAACGCCATCTATCGCGTATATTATGAACTAAGTTATGTCGTCGTTCGTCGCTTGCATTGGAAACTAATTGACGTAATATTGAAGTAATTATTTCCCGAGTATTCTTTAGTAATTTAAACGCAAAATTAAACAAAGGTAAGATTCTAATTATTAAAGGGACGTTCTTACACTACTATTTAAGATGAAGTACATAACACGCTCGTACAGATGGCGCTTTTAATAAAACTTAAAATAAATATTATGATTTATTATCAAAAAGATTATTAATTTATTGAAGTGAATAAAAATGTCAAAATAACATGTTATATTATTAAGCCATAAAACAGTTATATACTTTTTAGTTTTTAGGTTTTGTAAATAAAAAGGGTTTTAAATAAACAACTTAATCCAGCTTCTAGAGAAAAATAACATCTAGTCAAAAGTGCCGTCTAGGCAAATAAGTACTTAGCTAATAAACAATATCAATGATGTGTATTCAAATAGTGCTTAATGCTACCGACAGGTGTCAGTGTTTTGACGCTGTATCACGCTTACGCTTGCCTTCAGTAGATTACTTATGAAATCATAGATTTTGTAAGCATATTTTTTTCACCAAAAGATTCGGACAATATTAATTAGTACTTGGGTGACCGAGATATGCTCGGAGTTATATTATTTTTTTATGAAATGAACCAGAAAACGAGCAGACGGATCGCTAGATGGCAAGCAATAACTACCGCCTATGGACACTCTTAACTTAATTACACTTGTAACTCCCCTGGTGTTGCGACTTGCATTCCAAGTCTTTAAAATCCCCACCCCTTGGGCCTCCGGTTACTTCACTCACTCGGCGAAATACGACGCAAGCGTTATTT
Organism: Phengaris alcon alcon; assembly: GCA_037179445.1. NCBI lineage: Eukaryota > Metazoa > Arthropoda > Insecta > Lepidoptera > Lycaenidae > Phengaris > Phengaris alcon. The sequence goes on along the minus strand of JAYRCH010000567.1, from coordinate 692,743 downwards.
CACGCTGATTTTCTATGAGGCCGTGGTATTTAGCCGGTCGAGCCGACCCATTCATGTCGAAGCGTGGCTCTTCTACATTTAAATATAAAAAGATCGTCCGACCGGAATTCAAACCCTCGACCAATTTGCCTACATCGCAAAGTCTGATGCTTAGTAGCTAAAATATCCGAGATTCTCAATATTATTATATTATATATTTACAAGATTTGCTCATTTAAAATAAAAGATAATAAAAAAGTTGTATTGTTATGTAGTACGTTGTATATGATAGAATATTATTGTTCCAGTGTAATGTGTATGAAAATACCGTTAAATTATTGTTCATTACGATAAGAGGGGGCAAACATAAAACCAGCAGCTGGGTCACCTGATGAAAAGCGACTACTGTTGCCCATGAACACCCGCGACACTAGAGTTGCAAGTGCATTGCCGGCCTTTAGTATACTAGTACCTGATGCTTCTTTTCTACGTCACATCTCACGCGATAGATGGCGCTTTGATGATACTGCATTATATAATGGATGTAGAATTCCAGTTTAGTTAATATTGCCGATAGATATCAATTATCGATATATTATGTCCTGCAGAATCGCGCTACCGTTTTATCATTACCTGTATGGGCAAATTTTTCTTAACAGATCAAATAATTTACTGGGTCCATCTACGTTCTCTTGTGGGCGGGATTATGTAGAACTCTCTACGTCTACAGTGACTAATTTGCGAGGTGTTCACCATATAAATATTGACTTTAGTAGTATAACAACAGTCAGCTATAGTCGAAGAGCCAAGAATCGCCCTGATCTTATTATAAATAGGAAGCCAACAAAGAAAAAAGGCCAAAATAAGAAAGTGAGCAGTAAGAAGGCGCTTCTGTTGTGCAAGAAATATACCCTAAAAAAATATTATTATAACAACTTACAAAAGAAGTGAAATCCCACCAAAACACTTTCATGTAAAGTGATGCCAAGATCGCACTGTCAAAAGTTTATCAGATCTCATGTAAAACCAAGCTTCTGACTACACGTCCTAACTCTACAAGCCTGACCTCACAAACTCTACACATTAGTCAAGTTATGTGACTTTGGTCCTGCCACCAGGCTGCGCGTCGTATAATTGAAATAAGCGAAGTTGAAATAGTTGTTACCCCAGAGGTAAGGTAGACAAGGAATAAAATTTCGGTACTTAAAATTACAAATATTACTATATTACAAATATTACTAGACAAGATAGTCCAATAAAATACTAGTTACGAAGAATGTTAATTATCCACTGACTTTGAACTCAATACAACGAATTATTAAGTTATTAAATAACTATTAAACCGCATTATTGCGACCTGCTATTGGCCTGAAGCGAGGACATCTAAATTATTCATCATCATTAGCGTTACACAATCTGTTTCAATCGGTGTCAATTACAGAAGAATACATTTTTATTTTGTTCGATGTTTGCAATCACTTGTCAATGTTGAGCTTGCACTTACCAAAAAGTAATGTTAAACTGGGACCACAATAACCATGGATAGGAACGATGGCGTATTAATAACAAGTAGGTACCCGGAAAACCGAGCTAGCTCAGAATTCTAGAAGTCTGGAAAAAATGAACATATTATGACGATGGAAAAAGAATCACAAAAATATTAGTCTGACCGGGAATCGAGCCCGAGACACCAATTTGCGAACAACGCAAAAAGTACAATACATACGTAGCTGTGCCACGCGCTTTGACAAGTAAAGAACAAAATAACTCATATAATTTATCACGCAACGAAAGAAAAAATATAATATACTTATATAAACTTCGCGACTAACTAAAATTCGCGATAACGCTGGGGATAAAACCTAGCTAGATAAATTTTCGCCCTACTAACCCCCTGCGTACTAAAGTTAATGGAAATTGTTGAAGCCGTTTCCGAGATTCAGATTATCTCAAGAGATCATATACAAGAACTGCTCGTTTAAAGTATAAGATATTCGTCGTCACAATGCCGTTTCACAATAGAGTTACTTCAACAACGTTTTGCGTTACTGTTACTTCAATATTTAAGACTAACTTTTGCCCGCCCGGGTAAATACAGTACCTATCCCACGGGTACACAATTTTTTTATCCGGGATAAAAAGTATTATATGTGTTATTCCAGAGCTTAAATTACTACCATACCGAATTTCATCAAAGTCCGTTCAGTAGTTTTTGCGTGAAAGAGTAACAAACATACATCCATCCATCCATCCTCACAAACTTTGATGACTTAGATTTTGGTAGCCCGATGCGCGTCTCACTAGTCACTAGTAGGTATAATATGTAAACGGTCTGTGGATCCGTGCGAGTGGGCATGTGTTACTCAAATCAAGTATGTCGGGATAATGGCTTGTTCGGACCTATTATAGTATCTAATTATCCAGTGTTCGCACTTTCTAACAACAGACAGACAGACATGCGTAGATAAACGTGTTGGCCACAGCCCACAAGCCATTGTTTCAGCTCATTTATTAGTTACAGAGCAAGAGACTGTATCTCATGTTGAAGGCAATGTCTATGTTATTTTATTAAGACTTCAGGATCTAACGCAGGAAGCAATCATGAAAGTAAGTACCAACCTAATAAATTCGTATTTTTCAAATACTACATTTTGTCGAAAATAAAATTTTGTTTAATGTTTATTCAACTTAGCAGTTCCAAATTTGATGTCATATATATATATATATATTATAATATATATATATATATATATATATATATATATATATATATATATAATTAATATACTTGAATAAAAACTTTCTGTACAGTTTTAAGAGAATTGTGAGAACGGAGGAATATGACATTTGGTACAGTTAAAGTTTACATGGAGGGAGGTGTGCAGAAAGCTAATATTTAAAAAAAAATGCTTAGAAATACATAATATTCATAAAAATAACAACAAAAACACACACTATCTCACATTATTATTTCTTAATACACACTACCGTGCGTTTGCCTGATCATACAATTTTTATAGACAAATAAATATTTATTTAAACGAATTAAACATTTTAATTTAATTAAAATATCGTATTAGATAACAAAGTTCAAACATAAAAATTATATGAATTATTATGGCCGAATTTCGACCTCAGGGCGACCGCCAGGTATTTTAAATTACTTTTGCATTACTTAGAAACTTTGAAGTATTGTAAGTTTTTGGTAGGGACTTAAACTTTTAACTAGAAAATGAAATGTAATTATTGCAGAACTAAATATCAAACGTAGATTCAATGGCAGCAACAAGTATTTGTGGTGTGGGAACAGTTTTTGCGGCGGAGAAAACTTTATTGGCGCAGATTGAATCATTGACTTTTTCACCTCGTACACAAGTGAGGCTTTCAGCGTGAGTATAATTTATAACTAGATGCTAAATGTTCTGGCTTCTACTATTTATGTTTGTACATCTTTTTAAGCTGAAGAAGCAAAATCAATTGGTGCAATTTTTAATTCTAAATAATATCAACCACAACGTGAGTATACATGGCCTTTAAAAAGCAAAATATACAAATAAAGCTATTGAAATAGGAAAAACTATTTTTGCTATATAGGGTACTCGCCTTCCATTATGTTTTAGAGAACAGAGATTGAGTAACTTTCAATGATATCTTATCTAATATAGATAAGAGGCGAGGAGGAGATATTGATATTGACACAGAGGTAAAAATGTTCCCATCCCAGTTTATGTGGGGCGGCTCTTATCAATAAAAATAGGTGAAAATTGAGTATGTATCACATTTTAAAGCATGTATGTCCTTTAAAGATATTATAAAGTTTGAACGTATAATATTAAATTTATAAATCAAGAGTTAACTTTCAGTTTTCATATGCAACAAAGATCACCACAACGTTTGACGTTTCTGTGTAATCTAGTTCAGTGAATTTGTCATGCCCTTTATTCTAGAGGGGGGGCCTGGCCTTGGGCACATCGGTGTACAATGTGCATGTCGGATATTGCGGTCATGATTAAATGAACAAGATGCAATATACTTTACAATAAAAAAGGTTTAAATAGTCTCTACTTGAGGAAGGTAGAGTCTAAATCTTTTTATGGGGTTTGGCTTACACAAACCCTCATTGGAGAGGGTTAAGATCTTAGCACTAAATTCGCGGACAGATAGACAATCTGTACAGTCTGCTGTGTGCGAGTTTTTGTCACTGCTCGCCGCGAAGAAGTTAACTATAATTTGCATGCCATCGAACGCCTCTAGTGGCAAACAATGGTAACCAATCTTAATCTTATCATTATTGTATTGACGTTGTATGCAGAATATTGGCTTCCGAAAGCTACCATTGATGAACTTAGGGCCTTTATGTTCAGATGACGGATTATGCACAGATGACACTTTGCCGAGCCCATATTTAGTCGGCACACTCGTGAGTACCTAACAATGAGTGCTCTAGCAACCTATAGTATATAAGTAGTGTTGTCAATATTGATGGTATTAGTGAGCGCTTAGCGTCGCCTAACTGTCCGACCACAGTTAGTGCGAGCGAGATGGGCCGTGCGAGCGGGACGAAGCACGATCAATTTGTGCATGAGCAAGTGGAGTGTGAAGGATTTAGGGTTGCCACCGACTTTGTTTCCTGTTCTGAAGATTGCATTCCAGTTGGAAATTGGTTAAGTAGCTTCCATTTAAAATATCCAAAGCAAGGTTTGGTTAAACCTAACATAAGGAAATTTGCTTCTACGTTACAGCAACTATTCCACTTTTCAAAATTTGGCAACATGGAAGTTGCCGATTCCTGACAATCCTGACTTTGTAGTCTGTGATGGGGGCATAATGTAATCATTTATTCTTATGGTCAACATTATACTTTGATAGAAAATTAGAACTCAGAAGTTGTAAGCAAGTTAGAATTCAGAAGTTCTAGTGACGAGGCGAGGTTACCTTAGGAAATCCTTTCCAAATGACCGTTTTCGGAAGGTAACACTCTCTACTCCTATGTATAATTTCCCCCCGTCGGAATAAACGACAGGCAGCCCTGTCTCGTTGTTGGGGCATGACGCATCGGGTCCGCTTCCTGCACTCGTACGGGATCCCGGCGGTTACCTCGTCGCGGGTTACCTGGTTTTGTACAGCGTCTAGAGCCTTTGTCCGGTGATTTTGGAAGTCTTCTCAGGAAGGAGAAAAAACTTCTGAGATCTTTTGTTTTTCTATAGGAAGACTGCATCCTTTTCGCCATGTGCAAATGCAAAAATTGGATAATTTATTTAAGCAAAGAAGATAAACGACTTGCAATGGAAATCTTAAATGAAAACTAGTCCCTTAGTGTTTAATATTCTAATAACAATGTCTAAAATGATTTTTTGGATAGATTTTTTTTTCTTTGGATTAAATATAGTTTTTTAATCAGCAAAGCCATCAGTTAACTGGTACATACTTGTTATTGTCCATGATTTAGACGTACATAATAATCTTCCACATTCCTCGTTTACGCACAAAGGAAATGCGCGTACGCATATGCATGCACCTCATTCCTTTCCCACATCGCATATGCGTAAGTCGTGGCTTATCTACTGCGCTTACGCACAGGTCAATGAACCTTTAATTACATTGATCTCAGATTGTTTAGCTTAAAACCTTGCTGTTAAGGACCATAAGTTATGTATACCTAATACCTAATACCTATAGTATCCTTTCATAGCCTAGGAGGTATGAATAAATTGTAGGTAAATTTGTCAGATTAATAATTACTGAACATGTCTTAACAATTTCGCTATAGCAATGATATATTTTGTCCTTAAAAATTTTACTCGCAACTTTTAACCTCTACGAATTCGAATACATTTAAAAATACTCAGATATAAAGACATTATACACGGTGCGCGTTTAGTTAAGTAAAAACACCCAGATCTGCCCATACATGGCCATCGTAAAAATACATGACTGGTACTGTCCTTTTTGAATTACATCCATACATACATACATATAATACATACATACAAATTGATGGATGTACATCGATAAGTTTTTATGCGATCGGAGATGAAACAAGAAGTCTTCTTATGGCCATACATTATCATACTTAAGCATGATCGGTATCGCGGGTCATGGACCAATAACTGCGAATAGCGGCCATTAAAATACCGATAGCTACAAGGGATTCAAAGAATTAGTATTAAACTTCGTATTTAAATAAGAAAAAAAAGTCTAAAAAAATCTGACCAATAATAGTAGGTATAACAGAAAAAAACAATCATTAAATTTTTCACCTTACGCCCAAGTGAATGTAGCGAAAGGCCAGGCCACATTTCTTAACTAAGTTGTAGAGTTTGTGAAGTTAGGCTTGTAGAGTCACAAGCTTGGTTTTACATGAGATGAGAGATCTGATAGCTTTTTGACACTGCGAGTCTTGGCATAATTTTACATGAAAATGTTTTTAGTACCATATTCTTGGGTTACTTCTGAAAAAGTCAAAATGCCTATATATGTCCATATAAATATCGAGGAGTTCCCTCGATTCCCCTCATGAATACCATCATCAGGTCACCGCTTTAGTGACAACGAGACCAATATCGGATTATACCTAATACATCAAAGAAAAATAATTCGAAAATCGGTCCATAAACGGCAGAGTAATGTTCAAAGATATCCGTCTCGGTGTAAAATACTATGAGAAGTACCTGTTATATCATCATAATGTGATGATTTATGGTGTGATGATGGTGGTGATGATCATGATTACTTTAATTGACGTAGTGGCTTATGTTTGCAGTTCTTTAAGCAACGCCGAAATCCCCAAACATGTATCTAATATATAAGGAGTCAGGAGTTCTGTTCTGTACTTTTGGATCCAGGGTATACCTTGGTGCAAAATCTTACTTTTTGGTAGCATATGCTTGGGTTACTTCAGGAAAAGTCGAAATCACTATATGTGTCCATATAAATTTTAAGGAGTTCCCTCGATTTCTCATGGATCCCATCATCAGGTCACCACTTTTGTGAAAACGGGACCAACTTCGAAGTATACCCTTTATATTAAAAACAGGAATTTTGAAAATCGGTCAACAGAGGGCGGAGTTATCGTTGAACATAAAAAAAATACATATAGCCCAACGTATAACCACCTCCTTTTTTTTGGAAGTCGGTTAAAAAGAGTGCAGATCATATAGATATTTAGGTAGAAGCCAAGCAATAAAAAATATTATGTCTTCATCTTCACTAGCACGCTCAAGAAATGATAACTTCAAAAAAATAAAAACAAGCTAATAATGTTAAACAAAACTCGCTATTAAATTCGAAATTTAATTTTGGCTGTCTGCAATATGGCGACTGGCGACTGGCGAATGGCGGTGGGTATAATCTACCTGTTTAGGGTCGTTATAACTTCCCGGTGATTACATTTAATTCGGCATTCGGCAACGTCTTTAAATATGGCAGACATGAACTTGGGTTCTGTTGTAAGGAAAATACTTGTGAATATTTATTACATCAGGAATTATCAAATTTTTCCACTAGTGAAAGTATCTACTTGAACGGGCAATACAATCCCCAAATAATGGCTTTATCAGCAACTACCGATTTTATAAGGTAATTGTTTCGAGAATCGTGTTTGAAAATATTAATTTTTTACACTTTCTGTCTCGATGGGTTTGTACAAGTATATAATGTTTTTACATAAACAATTATTTTTATCTGAACAGAACCATTCTCCTTGCTAAAACGTTTGATCAATATTTATTTCCTTTTTAATAACAAAGCTAAGGATGAATACTTAATGTTTATTTCCCAACAAAAGCAAAACAATAAAAGTAAAGAGCGTTTGATTTGACGCGAGTTAACAAAAAACTAAAAGAACATATGTAATTATAATACATTACCTAATATGTAATATGTAAAATCCTTAATTAATTACCAAAATAATGCACTTAGGTAAAAATAAAAATGCTAAATGAGAAAAAAGAGCAAATAATAAAAATCTTTGAAAATATAATTACAAAGTCAAATGAGTCAAAGTATACAGCAAAGTATGAATTAAAACAAATATTAATTAAAATACATAATATTATTATTATGTATCAAAAGGTGTTGTTGAGCACAAACTTAAGAATTCGTTTGAACTTTCTTTAGGGTCAGTTCACACCGCGACGATACGCTACGCGGCGCTGTGCAGCGCGGTGCAACTTGACATTTTAACTCTTACAATGAAACGTATCTTCCCGCGTAATGAATAAAGTTCAATTTTGAAAAGTTATCTTAATCTTTTCTTGCCACGTATCGTTTCCTTTCGGCGTGAATTGAGCCTTAGGTTGCTTTTACTAGACTCTAGAATGATTCAATTACTAATGCATCAAAAATACAATTACCATATTTATATATATCTGAGGCCTCATTATCCACAGGCCAGGATGACCCCACATTATACAACATTCACCTCGCCCAGGCCGTCTTATGCAACAGCAGTCAGCACCACTGTTCTGGCCTTGACTTTGTTCGAGCAGCCCACTTCCTGTCATTACACCTTAATGCCTTATTGCGGTGTTTGTTCAATATTTCCGGTCGTACAATCGATGCTATTCTACACAATTCTGTTACTAAAAACTTGGTTTCTACTGTTTGAAAAGATAAGCTAAGAATTTAAAATATCCCATTCAATTATTCTAATTCGAGTTTAACGAAAAAAAGTATTTTCGATTCTGCCTTAAATAAAATATAAGTAACTACCCTAGTATGATGAAAACTTAATTGATATGGCAATAAAAAGACTAAGACTGGGACTATATGATCCGGAATCCGGCGGGCCCGGTAAAATTCAGATCACTGGAAATAGAAATCTGTGCTAGTATAATAGAGTTGAAAATCTAAGGGTCGAGCTGTCATATATTAGGTCCTTACATATGAAATTGACATTTTGTCGTACTGGCCACTTTGATCCCAAATATATCTTCTTTGGATAGGAATTCCAATTTCAAATTTATACCGCTATTTACTCATGCATTTGTGTATCGAAAACCGTAATTCATTTGTTTTTTCCTCCTTTGGTTTTTTCTTTGCGTCACTCTGTTTACAAAATGGAAAACATGAAATATCGTATTATTTTTGAGTACGAGTTCCACCGTGGCACCAGTGCTGAAGAAACGGCTCGAAGGATTAATGACGTGTATGGCGGCGGTGTCGCAAAAGAAAACACAGTGCGTTTTTGGTTCCAACGTTTTCGTTGTGGAAATTTCAACCTGCAGAACAAGTCCCGTAGACGGCCGGAGACCAAAGTTGATAATGAAGAATTAAAGGCTATTGTAGAAGCGGATCCATCGCAAACCACGTCCGAGTTAGCTGCAAGCTGCGGTGATAGTGATAAAACTGTTTTAATCCACTTGAAGCAAATTGGGAATAAGCTTGAAAGGTGGGTTTAGTGGGAAAAGAATTGAGTGTAGCAAACCGACAAACGCGCGTCGACTGTTGCATTACATTACTCAACAGGCACAATAATGAAGGGATTTTAAATCCCTTCATTACCTGTGATGAAAAGTGGATCCTGTACGATAATGGGAAACGCTCATCGCAATGGTTAAACCCTGGCGAACCAGCCAAAGCCTGCCCCAAGCGAAAATCGACCCAAAAAAAGTTACTTGTGAGCGTTTGGTGGACTAGTGCTGGTGTCGTTCACTACAGCTTTCTTAAATCTGGCCAGACGATTACGCCAGATGTCTATTGCTAGCAAATGCAAATCATGATGGAAAAGCTAGCTGCTAAACAACCGAGGTTGGTCATTCGCTCTAGGCCACTGCTGCTTCAAGACAACGCTAGACCACACACTGCGCAACAGACGGCTACCAAATTAGAGGAGCTTCAATTGGAATGTCTTCTTAGATGTCTTCATCCACCGTAATCCCCGGACCTTGCTCCAACAGATTACCACTTTTTTTTTCAGAATTTGGATAACTTCTTGCAAGGGAAAAAATTCAACTCCGATGGGGCCAATGGCAGTCCAAAGCGCCTTCAAAGATTTTATTGATTCCTGTCCGAATGGTTCTTTTAGTAAAGGAATCAATGAACTACAAAATGAGATGGCAAAAGTGCATAGATAGCAATGATTATATATATATATATATATATATATATATATATATATATATATATATATATACTTTGATTAAATAAATATATTATGTTTCAAAAAAATCGACTTTATCTTCCTCCTTTACAAAACGTAAAGGACTCATATGTAATGACCTAATATATGACATTGACATTCGACTCGACACTTGCGACCGGTGAGCGGTTATCTAGCTATAACCCGATTGGCTGGTTTGCTGGTCGCAGTCGCGGGTCGCGGTCTCAAAAGGTCGCGGAAGGCTACCTTTAGAGACCACGCAAGACATAAACAAATTTCCTCCGGCTAATGAGTGATAATAATGCATCTGTCAGAGATTAATCAGAGGTCGTGAGTGCCAACTGCTAAGGTTGCATTGCAAGCCTTTTCTAGTTTTAACTAGGGATGTTATGGATATAAAAATTCGTACCTGGGTAACGGAATACGGATACGAATATGAGATAAATATTATACCGTTTACGTAGTTATTTCACATCATCTGCTAATTTCGGATGAGGATAATAGATTTTTAAATAATTTCAAAAGTAAGATACAGAAATTAGATTCCACCTTTATTGGAAATTATCCGAAACTTTTATATCGGTTTCGATTACGGTTACGCAACGGACTATATACTAACGGCTACGTAGCTCCTTAACATCCCTAGTTTTAATCCAGCGCGAAGCTCACTTATTAGTTTTTCAGTTATAACTTATAAATAATAATCAATGGTTGGTTTTTGTCTACCAGGCCTAAGCTTATTATACTCGTGTAATGATGTTATCGTGTGCTTCGATACACACCATTGCCTGTGGACGAAATGTTACCTGGGCTCAGAAACGATTTTATGATTTTAAGAACTGGTTGCGGCAATACGGTTGAGTTTTGACTGTACCATATTGTGTAACAATATAATTTGACCGAACCCGAAATCTCCAACATGTTATTAAAAGCCTCTGTCGATGTTACATAAGAGTCAATTCACACCTAAAAGAAACGATACGTGACATAGGACTGCATTTTTAAGATAGCTATTCTAAATTGAACTTTTTTCATTACACAATAAGATACACGTTTCATAGTACGACTTCGAATTTCGGGGTAGCAGCGCGCTGCACAGCGCATGTGCAGTGTATGACTGATGTCATATGAAACGCATATCTTTTTGTGTAGTGAATAAAGTACAATTTAAAAATAGCTATCTGAAAAATGCAGCGCCGCTACGCTGAGTATCGTCGCGGTGTGAACAGACCCTAAAGGTTTTACATAATAATCTTCGTCGTTTTTGGCCCTCTTTCGAAATGACTAGAAGGTAGAACTCGTTTACAAATTAATCTTCATCGTTCTTGGCCGTTTAATTATTGACTTAATGTCTCTTTCGTCACGACGGTACTTTTGCCCTAGTAAGAGACATCTCTTTTGTAACGACATTTCAAAACATTTGCCCTATCCCTTCATCGAAACTTCAAACGTCACGCGATGTTTCGTCACGGCTGGCGTCCGTCCTCGCCGCGGCCTTGCTGGCTCACACTACAAATACGCACCGAACAGACGTTTGTGTGCTTGTCACGTTAAACCTCCGAAACATGGGCCTAAAGATTGTGCCTAATTATAAGAGAAAGTGTAGGCATTTTCCGCCTCCGAGGTGTTCGGATAGTCAACGATAGTTTTAAACATTAATTGGGAACATAGCTACATGGCATTGTGGTTCCAATCTTGCCCTAAGCATTTCAGGCATCGCGACATTATCCTAAATCGCAGAAGCTGGTATGTAAATAGAATTAATTTAAAATGACGTATATGCATGACCTTCAAAGGACACTGGCGAATTTTGCCCGATTTTCCATCAAGAGCGGCCAAGTTTCGAACATACGTGGTTTAAAGTACTTAAAAGTTATTATATAAAAAAAATAAAAAGTTATGAATCTCGTAATACCAGAGAATTCATGTAAAAATACGTACTTATCTGTGGTAGGCGTTGTCATCATATCTGTATAGTCTATGGTTATCATGCTGTAAATTGTCAATTTGAGGCGTAAAAGCTCCATCTAGTGGCCCAATAGATAGATTTATTTTTATTGGAGTAGGTTATAGTTATTTTCTTATTATATAGTTCGATAGTTTAGTACTAGTTTTATAAAAAAAAAAACACTTGGGGTGTGAAATAGATCCCTGTATACTATTTATATTTATACCAAGAAAAATGATCATTATGTTTTTGGTTTTCGTAACGTGAAATCGACATCTATCATTTATCTGTTAGCATATTGCGTTTCCAAACAAACTAGTTATTAATTTCATTACGTAATTGACATCACAACTAATAGATCTCGCTTTTCCGAAGACCGCCACTAGGGCAATTTATTTTACAATGGGTTAGGTTATATATAATTAATTATTATCTTTTATTCCCCGATATTATTGCTTTTTTTTGTTCCTATGTTCATAAAGTACAACTTAAAATAAACATTTTTGTGGCCACGTTTTTTAATTACCAGGCAGTAAATCATATGATGATTTACTGCCTGGACTTGCCGATCTGTTTATTCATCAATTTTTTTCAGAGATAATGCAAGAGGAAAACGCCATTATTTTAACGTTTAACCCCCTTACTAATATAATATTTACACAACGGACAAGCTTTCAATGTAGCTGTCGTTCTCTGATACGTTGGAAAAGTCACTTGCCAGACAGAGACAGCGACACTGAATAGCTTATCCGTTGTGTAAATTTTAAGAGGGACAGACTATATTCTACTGTCCAATCCTCCTCACATTGAAGAAAAATCCTCGTCTTAGAAGTGCCTAGTAGCAAGAACATCATCTTTGGGATCATCGGAATTCATTTGGATATGTTAACGGCCAAATACTGAAACAATAGTTAAATTAAGTGATGCTCAAGCCACATGTTGTCCCTGTCATTTCGGCTAGCACAGACAGCGACAGCTTGTAAATAGGAGGCTCTTAATTTTCATTAGCGTTTCAGTATTCGGCCGTAAGCCCTCGTGCCCACGAGAGTTTTTTTTGTGGTCGCGACAGAAAAAACTGCACTGTAAATAGAACTCTGCGTTAATACAGTAGGGCTGAAAATCGAAGTGTGAAGTTTCAAATGTCAGATTTGACAACTCTACACGATTTTCAGCATAAAGTTTTAGTGCACAGTTCTGTTTACAGTGCAGATTTTTCTGTCGCGACGACAAAAAAAAACGCTCGTAGCGACGTAGCCTTATGCTGTTATTTCTACTACGAGTTACCTACGAAATATCCCCCCTCCCCCTCTCCCCACAACTACTCGTGTAAGTGGGTGAGCAACTGCGCAGTCTCCGGTAAACGCATAACTTATTATAATCACATGTACTGGCATTCCGCGTGTCAGCTCAAGCTATGCTAATGTAGGCTAGGTTTAATGCTAGCCTGCTATAACCGCTACACTGGCATCAGGATACGACCTGGATATCTTACCTCCCCTAGCATAAGCGCGAAAAGCTAGAAGGTGCCAAAACATGACCTTGGTCGAGATTTTTGATACCTTCTGGTCTGTCTCGCGTTTGTCGCAGGAAACATCCATCCATCCTCACAAACTTTCACATTTATAATAGTTTACTTATGGGCGAATTTCAATCACAGAGCGATCTCTAGTCCTTTTAAAGACGTGTAGGTTTAGGTAGCCATAGTAAAAAAATATGAACTTTGTATATTTTACTTCGACTTTGCAAATATACAATGACCATGTTTGAATATTTTACATTAATTAACTGACGTAATAGGTGGAACACTAAACAAGGAATAACTTAAGTCTGCTGAGTATTTAAACAATATATTTTTATATCTTTCGTCATTAATTGTTCGTTGGTTAACCTTGTACATTACAAGAAATTAATTTTATTTGTTTAACAATGAATATTATCTATGGATCGACCACGACTTCAAGTGCAGAATTGTTTAGTTTTACTTTTGAAAGGCCTTATAAAATATTAAATAAGGTCTAATGCAAGAGGTTCACTCTATTCTTTATATTACTGGGAAACTCTATAACATGTATTTACCGAGCTTTTCTAAGTTTTACGTAGATACTTATATATGTATATTATATACAAAATTTACACAAGTTTTATGTGATTTATAAATCATATTTATCACTCTGATGTTAAGTTTATATTAGACGTATCACGTATGTGAAATTTCGGTTAAATCGCTACAAAGGGGGTCAAAAATAAGTTTTTTACGCTCTAGTAACTGTTAGAGTTAAACCATAGTTAAACGGTTATAATTAACCGTGAAAGAGACAACTGCACGTTATCTCTCCTTTTCTAATTTTTAATTGCATTTAATAATACTTTAATTCCGAATAATAGTTTTGGTTGCATGCCATGGTTTCCAGGTTCGAAAGTTTATTCGAAACGCGTGTGCTGTGTGGCCGAGGCCGGTTATAAAATAGATATTAGATGCCTGGAGTGTAGCTGATGATCATCATGTTATTAAGTTCGCACACCCCGAAATAATAGTACAAAGTACTCTCTGATAAGATAACGAATGAAATAACGTAGGATACAATTTTTCGTATGTACCTACTAGCGGACTAGCCTCTGAAAATACTAAATGTACTTAGTTCTGAAGATTTGGTACTAATTCAGATTTAGACTAAGTATATTAAGGAAGCTTTCCTAAAGTGTTTGTTGGGTATTTTACTTATGAATTACAGCTCAGAAACTCCCCCTACTGTTAAAAATGTGTAGTTTGTGAGAATTGACGGATGGAAGGATGTTTGTTACTCTTTCGCACAAAAACTACAGAACGGATTGTGATGAAATTTGTTATGCTAGTAGTATAAGCTCTGGAAAGTGTAGTGTTCCGGTGTGATAATGTATTTACGCGGGCAAAAGCTAGTTTTTTATAGTTGTCTTTTAATGGAGTAAATAAAAAATCTTTTTGAGGGTAGGCATACAAATGTAAAATCTAAGTGCAGTTAGATAAATCTTTTAGAGAATATTTGAAAAATATTAATTAAAACTATAAACATGATGGATAGACGGACGCTAAGCTTGTGTTCGTCTCAGGTAAAAAATTACACAAAAACTACCATAGCACGACGCACAAGCAGCGTCTAATATTGTTAATTATACAAGACGATAACTTTTTACTAACACTGAAAAACGACACCCCATACAATATAACAATACAGCGTTCCGTTTGCTTCAAAAGTCCAAATTGTCGAGCGATAAAAGGAATAAATACGATCCTTAATGGCTCTGACCATAATAGAGCAGTAAAAATTCTCGGTAATTAGTCATTATCAAAGCTATTATTTAATACTAACCCGTGTTAAGCCGGTCCTCGCGTCGTACAATCCAAAACACAACACATCACAGATACATTCGCTAATCAAAATAGCCGGAATTTTTTATCGTAAAGTTTTGGCGGCAAACTTGACGCACGTTCGTCTCGCACGACGCGCTGCGGAGAACTGACTCGGAATAAAACTTCTCTAGAGAATCGAAGTCGGAAGGTAAAATTATGTCGCTGCCCGTGGGCTTAGCACGAACAATTAACAACAACGTGTTTGTATAAATATCAAATGAAATTTGTTTATTATGCGGAATTTACATGGGTGACAAAAAGCCGTATGTATGATTTCCGCCACACGGCGAAAATCAACGAAAAATTTACCGCCTATTTTTTAGAGATTTAGACCGGATTATTAGTCGGTCAAAAGCCGTCCGACTTTAGGGCATTGCCCACTGATAACACGTCCAATGTCCATCAATCCAAATGGCATCATCACCGTCTAAATATGATCTAAAATGATTCCGTGAACGGTTAAACGACGACGTCTATTTGGATGGACGTCGTCAAGCTTTGGATTTCCAAACGGATTGAAATCCACGCGGACGTCGTCCGCAGTTGGCAGTCAATGGCAAAACCGAGCGCCACGCCAAATGGAAGCAGTCCGAAATGTCCGTGAACGGGAAACCGACGTCCATATTTATGTATCATAGATGTCGCCCGCGACTTCGTGCGCGCAAACGTAAAATCCGCGGTACAAAAAGTAACCTATGTCCTACCCCATGGTCTACTCTATATCTGTGCCAAAGTTCATTTAATTCGGTCCAGTAGTTTCGTAACCTATTAAATGCACAGAAAAGAATCTTTCCTCTTTATAATTACCCCCTTACTAATAAAAAATATTTGTAAATTGTATAAGCAACACAATGACATGGAAAAAAGCCGTGTGGTGTCGTGGGACACCGGATTTATTGTAAAGTTTATACAGTATACACTGTATAAGCATTTTTATTAGCATGTAAAATCATAACAGTGCCTTGGATACAAATTTCATTCGATAAGGTTACGAATACGCCGTTGTCAATTGCTCTGGCTTACCCCACTGGTAGGTAATTATTTAAACGTTTTCATTCCATTACGGATTATGGGACGATGGCCGGTATTAGGTTTTAATATGTAATGTGAAATGTCTAGTTTGTTGTTTTTACGCTATGTTTGCTATATCATTAGCTCAGAGCATTAATCCATTAGTGACGGTCTGTCGCAGTGCTGAAAAATATTATTTTCTTGGATAAATTGGAGTGTTTAGTTGTTTACATTAAATAAAAGAAAAATAATCTTTTAATTCAATTTATTGAATGAATTTCGGCTGGATTTTCGTACACATTAAAAAACAAAAGACCTCACAAATCTTTGTGCGTTACAGACAGAATATCTTAAAACGTCTTATATTATTCAATTACACATTATGCTTACATTAACTATATTATCTTGAAAATATATTATGTAGAGCTAGGGGACATCTTTGGCGTATTTACATTTGAGTCACAAGTGAAAAAGAGGAATTGAAAGATGCAGGAGACACTAGTGAATTTATGTAATGCCCGACACACACAAACAAAAAATTCGTTAGTCGGCCATGTTAATTGTTCATGCCATTCAATAACTTTTTCTCCATCAATTTCCTGAAGGTTTCATACATTCGTTAGGGTTCCGTACCCAAACTATAAAAACGGGAATTACTAAGACTCCGCTGTCCGTCCGTCTATCTGGCTGTCACCAGTATAGCTGCACAGTTGAAATTTTCACAGATGACCTATTTCATTTGCGGCGATGACAGCAAATACTAAAAACATAATAAAATTAATGTTTAAGGCTCCCATTCAACAAACGCGATTGTGCCGTTTGGTACGGAACCCTGCGACCCGTGCTTGGCCGGTTTTCTTATAGTTATACCTACTATTTATTCAAATCACTCGAACGTTTGATGCGGCTGTAACGGTTGACCAAGCATTGCCATTAGATATTAGATAGTAACAAATAGTTGAAATACGAATATGATAACACTAAAAATTTTTAATTAAAGTAAATATTTAGGTGAGTATTTCTATATAATTAGATGCACCAAAACTAAGATTTTGGTACACTTAAGTACTAATATAATAATTATTACTATTACTGAATTCAAACTTACATCCGATGCAGTCAAATCCATTATAAATATTAAAATATCTGATATCACTTAAAGTATGGTAACATTCATTTTGTAAGGGCCTGTTCCACGATCTTCTGATACGAGTCAGATAACTTGTTGGCATGTTTTGTCTCTGTCTCTGGATACAAAGTTAGCGGCGACAAAACTTCCGAATAAGCTATCCGACACGTATTATGAAACAGACCCTAAATTATAAGTACACATCAGTCTATAATTAATTATTAAAATTATTATAATATAAACAATTATGCGCATTAATTTTATTGCACTAATAACAGCTGTAAAGCGTAATGAAATAATTCATTAGTTATAAACCACCGATTATATTCAATACTAAAATAAATCTATGATAATTTAACACTGCAGGATATAATATTCAAACGTTTTGCAAAATCAATATACAGAAACTCTGGCAGATCATTTACTGCTTATGATATGACGTTAAGGCAGAAAAAAAAAGTTTGCAACTCGAAAAAAAATCTAGTATAGAACTATCGATACTGGAAGCTAGTCATTGTCCTCGCACTGTCAAACAGCTGATTTTAAAATGTTAATTTTTTGGTTACAAGACCGTTTGTAATCAGCTGTGTGATAGTGTAAGGTCAATGATTTCAGCCCTAAAGGTTCGTTTCATTAAGTAGATATAATTTTTTTCATGTGCAGAAACTTTCTGTAGTTGATTTATATTGTACGCATACTATTATTTAAAGATATTATTATAAGGGCCCGTTTCTCAATCTACTGATTCGTGTCAGATAGTAGCATGTTTTGTCTCTGTCGCTCGATATAAAGTAAGAAAGTGACAAAACTTCCGAATATTTGCTGCTTGATAGATAGATACTAATTAGAAGATTCTGAAACAGGCCTCAAGTTAATTTTATATGGGGGCCAAGTGATTAAATGAAGAACCTGTTTCACAATCTAATAAGTAAGTGTCGGATAGCTTATTCGGAAGTTTGGCGCTGCTGACTTTATTTTGAGCGACAGAGATAAAACATGCAAATAAGCTATCTGACGCATATCAGTAGATTGTGAAATAGTATATGTACATGGTAGTGAAATAATAATAATGATAATAATATAGTGGATATAATAATGTGGGTTATATCTTTACTAAGGATTAAGGTACGCAAAGGCGATTCTTATTTGAGAAATTAAATAACTTTATACGGTGGTTTATTATAATATATCATAACATACTTAAATATACAACACTATATTTAAATATATTAATTTATATATTATATGTGTCCTCTACGCATAAATATATATTATATAGGTACGTTCTTTAAGAACTTATAACAATTTAATATTGAAATTGGAAGAAAATGCATTTTACGATACAAAATATAAGTACCTCAAGATCTTTATATTAATATGACAATGTATACTTAATATGTTTACAAAAATTTAATCATATAAGTAGAGATGTTTACTAGATCCATACAAAACCTACTATAATCCATTTAGGAAATGCTAGAATACTTAGACAAAACATTGGCTTCAATCTTCATGGCTGTCTTAAGGCGCGTCTCCTGCTCGTGTTTTTTCGAAACATTACACAAAACATCGAAACATTGGGGCGTGGCTATACAGTAGCCCCCTTACTAATAAAAATGTTTACACAATGGATAACTTAAACAACGTTGCTGTCTTTGTCTGTCAAGTATCCAACGTATCAGACAAAGATAGCAACTTTGTATTGGTTATCCGTTGTGTAAATATTTTTATTAGTTAGGGGGTAGTAGTAGTGTAGGAATAGACAATGTTTCTGTCTTCCGAGACGGACGGAAAACATTCCCCGCGCGGTTAGAGAGGGGAAGGAATGTTTCGTTTTGTAACAACTGTCACACCACTCATATAACCATTATACATAGAAATACGGAAGAAATTATCCATCCTATATTAAGAATTATCAATCCCAAATCGGTCTTCTATTCGTAACTCCTGATAAGTATTAAAATTACGGGTCATATATGTCCCATGTTATTCAATCGCTTCAACTGCGAGTAGGTACGTCTTTCTTATCGGAAATCGTGATCTTTTCTACACAAAATTTTTTGTTTCAATCAAAAACATTTTCTTTAGCTGGAGACAGCTTGTGTATGAAAACAAATGTTTTTGTTTCATGTTTTCTGTGTAATGTTTCGAAAAAACATGAGCAGGAGTCACGCGTCAAGAGGTTTAGGCAAACTTTTGACATTTAAAATCAAAATTATATGTAACTGTTCCTCAATGTAAGGAAAAATTAATGAATTGTAGATTGGTGTTAATAGTTTTGAAGTTAATAATATTATTGTAAGACTGAAATTGTGAAAATAGTACTTTGATGAAAGTTATAGAGCAAGTCAAGTTTAATTTAACAAATATACGGAATATTCATATTGCTGAAGATAAATATTTAACTAGAATCTATCGTTCAAATTATCGAGACTTATGATACGCATCACTAAGTCTTTTGTCTTTAGGACGAATCACTATACCTGGAGTGTGGACGTTCTTACAATTATCTCTCAGCATCCCTCCGCAGCAATCTATTGACTCTGTAGATTCTGTTCTTGTATAGCTCCAGGGGGGATCTCCGGAGCATTCTCGTCGCGGCGACTCTCGTGACAGCCGCCTTGTGGCTCTCGGGCGACAGGATGGCGGGCGTTTCGCGCCTCTTCAGGAATTCCGTTGGGAAGATGGCGTCGGACAACATGGCGTCGATGTCGCCGTTCAGCATCGCAAGCGAGTCCGCGGACGTATAGTTGCTGACGGGCGTGCAGAGCGGAATCGCATTCGACCATTTGCGGTTCCTGAAAATTAAAATGTTGTAGCAAAACAAAATTTAATTTTGGTTCGTCACCCGTTACGTAGTGGTTCCGGTGAGGGCAAGCAGTAGGACACAGATTTGGTCTGTGGCCTCAGCCTACCCTATGGGGTTCGGTGGTCTCTGCCCGTCCTTTTTATTGAGAAGAAACTCAATTCCCAGCAGTCAGTGGGAAGGTTAGGTAAGTGATAAACCAGTAGATATCACTGACAGCCGAAAATCATCATCAGATGACAATAGGTAAGCTATGTTTTTCAGGTTATTAGGTGTTTATATCCACTCACTTGAGACATCTGAGCATCGGCGCGCCCTTCAGCCGGTAGCCGGGCTCGCAGGTGAAGGAGACGGTCTCGCCGATCTTGTAGTAGAACTTCACGGACGACATGCGGCCCGATATCGTGGTGCCCGGATACGTGCACGCCTGCGCACCTGCGGAGTAACGGTTTTGTGCAGAGCTTCTAAATTCTAGAGAAGTGGAAATTATTGTGCGATTTACTGTCGAATACTAAAACACCTAAACTGTCTCTGCTTGGCAGAAAAACAAGAATTGTGTGAGTTGAGCGCCACATAAAGTAGCTGAAAAACTTAAATCTTGATGTTTTTGAAATAAAAAGTAGAACTTTATAGAGCAAGTACTTACTTTTATTTAACTAATCTCATCTGAGTTACACACAGCTGTTGAACTGAACACAACTAACAAAGAAAAGTGAGCGACTTAGACAAAGAAATAGATGTGTTGCCAACTTTGATAAAAAAATTTACGTTCATCTTTTGCATTGCAGCCAATCTAAATATTATATAAAAATTGACATATTAATAACAAATCTTTTAGAAAAAAAGGGGATTCGTAGTGATTTTATTATTTTTCTACCTAAACTTCTTTACACAAGCAGTAGATCATGTGCTCGATGGATTCGAAATAGCTTTTTGGAAACTTTACAGACAAAGCAGCAGGTATGTGACTCACAAGTTGGCAGCTTGTCGCTCCAACGGCCGCTGTCCTGGCAGACGAGGATGGGTCGCCCGTGCAGAGTGTGTTCGGGGTTGCAGTGGAACTGCAGCACGTCGCCGGCGCGGTACGGCGCGCGGCCCAGCACGTAGCCTGACGCGGGCGGCGGCAGCGCCGGGCACGACACCTCTGGGAAAGGGAGAAAAACGGTATTTGCGACAGGCATAAATGGTCAAAATGTGACATTTTTGAATCGGGCAGCAAAAAAAGTAAAAATTGAAACATCTTTTAGACACGCAAAAAAATGGTTATGTGACATCTTTGGAACAGGCAAGTTGACGGTTAATGGCCGGTTTCAATAACCTATCTACCAATAATTATTTGTCAAAAACGTCGCCATTCAATCATTTGCCGGTTTTTTGCGTTACAAATTTGATGTTCCTAACAAAAAGTTATTGGTAGATGGGCTATTGAAACGGGCGGTAGAAAAACTTGCAAGCCTATTCAAGGCAGCGTTCTCTCTCCAACCCTGTTTACCCTCTACATGAACGGAATCCTGACACTAAACATCCCAAACGTAGAAATTATTTGCTTCGCAGATGACACAGTAGCAATTTTTCGAGGAACATGTTGGAGAAGTACTATCAACGCTGCAGAAAAGGGTATCGCGAGAATCTATAAGTGGCTCAACCAAAATCTCCTCACTATTGACACCGCAAAATCAAACATTCTATGTTTCCACATAACTGGTGCTACGAAGCCTAATGACAACTTTATAAGTTTACACCGGGAAAACTGCTCAACTTTGTCTTTCCCTCTCCTGAAAAGATGTACCTGTGAACGCATAAACCGGGTTACGTCAGTTAAATACCTAGGCGTCGAAGTGGACGAGAAACTCACATTTATGTCCCACATAACAACTGTGGCTAAGAAAGTTCGTAAAATATTATATCTCATGAAATCCCTAAGACCAGTTGCTAGTTTACACGTGAAAAAACTTATTTACAGCGCACTGTGCCAATCTCTGTTGCAGTACTGCATCGGAGGCAAACTCGGTGCGGCCAAGTCGCACATGATCATACTAGAGCGAGCCCAGCGCGCTGTAATCAAAGCCGCACTCGGAAGGCCCCGTCGTCACCCAACTGCAGAACTACTTAGAGAGTTCAACGTGCTTAGTGTAAGACTTAGTTAAACAGTAACTTACTGTAAACAGTTGGTTTATCCTAAGAACGATCACAAAATTCCAAAGACCTACACGTACATGCCAAACTGACGTAGTTTTACAGGAAACACGAACGGTTTTCGCGTCGCGGTTACCTCCTTATGTACACGTTTACGTTAGCCGGTCTTTAGCAAGAGATCGAAAGATCATAATGAATCAGTATCAAAAAAATACCACACCTTCTGAGACGAAAGGCTGGCTTAAATCAAAAAGTTATGCAGATATTGAACGACTTGTGGATGTCAGTAATACTAAGAGGGGAAAACAAAATTATAAATTATAATAGATCAACACACACACACACTTATTCACACAAATATACACAAACACTCATTCACACACATACACACACACACGCACACATACGCAGTCACCGACAAAACAGTCAAAATCTTTCTAATATATAAAATTCTCGTGTTACGGTGTGCGCGATTGAACTCCTCCGAAACGGCTTGACCGATTTTCGTGAATCTTAGCGTGCATATCGGCCAGGGTGGAGAATCGGACAACATCTATTTTTCATCCCCCTAAATGTTAAGGGTGGTCCACCCCTAATTTTTTTTTTACTAGAAATAACATACATGGCAAAACAACATTTGCCGGGTCAGCTAGTATCATGTAATATTCCATTATCCCCCAATCATCTATCCCCATTAACGAATTTGAATTGATGTACTTACCAAATGCAATGAATCGCTTCAATATTGTAATTAATCCTATCAAAAATTTATGTTATTCTTATTTGGTTCGTCTTAGTCTAAAAATTTTATTTTATTATTTGCTCTGACTTGCTGTCGAACTCAGCGCAAAAGTATCCGTAAGCGTAATCCTAAATCTAAATCTAATTTATATTTGAACTAATCTATTATTTACTTTTTTTTAAATTTTATTGAAATTTATTGAATTTTATTGAAATTTCATAATGGTGTTACATTTTGTTCTGACCTGACTTTATTTTCAAGCGGGATAGTTAATTGTATAACTAAATTAACTAGCTGTAGCTGATATTATATTGTTTTATTAATTTGTTTCCATACTGATTTATTAATCTAAGTATTTCCTGTGACACGCAAGCGCGCCAATTTCCAACCACAAGTAAAACTGATAGATAAGTAAAACCCGGACCTCCAAGATACAGGCTATGCCTAGTTTGGGGTCCACTGCTATAAATTGCAATTAAATAACATTACTCAATGAGGACTATCATGTACGCTTTATTGGTTTATGTAACATTGCACGCGACACTAAAATTATTATGATTGAAATAGGTGTATATTAATGTAATGGCTTGGTAAAGAAAAATAAAAAAAAAAATATTCGAAAAAAAGATGCAAGATCTTCTTTCGGATAGGCCAGCTCGATTCAAGCGTTACCCGTAACACAGAAATCCACCATGAATATTGCGTTGTGATCCAGAGTGCTAACCTCGTATCTTCTTTAGTTTTGACAACTCAGGCGTTGTGTGTGCTATTTACCATCATATTTGCCTATCCATTCCGGCACTTACCTTTGCAGACCGGGAACGGCTTGGCCCACTCGGCCGCGGGTAGGCACACGGTCTCCGCCGGCCCGCTCAGCGCCCATCCCGCGGGGCAGGAGAAGGCGGCGCGGCCCCCCACGCCCCGCGACACGACCGCCACGCGCGGGCGCCGCTCGCCCTCGCCCGCCGCCTCCAGCACCACCTCGCCGCACTCCACGCCTGATCACACATCTGCACATCTGGATTAGCTGTCCTCGCTAAGACTATCTATATTTTTCGCTGTATTGAATGCTTTAGTAGATGTTTCATTTTATTTATTTAAAACTTCACGCACAAAATACGACACAGGTTGACTTAATGCCGTAAGGCAGGTAGCGAAAATTAATTCTAATTTAAATTATTCACTCCCAATTACATGTAATTTATACAGGGTTACATGTTAATTCGTCGTAAATCCTTAAGCAGTAGTAGTTCCCATAATTTCTGATAATAAATTTTCGCCCATAAAACCTATTGTAGGTGTTAAAATTCTATTGTATTCCGCGCTCTAAGCTGATGTGAGGTATTCACGTATATGTACTTACTTTCACAAACAGGCAGCGGCGCGCTCCAGTTGCCGGACGCGCGGCAGTGCAGCACCTGCGAGCCCAGCAGCGCGTTGCCGTTGGCGCACGAGAATCGCACCTCCGAGCCCAGCTGCGTGTCCGCGCTGCTCGCCACCAGCCCGCGCCGGATCGGTAGCGGCGGGCAGTGAATATCTGGTCGAAAATGTACAAATAAAACTTTATTGCAACGTCCTTTACAACAACCGTGGACAGGACTCAAGTAAAAATAAAGTCAGATAACTCGGTAAGTAGATTTATTTGCAATGATATTCGAGTTAACACGATATATCGAAGGAAAGTATTATAATATGACCCCATATATTTTTTTATGTAATGTACACTATGCAATTCAGTAAATAGCAACCAACAGTGGGGCCAAACATTTCAGCATATATTATGTAGATCCAGTTGGAAGGTGCATCGAAGGTAAATCAGCGATTAGGAGGGTGGTTGATGCCGCGATAACCCAGACGCCAGTGTCTTTTTTATGTTTGTTAACGATAATATACAATTTCACGCGCATGCAATATAAGCGATGATTGAAACTTCGCCATATTGCGAAATTGCATTTTAAGACGTTGGTCTTTAAAAATACCTGTTTAGATTTTTAAAACACTTGCAACCAGCAATTTTAAAGTCAGTAGGTATGGTGTGATTCTAACCTTCAACGATAATTTCCACTTGGTGACTCTGCCTAGCCGGTGTCTCGCACTTGTATACGCCGGAGTCCTCCTTCACAGCACTGATGATGCTCAGCCGGTACTCCAGCTGGCTGTCTCTGCCGGGGTCGTCAGTCCAGCCTTCTTGGTATTTCCGTTCTGATCTGAGAAATAATTATCAGGGATGTTATGGATATGAAATTTCGGATCTGGATACAGTTACGAATATACGAATAACAAAACGGTTACGGATATGTAATAAATTCGGATAATGCGCTAGTTTCGGAATAGCATATTAGATTTTTAAAGAATTTCCTAAGTAAAATACAATATTTAAACTCCACCTTTATCATTTTATACTTTAAACGAGACAATCTTGTATATATATAATCGTAATCTCGGCAACGGCTGCAAGTATTTACATGAAATTTACTATGCAGGGAGTTATGGGGGAGAAAAATCGGTCTAGCTAAGTTTTATCCCTGGGAAACTGCGCATTTTTAAGTTACCTATTTATGTTTTTTCTTTCGTCGTGTAACAATATATCAATAATTTCGACTCTATAAAGTCAGTCCGATTGGCAGATTGTTTAATTTTTTGCGTTGTTCGGAAATTCGGAATGTGGGGGGTTCGAACCCCGGTTAAATATTTTTATGATTATTTTCAATTTTCTTGAAGCTCCGAGCATTTATTTCCTTGCCGCCTTGCAGCCTTGTTATCCAGGTACCAAACTTTTATATCGGATTCTCTTACTTAAGGATTTTATTTCGGTTGGATAACCGATTGTTTTGTTGTTCTGAAATTCAAGAGTTCAAAAACATCTTAAGTAACAGTATGTGTCATGGAGCATTTCTTTGAAACCGTTTACGATTGGTTGAAAACTTTACTTTTGCCTACTAACTTTTACACTTAACATTGCATGTAACAATTACTTACTCGGGATCGAAGTGTGTGACGTTCCACTTGGGGTTCCCGAACCTCCTCATCCACAGGCACTCCATGTGTAGTATGGTACCGGGGTAGACCAGCAGCTTGCCATCGTTACTCTGGGCGATTGGACCGTTGGAGTGCCTGAACAGTATTGTCGGGGGTTTCTCCACTAAAAGCATAATTTTGTTATTGGGACGTGGAGATTTCCATTAGCCTTGGGACACAGAATATGTAGTTGCCTATTTAAAGCTTCTTTCTTGAAATTAAGTTATCAAATTAGTGGAGGAAACTTACTTGCGTAATCATTCTCCTGGTTCAGTCCGAAGCATGTAGGTTTAACGCCGTCCCAGACACCTCCGATGCACCTTCTGGTCTGCGATCCTACCATTGCATATTTGCCAATGTCACTGCACCTGTAATTTGAATTGTATTTTCCGTTATTATTTCATTAGTATGTGTATATAATATTATATTTTACTGCCTTTATTGCTTTCTTTAGATATCTAGAGAGACAAAGCTTTATCTTCTACTTTCAGAAAAAAAGGGTTTAATTACCTAGATATTATAACAGCCCCAGGAGGAAAGTCAACAGTTTCTGTGATCTCCAGGTCGTTGTAAAACGACACCACGTGAGGCTCCTCGTTCCTGAAGGTGCAGGTGTTGTTGCTCAGTAACTCCTCACTCTGAGCTTCCAGTTCCTCTGCAAAACAGAATTTGTAGATAAAGTTAAAGTTTGAAAATAATTTGAGGAAAAACTTTATTAATTTAAATAGCAATTAAGAAAAAAAATGTATCAATCATAAGATTTTCAATAGTTACCACAGTTAAAGCTCTTTCCGACCCAATTTCCATTCTCGCAGATCAGTACCCACGTGGTCTTCTCCCCCATGATGGAGGCGATGCACCTGAAGGTCACCTCGGTCCCGTGCGGGTATCCCCCGGTCGGCGTTGTCTCGTTCACCTCCGACCCGTCCCGGTATATCAGAGTGCCCTGGACCCTAAACGTTACGACATGATTGGGACGAGTAAGGTTATCATGGAGCAATATTCGATTTCAACGAATTCAAAACATTCTCCAACCCAGAACAAACTCTCCCGCCAAAAATATACGGCATGCACTATAATAGTACCGATAAATTTTGCAAAAAATTGCAACAAAACGCAAGCTCGGCCAAGACAGAAAGGAAAAAGCCAAAAACAACGAATGGCTGTTTCACGTACAAAAATCAACTAAGCCCTGCCTTCTGAGGATTTTGGAATTGTTCAAGCCATGTCGACCGACAGAGAAAATCTATAGAACCAAACTTATGAAAAATAATTATTGAAAACGAAGAATTTGTGAGGAGAACGTCCGAGACGAAGTGTTCTTCGATAATAGTAAAGTTGATGGAGATGAATCTATCGAAAAAGTTGATGATCATGATTAAAAATATAATGAAGATATAGAAGCAAAAGTCCGAACCTAGAAGGCTCTCACCAGGGCTTGGCATCCCTGAACGCCTGGGTTCCCTTCAGTCTTTCCAGCCAGCAAATAAGAAATGCAGACTTTGCAAAAACATTTTTTTTTGCCGTTCCCATTGATTCTGGGGCTCAAAACGTCTTTGATAAATTGTATCTTTATTAAAATACAATTTATCAACATAGATATACATAATACAAGCAAATAAATTAAATAAAAACCAATGCTTTTCAAGCGTGATGACCTCCCGTACCTGATTATTTGGAACAATTTAATACGAGCAAGCTCAGGGCAAAATTAAATTGGAAGGCTCGGATACAGGTACGCCAATATTCACATCAGAAATCAAAATGTCGTCTCAAAATAAACAAACAGTTCACACAGAAGCTACAATGAAAGCGCTCACCTTATTATCAACTGGCCAATGGATCGTTATTCTTGACTCACATTTTATTTGACGCTAATAATACTATTGCTATTATGAGGTAGGAGCTATATTGTACATTTAATATACCTATTTCATTTTGAAGTCAACTTATTTTTTAAAATAAACAATTCATTGGCTCTATCCAAACAAATACTGAATTAATGAAAATGAATCACATAAAATATTATACCTCGCCGGTGGTCCACACTCCATCGCTTTTCCTGGCAAATCTGGTTCCAGCTCTGAAATGTCTTCTCTCACAATATCAGAGCCACTTTGATACTCCGACGTTGGTCTCGGTCGGGACAAATTTGCTGCAAGTTTTACAGCACTTTTTAACATCATGTGCTAATGCTATGCTACCTTCTATAGGAAAAACATTTGCATTGACAAAGGTGATGCTAACTAATAAGTAATTATTACCCAGTGGTCGACAGAAGTCGTGGACAGTTGGCTGCAGCCTCCCCAAGTGACAGTTGAGGGTAGCTGGAGGCGACCTGCCCGGCTCACAGGCAATGCTGACGGAGGAGGCGTGCGCTACTGTGAGACCCGCTCTGTACCCAGCCTCGTAAGTCGCTCCGTTCAGTAGCGGCAGTTCACAGGGAGCTAAAAATGTCCTGTGAGTTATGTACTGATTTCTTAAATAAAAGTAGCTGACTAATACTCAAAGAGGAATAGGTATGGTAATGATAAACCTATTAAACATGTTTATTATTTATTATATTTACTTAGCTAATTATAGCAGAATATAAAATATTCTATTATAATGGACTCTAAAAGTGAAAATATTTTTTTTTTCAAATCAGCTGCGAATATTATACCTGCACTTTTACAAGTATTACAATGTATTATAATTAGGGCTTATCCAACTTAATATTATTTAACCACAGTATTTATTATTGCAGACATTTGTCTTGTAATGATAGGACACGGTGGAGTAAAATTACAGTGCAATTATTATAAATTAAATACATTGTTGTGTTTCCAACCAACAAATGTACAATACACCTATCGTATTTTCACTCAAGTGTTGCATAAATTTTAAAACGACTACACTTTTATATCAATTAAATTAAATTTTAAAACAATTATCGTAATTTTGTATTTACGGTTAGCAATTAAGTTTCTTTCTTGGTAATGGTAGATCATTATACTTGGTAGTGGTAATCATTAATTTCTGTGTATATTTTGAGAATTTTCGGAAATCATGTAAAGAAAGGGCCAGTTTAGGTCATTAAAACATTAATTTTACGAGTAACAGCATCTTTCACTAATTTATAAGCACAACTTGTGCAAAGAATTTAAGAGTGAACGATATGGCTTATCTACAGATAATTGCAAAAAATTACAACACGATTACATTGCGTTTCATTGGGTACTTATCAACATAAGTACCCAATGAAACGCAATGTTATTATTCACGTATAATAGTGGACGACATATTCAACATATGGAGGTTAACGAACGAATATGGATGTCTCCTGATGCCTACATATTGGTTCGGGTAATGAGAATTACTAAACTATGGAAGACCATATTGAATACATATTAAATTATAACATGGTAATTACCTGCCACACACTCGGGCATGCTGGTGACTGCCCACTCCCCGAGCCAGCATCGCAGATTGGTCGGTCCTTGCACATTATACCTGTGGTAAAAGAAATAATTATTATTGGCCAATGTCTTGCTTCACTGTGGAAATTATCTGTATGTCCTTAGAATGTTACTCTTTGATTTTGATCTGTGATTTAGAGAAAGAACTTATTTATTTCAGAATGAATTAAAACATACAACTGCATTATGAAATTAAAGATCCGATCCGAAGAATGTTCTTCAGTCCTTTGAGCAAAATGTTGGGAAACATACTCGTATTATCGTGCGAAATTATTATAATAATAACTCCCCACACCGATTTCATTGAAACCAGGCCAGCTACGCAGGAGTTATTTTATAGTGCCCAAATGTGGGCGCAGCACACAAGAGGACTCTCTCTTCCTTTACTCTCAAATCCCAGTGGGACGGATGAGCGACACGACTGGCGAGCGATCAGGATCAGGACCGACTTTTTACATGACAATCCGACGTATCCGGTGATCAGCCTCCATTGTCCTAACCAAACTTGGAAATAACATTTTTGTTGTTCCAACGCGGGTATCGAACCCACGACCTCCGAGTCGAGAGCCAAGCTCTAAACCACTGGACCACGGAAGCTGCGAAATATTATATTGTATGCCATAATTAAAAAAAAGCCCATAAATAAGCTTATGGCGAATATATATGCAGTATATATTAGCCCCAGGCTTATTTATACTTATTAATACTAATATTATAAGCAGGCTTACCCATACTCGCAAGAGAAGTGCACGACCTGACCATTAGGTACCGGGTCTGTCTCGTTCAGCTCCTTCTCATCCCCCTGCCCACCCTGGCTGATCCCCGGCAGGATGGAGGGGTTGCTCGACATCGTGTATATGCCGTACTCCGAGGAGGGAACATGGCACGGTACTGGAAATCGTTGCGGAGTGGTTTAAATTGCTCATTTAGTTATTTTTTTTACATGAAAAAAGAGGGATGTTTTTCACAAATGATTTGCAAATTGATGAAAGCAGGAAGTACGCATAATAATATACAATTAAGCGCAGTTTATAAGACAAGAACCTTAAGCTCAAAATTACCACACCTTCAAATTGGAGATACTTGAAGGATTAATTACATTGAAATGAAAAACATACGTCTCTGATGTTATAACTTTATGATAAATGTGATATGGTATAAATTGTTGCATTGTCTAAAGTGGTTATTTTTAACATGACAGTGGATTAAGAATGCATAGTGGAGCAAAATGCAATTGCTTAGTGGTTTCTATGTGCTGAACTGCTGACTCACAAATTTCACATTTGGGCTTCTCAGGCTTCCACCTGCCTCGAACACATTTGGCTGTGGCATTTGCTTCTAAGTTCAAGCCATATCCTTTGCCACATGCTACACGGACTATGGTTCCTGTAAAGTACATAAAATTACATTTGACATTGTACATATAACGTCACCGAAAATCAATTACGGATACTTCGGGTACATGATTCTCTGCTTGTAAAATATTGAACCTTGTCCCTGTTGTACTTGTAAAATACCATATATATAAATAAAAAAAAGTAATGTATTCTCTTTTGTTGGCAACACTGAACAGAATACATTTTGAATAAAGCGACTTGTACCAAGATTTTGGCGTATTACTTTTTATCTTTATAAAATTAGGAAAGTGACAGAAAACATAAAAATAAAGTGTTAGTCATAATCCGCTCGTTTACACTGCTCGTGTCAAGACGTTTAGGCAAAAACATATTTGTCATACTCAAAATTAAAAAATCATCTCCTGTATGGGATACTCTCCGCTGGATGCAAACTTGGGCGAGTTTAGAATTAGAGTTTAGAAGAGTATAAAGAAATAATATTTTCTCGAGTGGGACAATTGTTTTTCTGCCTAAACGTCTTCACATAAGCAGTAAATCATGTGCCCGAAATATTAAATAATTAATTGATTACATAATAAGTAATTAAGTAATTAATAATATTTAATAATAAATATTTAATAATAAGTAATTGATTTCTCTAGACCTTATATACTTAATATAGTATAAACTCGATTATCTGGACCTCAGTTTTTACTTTTCACTATTGTTTCTACCAAGTTTGTACGAACGCTCAACGACAACAATTTGTTTGGATAATCAAGTCTCTATTGTGTTTTTAATAATTTCTTACAAAACTGGGGACTGCTTTTGTTTAGAAATTAATCTTTAAAATGTTGCAAGTGTGAGAAATGCTTTCACCTAGCACTTACGTGAAATGTCGCGTAGAACTATGAATTACGATCGTGTCGAGAAATTTCTAACAACATTTGGAGACAATTGTTGTGCAATAATTTAGTTCAGCTCTACAAAGTGTAGTTAGAGATACGACTTAGAAATGAATTTGCTATTAAATTAAACTAGTAAGAAGCAGTGTGCTGAGTGCGGGTTTTTGTCACTGCTCGCTGTGAAGCAGTTAACTACAATTTGTATGGTTTCGACACTACGCCCCTAGTGACAAACAATGATAAGTGGTAACTAATTCGATGCCATACAAACCGTAGTTAACTTCGTCACGCACGGCGAGTAGTGACAAAAAACTCGCATTCGGTAAACAGATCTAAATAGCTAAGTTAGTTTTTCCGTATACCATTAGTATAAAAATTACCAGAGCTGAAAGTATTGTTAGGGTCCCTCCCGTACTTCACAATCTCGATGTTAATATAGGGCTCACTGCTGATGGGCTCACAGGGACTCTTGGGCCGTCCCTTCTTACCATTCCCTTTGTTCCCAGTTTCCATGAGCTCACCACTCTGTCCGTTGTCCTCTTCACTGCTGCTCGTTTGCGCCTGGCGATTTCTACCACCCTTTCCATCTCTACCACTTTGAAAATAAAAGGATTTTGATTATTATATTTAGAAGAGATAATTAGATAATATTGTTCGTTCAACAATAAGTTCTATAAGGAGTTTAACATTGAAACAAAAACATGAATCGTATTTGACCTGCTGCAACAATACAAGAAGCCGGTAATTTTTTTAATAGGATATCTTTGGAAAATACAATATTAAGTTAACTTACGTTTTAGGAATGGTTGCAGTTGTCTGGTTAAGTCTATCTGTTTTTCTACTAGTTCTTTTTTCCCGCTTCTCTAGTACATTATCTATTTCCGTCGAATTCGTGTTCCTATATTGTAACGGAACCTGCACCGCTTCCTCTTTCTGAAGTAGGTTCGTAGAAATATTTTTTGGAATTTTACTTTCTAACGGTATAACTCTTAGGTGATCATCTTTTTCACTACTAGTTATGATATCAATAAGATCGAAAAGTGTATTTACAGTCGAAAAGTGGCTGTTATGAACATCGCTTACGTCTCGTTTTCGCCTAGAGCCTGTGTATGTTGTTTCTGTAGTACGTATACTACTACTTTCATTAGACTCTAAATCTGAATCATTAATCTTTTGATGTTCTTTTTCGATCTTTATATTCGAAAATCTTTTTCGCCTTTTATCCACGTATCTTTCAAAATAGTCATGTTTCAATTTGTTGATATTTTGTGATACGTCATTAGTATCTTCAACGCCACGATCTGGAAAAGTTCCTCCTTTTAAAATAGTTAATTGTGGTTCTGTCTCTTGTTCTGCGGAATCATTGTATTCCGACGATTCTTCTCGATGAAGGATTTCGTCTTCCTCGGGCCCATACACTGGTTGGTAAGAATAAAATTTATGCCCTATAGGTTCCCCGTGGACATTGTAAACTGTGTAAACAGCAGTAGGATAATTTTGACCTTCGGGCACATCAGATTCTATCATATCTGCACTGACGTCTCTGTTAAAATCTAAGTCAAATTTTTTCATAATTTTGAAGTTTGCATGTCTCAGTGTAGGTTTTTGGCTACCGTGGTTGTATTTGTTATATAGGCCATCTACTTCTTTGTTACTCTCCTCTTGTCTCTTCAGTTTATTGTAGTACTGTCGGAGGTAAGCTGACCGCTTGTGGCGTACTTCAGTTTCGTCGGCAGATCGTCGTCTGCGACTCCATCTAATGCGAGGATGTTGGTAAAGCGTACACCTGAAATAGAGTAACGTTACAATGGTAAACAGGCAAGTAAAAAATATATAATGTAGTTCATGAAGACGATTATGTCGTACTTGGGAAGTTCTCTAGGGCTCCAATGACCGCCGATGCACGTAGCTCCAGGTGGACCTTCTGATAGCACGTAGCCCTTCTCACACTCGTACATTATTTGCTTATTGTTTACCACCTGTAATAGGCAGCGCATAATAAATATTAAATTTTGATTAATAAACGAAAGGGAAATATTCGTATACATTAATGAAGCTCTAAAAATTAAGCTACATCTTAATGACCTTACCTTTTTAACATACGGCCTATAGTCGTACAATCCCATGTTACCAACTAGTAATACTTTTCCATTTTCTACATAACCAGGGAATGGACAAAATACTGAAACGTGAAAAAAAATCAATTATTTAATTTTTAATATAATTTGGGATTTATTATATACCAATTTCGAAAGCCTATAAAAGGCTTTACCTTCATCACATCTAGGTGTTTCTCCATTCCACACACCAAAGGAACACACCACGATAGGATTTCCTTTCAATTCAAAGCCGTCCTTACACCTAAACCGAGCTTTCATCCCGTGCTCAGTTTTTGGTGCTATAACCATCCCGTTCCTGGGATTTCTAGGCATCTTTTTACATCTGAAATAAAAGATTTAGCGGTAACTACAAAACTTATATCTACAATATATTTATTATTCTTAAGTTAATAGTATTATAGATTTCTAGTAATCGCTAAAGCTATTCTTCTATAGCAAACGATTGGAGCAATAATCTAATTTTCCATTAAGAGTTTCATTTTGAGGTCTTGTTTCTATTTAGATTTACTCTTCAGGGACAAAGGTATTCAATACCTGGCTGGCTGACATCTTGGTATCTGTGTCCAGGTGCCGTTGTTGCACGTCACGGCCAGGTTGTTTGAAGGGAACTCGTAGTTCTTCTCGCACTCCACCATTATCATTTCACCTGAATAGCATATTTTTTTACTGTTTTAGGTAATTATTTTTTTCTGCAATATACATATTGAGTAACCAACTACTGTATTTTATGCGAACCCAACTTGTCAACAAAAGGAAAAGGAGTCATATACACAAAATAGTATGGCATAATACCTCATGTGTATCGGGTGTTCCTGGCTGATCGCATACAATTAGGCAATCCGTGTGTTCCTTATTCCACAAAGAGAAAGTAGTTTTCATCGCTACTTACTATGTTGCACCATGGAGGAGCTGCCGACGATCTGCGTCTGCTCCTGCGTGTCGTTGTCGCCGGTGCGGTTCTCCATCATCACCACCCGGCCCTGCGACACGTGCGGCACCACACACGGCGCTGGAATCATAAGATACAAGTCGAAAACATAATAATATCCTCAGGAATTGTATTTTATGAATCTTCAAGTAAGTGGTAGGTGGTAAAATGCTAATATTAAAAAAAATCGCTTCCTTTTCTTAAACAATAATTAATTTCTTACAAAGTAAATTCTAGAAGAACAAAAATATAGAAGTTTCAGTCAATACCCTAGGCACTGTATTTTATGGATATTGCGTCCTTGACTAAAATAACAAATTTCTGAGAAAGCAAACTTCAGAATAATGAAAATCACTGAAAAATAGAGATGATTCTTTGATTTTCTAAATATGTATGTTCAAATAGAAAATAAAGCCTTGCCTAAGCACATCGGTAGTGGATGACTCCAACTGCCGTCGCTTTGGCAGATGGCGGATCCGTTCCCCTCCATCTTCATTCCATCCTGGCATCGGAATATTAACGACGCTCCCAGTCCAGTCCCTGATGAGATGTTCTCGAGCCAACCGTTCCAAAGTTGGCCCGGATGTCCACAGTTGATTTCTGAACAATTGTTTTAAGCTTTTTAATTATTTAATGTTTTGGAAAAGTTACAATATTAATATAATTGAAGAAGTTCTTAATAGGTTCTTACTTCTACTAGCTCATAAACTTGGCAGTACCTTTACACACAGGCTGGGCGCCTGACCACTTCTTGTCGGCACCACACCGTCTCGTCGCGTCGCCCACCAGTCGGTAGCCGTACTTGCACTCGTACGACACCACCGAGTTGTACGCGCATGACGTGTACACCGCCTTGCCGTGCCGCGGCGCCTCGGGCGGCGGGCACTGCACCTGAGTCACCACTAGATGGCGACACGCGTCGCTTTACTTTGTGCACTAGATGGCGCTTTTGCATACAACACGCTAGAAGGCGCTAAAACTTTAACATGTTTTTATTAAAAACTAGACAATATACTGATCAGTTTACTTCCTGCAAATATCTAATCAATATAGTAAATGATTCAATAACGTTTTGATTATTCTACAGCTACTAAGTTAAACTGATGTAACTTACCAATTTAGTTGATATCCAAATTCGAGATAAATGGAAAGAACATGCACGGTAAAATAGTCATGCAGTAGGAAAATGAAACAATAAGATTGAATCCATATTTATTTTTCTACAACATTTGAAATACATTTCGTTAAGAAGAAACATGTAAACATAGATCGTTTTATCAAGAAAGCTTTATCTACGTAATATCATCTACTTCGCACCACAAAGTTTAGGCTATAGGCAGTATTTGGTTTGGTTTACCATGGCCATTTTACTCTATCAGAGAATTTGGATAAATAACAACTCTATAGTAGTTCGACTACGTAAATAATTCAAATAGTCCCCTTCTCTCCTTCTATTTGCAGCAGGAAAGGAGAAAAATATGATTTAAATAAAATTATAACTCAGACTTATTATAGGATATCTCACTTGCTTATAGTCACTTTATTGTATCGATTTAATTAGGATAAGTTGTGCCTAAGTGAGTTTTACGATTTCAAATAAAAACACCGCGTTAGAATTTTGAATAGTTCGTTATTGCGACTGGTGCCGCCATCTGTTGGTTAGCACGAGCAAGCGATTGAATATTTATTTTCGAAGCGAAACTCACATTAGGCCACACTTACGTGACTGTAAATATCGGGCCGAGCCCAACCAAGTGTGAGATCCGATCATATTGCGTCATGACAATGATATTGCTGGTGATAGCCATGATAAATACTAAGCGCCATGCCATCTAGTCCTCGGTAACAGATCCACGTAACTCCAAAACCATGCAACATTCCAAACGACACGACGACGAAATCGGCAACTACATTGTCACGAAGCAATGCCAAACGCGAGATCACTTATGATGAGTCTTGCTTAATCCTAACTTAAGATGAAAGGATCCTAGGGTTTATAAAAGACGCCGTTTTACTAAGCAGAATATTATAATATAAAAAAAGATAATTTAAGACATCATAGAAAATCATGCAAAAAAAACTCGATAAAATTATATTTACTTTAGCTGGCTGAAGCGGTGTTTTAACGAGATACTCGTAATATATTCTATCATAATTTTTAGGTTTTTTTTTATTTTACCCAAGTAACATTATTTTCAAAAAAAAGAAAGAAGTATGTTAGGATTAAGAAGGACTCATCATGTAATGTATCAACAGGGTGTGGTACTCACGGACACAGGTGGGGAGCTCCTTGGGTGCCCAGGCCCCTTCGGCTTGACAGTACCGTTCTGCCTTGCCCACCAGCTCGAAGCCCTGGCCGCATTGGACTACCGCTCGGCAGCCGAACGAGTGGCATTCAGCCGTGACCCACCCATGGGGTACGTCACCTGGCTCGCCACAGGATCGGGCTGGAAGGTAGATGAATTTATGGGTGTTATTGTTTGACGAGTAGCCTCAGTGGATGTTGGCCTTGACTTCAAACTACGATAGCATCTGAAGGAGTAGAATTTTTACGAAAAATATTAAAAGCAAAGATGCAAAGGTGAATAGCTTATATAACCAGATCTGCGCAAGTGAGCCTACATCAAGTTTTTCTTTATTCTCTTTAACATCATCCCGACCACAAACGTCCCCAAGGCTAGGGCTCGAGTCTCTCTCAATTGGTGGATTTATCCTATTAAAGTTAGATAAACAGCAACTCACGTTCGCAGGTAATATCTGGGCCGTACCACGACGCTTGGCCATCAATAGCCAGACACTTGGCCCTAGGGAAGCCATTGGTGACGTAGCCGGTGTGGCAGTTGTACTGCACCGTGGCGTCCAGGTCGAAGGTCGCCTGCTCGGGGAGCGCGGAGTGGCGCGCGTGCTCGATCGTCGGCGGCTGCAGGCAGTAGACTGGAAGAGGAGTAGACCATTTGAGAGAATATAAATAGCAGGCCAATTATTTTGTCGAGGGTTTAAAGGTTCGGCTCCTGATGAGAAAGGAGAGAGCAATCGAAAGTAGGGAAACGGGACTACTGGAAAGGTCTAAATGAAGTCAAAACATTTTAGACAAGTGATCACAACAATTTTTACATTTTTTTTTATTATCTTGTGTCTTCTTTGTTCACCTCTGTCTATCTCACTTCCACTCTAGTTGTTGAAATGACACTCACTGTTCTCCTTGCAGGCGGGGGGCTGGCCGGCCCACGAGCCATCGGCCTGGCAGCTACGGCTCTGCAGCCCCACCACGTGGTAGCCATGCGGGCACGAGTACACCGCCCTAAAAATAATACGCCCTTGAACAATTTCTAGAAATGTACAAGATATAGACTATAACCCGAATACGTAAATTATGTATATGTTACCCGGGCTGTTGTAGCGAAACTATTGACACCTCAATAATTATAATAGGATCACTAGTTTAGGCGCTACGATGAAAGAAACATACATACATAAATACATATTACATAGACTGCCAAAATCATTACCCTTCCTTTTGGCTTCGCTGTATTCGGGTAAATAGGATTTTGGGTGGTTGGGATCCGTTACTCACTTGTCACCAAACAGTCGGCCGGTCAGGGTCACCTTCCCGATCTCAGGCTGCTCCAGCTCCGGACACTCGCGATCTGTAACAGAGGCATGTGTCAGAGTATGGAAACTTACAAATATAATACCTACTTTATTAACTAAATTAGTTTAGTTTTTACTACCCCAAAATTGTGTCCGTTTTAAATCTATTTTTTTATTTATAATAAAATATAAGGCTTCTTTCAGATTAATTCTTAAAATAATTTACCTAAGACAAAATAGGTTTATGTGACCCGTGTAAATAAAATGATAGTAAAGAAGGATAACGTTACCCGAACGCCTGAGAGTGAGACACGGCTCACAATCTCGATGTTTTTGATTCTAATGATTCTCGTTTTGATCTCACAGGCATTAGCCATGAGGCAAATTGATTTTGCGTAACATGACGAGCAACGCTGAAAGCTCTCTAATCGTGCTCCAATCAATAATAACGTGACAGCTTTTATTAAGTCGCTTTTGATTAGCGAAGCTTTTTTTAATTGAACTTCCCGCTCCGATACAACTTCAATGGAGCTTTTAGCTTTGACAGATCAATCTCGCATCTCTTTGTTAAATTTCACAAATTTTTCGTAATGAAACTTCGTTTTGTCAAGTAAAAATTCATGGCTTGATATTAATTATTAATGTTTATAAAATTGTGATAAATTTACATTTTGACTATATAACTGTATTTCTGTCTATCTATTCACGTTAAGAATACAGTGACTCATTAGTACAAATGTCAAAATTGGGCAATGACTCATAAGCCGTTTTCACATTAGACTAATTAAAGTATGTCAATTTTGACATTTATACTGATGATTTACTGCATTCATAATGCGAATAGGCTGTAATAATGATGCGTAATATTTGAACGATAACATTTTCACAATGGTTCATTGCATTTGGTCGCTCGGCATAACTTTATAGGACTAATGAACTAACTTACAAGTTTCAGAAAAAAACAATTTTCCTTTTTTTTTTGGTCAAGAAAAAGAAATCCCTAAAGTTTGCGAATGTTATGAATAAATATCGGCTAACTTATTCAATAAAAAAATATTGAATAGTCGTCATATACAAGTCTTCGGAGAAACTACAGATTAAATTGTATGTAGCTTTTGCCCGCTATTAATTATGTAAATCAAGGTTTAATCGATCGGTCAAATAAATGGAATTTGACCCATGTATTTGATTTCACGATGAGCAGTTTAAATGAAAGATTATCAGACATCTATCTTTACAAACTTTTGCCTTATTAATATATTTGGTGGAATAACGGTCGTATACTGAAATGCCGAATGCGATACTTAAATTACGTGGCGCTTATGGTACATGCTGTCCTGTGTGCTGTGTGAAACAACGCCCCTAGTGGCAAACAATGGTAACTAATTCGATGCCATACAAATTGTAGTTGAATTCTTCACGGCGAGTAGTGACAATAACTCGCACACAGGCCACAGCACACTAGTCACTGTGCCAAGCAGCGACAGCGATAGTGAGAGCTTGTGAGTAGGGGGCTCCTAATATTAAGTTACGTTTCAGTAATCGGCCGTAAATCCATTCAAATGAAGGCATAAACAAATGTATATAGGCTCCAGTAGCGGAGTGTGCATATAACACGATTCGCGCCGGCTTCACGTTTAATTAAGATACAATAACAATCATATACAAGTTACAAACCTCCAACATGTATGAAGATTATAGATCATGATCCTTATAGATCATGAATACATACTTATGCCTATTTACGGTCACGAATTTTTTTTTGTCTGAGGTACTAAATTTCTTAGATTTTTGAGAGCTAAGATCTTACATCTACTCCTTAATAGGCTCCTTAACTCGGTGGTAGAAGGCTGTCCACAATATATTTATAGCTGGAACATCGACTACAATCTCCCTGAGGGCAAATTGATCTATTTCTACCCGCATTATGGTTTACGATATCTTCTCTGCCGCGAGGAGGCGGTCGACCCGACTCACACAAAGTGCCATCTGGCGGCGGGAGTGACTTGGAATACTGTCAATTAGAATTTTCGAAAATGTCGGGTCCTAGCCGTGTCAAACCGCTGTCAGATGTCACGACTCACGAACTTAAAAACCCTCATTGGCTGTAGTATAACGGAATCAGGTAATGGTACAGGTCATGTAGTTATGTAGTATTGCTAATATAATATACCTATAGGCGTACACGTATAATTTATAGACGAGGCATGTTGAGGCATTATGTGTCTCCAGTTAAATGGAGATTTTTTGCGATTTTTGAGATTATCGGGGCCATTCTGACATTTGAAGTATGGTGAAAACAAGATGGCTGACATTTGAAGTATGGTGAGAACCAAGATGGCGTAACTTTTTATTGTATGAAGATTTGTTCTGTCAAATGTACGTCATAGCCTATCTTGAGTTTTTAAATGTTTGCCCACAGGCGTAATACTTGGCCCCTTACGTGGACTGGGCTTGTTTTTCTGCAATTAATTTAAAATCCGTTTTATTTTAATAGCTGACTTGATGACCGATACCGGTAAATATTACTTGATGATAGTTTATGTCTTACTAGTGTAGGTAGAACTGTGAGGAGGAAATTTAAAAATGTCCTGAGCATAATAATTGTAATATGTGGGTGAAAAGGATATTATGGTCATTAAGCTTGTAGCAGTGGCGTGGGGTTCCTATAACTCACTTCGGCTTTACTTACCACTTTCCTTTCCAAGACCGTCATCCAAATCCCTACCTCTTGAACAGGCTAGGGCTTCCCTACGAATAAGAACCAGCCTTCGCCACTGGCTTGTAGTTTGTTTGTCAGGCTATTTGTATGTGTATTATTTTACTTACATGATTTTTGTATGGAGAAACAACTCTTATAAGCCTTAATCTTCTCTCTTTTTAAATAAATTTAAAAATAAGCTCTTTTTAATATAATACATCTATGCATAAGGGTTTCAAATACAACCACATAGACATAGATAACTTACGTCGTTTAATTGACGAAATGTCAGACAACATAAAAATTCAAAATTAGAAAATTGCGGCCCGAGATTCAAAATTCAATAGAGAATCCTTAAAAGCTCATTACACGAATATAAAATTGTAGCCCCAAGGTCCTGGAAGTATCGAATGTTCAGACCGACAAATCAAAGAACATTAAACATACTGCATATACAATATAAGTAGGCTTTATAGTACAGGGTGGCCGCGCTTGCCGCCTCTCGGGGACTCTAGTACAAATTATCATCTTAACCCAGTTTCACACTAGCCGTTTACAAAGTATAAACACCTCTATGAAGAAATATTATATGTTAGCAGTTCATCTACAAGGTTTGACAGTTGTTGTAAGAAATAATAACCTACGTTACATTTTTAGCGCGACAATTGATCAAATCATAATACATAATTAGAATGTACTCTTTAGGGACCGCAATGCAATACTCAAGGAAACCTTATAGTTTCGCTATGTACTGGACAGACAGACAGACAGACGGACGCGTCTATCTGTCTGTCTATCCAACTATCTGTTTGTCTGTTCACCCAACTAGCTTCTGTAATTATAAATGTAAATGGATAAAATGTGGAAGGTATAGTTATAGACTGTGTAGGTGTAGTTCTCGGTTTTGTCATCATAAAATAATAATCATTATACATTTTTGGGAGCGACTCCCCATACATGCTAAGAAGGGACGAAATATATTTTTTTATTATACCTTCGTTGAATAGGTCTTAAATGAATGCAAGGTTTCATACGTAAACCATTTTTGAGTGATCGGCCTGGCATTTCTAAACCATAAACTATTTTTTAAATAATTTAAGGTTTAGAAATGCCAGGATCCACTATAAGAGATAGAAACTTGTAAGTTTCCATGCTGATAGATGATGCTAAAAACTCTTTAGAAAAAAGCTTATATGCTTAAAAGCTTATTCTGAGCGAAATCGGACAACAACTTTTGGAGTAGTTCAAAGAAAATCTATAGCGCGTTGGTGGTTACGGATTTTTTCAGAATCTCAAATTTAAATATTATTGATAAAATATTTATAACAAAAAAACTTTAAAGTAAAGTATGTGCAAGCTTCCGCTCT
Organism: Phengaris alcon alcon; assembly: GCA_037179445.1. Classification (NCBI taxonomy): domain Eukaryota; kingdom Metazoa; phylum Arthropoda; class Insecta; order Lepidoptera; family Lycaenidae; genus Phengaris; species Phengaris alcon. Next base: position 650,077 of record JAYRCH010000567.1, on the reverse strand, counting down.
CCGCTTATCATAGAGCTACGTAATTAAAAAGTTATCAAAAGTCGGAAACGAGTAGATCACGAGCTGCAAACTCGAAAGCGAGGAACTAGTTCGAGGCGGAGGTTGTGTTTGCCTCAGCGAATTGATTCGAACCGAGAATTGCCTCCAGAAATTCCAGAATGTATTATTGCGATATATTATGGCGGATTCTAAGATATTGAAAACAAATATTATGATCATACTGTTATGAGATGTTACATTACTAGTATTCAGAGTTTATCTTTACCCCAAATTAATTGCCACAAAAAAAAACAAACGGAGTTTTGCCGGGGAGTTCAATAAGTGACGTTGTGGAATTTGTAAAATTTCATAAATTTGTGTTATCTCGGTTCTTAATGTGTAATATTGGTAGAATATTAACCATTAAATATTAGTTAACGTGCCCAAGTGTGAGCAGTGGCGTGCACAGGATTATGACACTGGGTATGCGGCGAAGTACTCGGTCACAAAAACTTTTTCGTTTATAGATTTTTAGCATAGCTACAGTCAAGCGACGGATCTCTAAGTCGAAACCATGCCAACAGAGCAAGTCTTAGATGTACTACTATTCATGTACATCTTCTATCGCGTCGCGGCGGAAGAAATTCTAATAAGTAAAATAATAAGCATATTTTAAAATATTATAAATACTCACCAGGCAGTCAGCTTAAATTTTCACATATTCAAGGTTCCGGTTACTTGAGATTACTATATCTCGATGTAAATTACTAAATAATATGCAAGGAAAACAATATAATTTAATCGTGTGTACACAACCACACAGCCAGTTATACGTTTCATAACTTTTAACATGAAATTTTCGAGTTACATTATTTTTTGTTGGTTTAATTGTTGTAACTCGGGTACACACCTACCTTTAGACAGAATTTGAATCTTTTCACTGAATGACAATTGTGAGAACTTGTTATTTTTAATTTTTAATAAACACACATTTTCAACACAAACCTCACAATCAAATAACATTTTGAAAAAATCGACTAACTCACTAGTAAAAGCAAATCACTACAATTATTATAGAAACTCAGTAATAAACTGTTAAATGTACACACTTTCAAATGTTAAAATGAAAAATCTTTTAAGAAAACTATAAATAAACTGGAGCGATTAAATTGTAAACAATGCTTATCACATGAAATATGCAATATGGCCCCCGCGAAACACAAAACGTTTCTTCTATTTAAACAAATAAAACCTTACTAAACAAAAATGCATAATGTGCATACGTGATTTATTAGATTTCCGTCTATTATTTTTACTCGGATTATAGGCAACGAATAATTTCCGACAAGCCAGTTCAGCGGTTTTCGGAAGCGATCGGATAGCCGAGAGCCATCGCCTGCCGCGGGAGTTGCAACTATATAATCTTGTCGATATTCATGGGTGTGTGCGTTTGTGAAGTATGAAAATTACACATACATGCGATGATATGTCCTGCAGAACGCAACGGCATGAGATGAGTTGCTATTTATAAAATATTAGGCGTTTTTAAGTTATTATATATTTTTAATTAATTTATTTACTATTAATTAAAGTCATCTAAAACGTACGAACGTTTTATTAAAATATCTGTGAATGACAAGTAAAGCACTGCATTTCTGCCTACAAGGAGCGCACGCCCCTGAGTGTGAGCAAGTGGTACAACTTCAGAAAAATTGCTATTTTGTGTTTCCCGCCAAAACTCCCTAGCAACTTTCAGTAAAGCTTCTACCACTTTACTGAATCGACTGACATGACTCATGGACTGTACTGACAATACGATTTGGACATTGACTAGACTTTAGACTTGACGATATAGGATATACGGTGTTGAAAATTTAAACTAAAGTTCTATTTCCCGCCTTTTTAACTTGACACTGGCAAATGGTTATAAGCCGATGCCATATTTATATAAATAAAAAATAAAAACAAACTAATGTCAAAATGGCATCTGTCAGCCGGCGCCTGACAACACGTACTTCTCTTTCTTCCAACACGTAACAAGCGAAAATTTGTAAGCATAAATGTAGCAACTAATAATATATTTTACTAAAATATTCTGGGGTTTTCATTGAAGACGCGCCCCATCTCACCAACCAAAGGCTGAGACAACTATTGTTTGGGAACATCAACTGTCAAAGATGGCGCCATGACTTGTGAACACATTCTCGATATTGTTATTGTTTGTACAACATAATAAAACCAAGTCTTATTTCATACCTAGTTATTATTTATAATTATATGCACCCTACAATACATACACAAAGTAATGTAAGATATTTATTATTTTTAAAATAATTTTAAAGCTATATGCCATTAAATGGAGTGTTTAACATGGAAATTCGTGATAGTCTGCCATTACATTTTTGTTTGTTGGTAAGTTCCCAGTCGTTTGACCAAGAAAATTTATATTAATACTCTGAAGGTCTGTTAATATAAATTTTCTCGATTCTGCTAATTAAAACAGAATAATACAATTTCTATACAGTCTCGATATGTTAAAACTGCAAAATGGTATTCTCATAAACGCCAAACGCAGAAATCTACCGCGATGCGAATACTATAAGATCGAAACTTAAATATCGGTTGATCGAACCATATTATTCTGCTAATCTATATTGAAATCGCACTTTGTTGTTAATAGCAGCTGATAGATACTATTTTCTTCTATAAATTAGGCTAACAACCGCCATTTTGTGGGGATACCATTTTATACGCATGAAATACCCTAATTATTTAGCATGCCATCATTAATGAAATGATGTAATTGTAGGAGGTTAGAGAAAAACGTCTACTTTCTTCCAATCCATATCTATATATATAAAAGAAAGTCGTGTTAGTTACACTATTTATAACTCAAGAACGGCTGAACCGATTTGGCTAAAAATAAAAGAGGTAGCTTAGAACCAGGAGACGGACGTAGGATATTTATTTATCTTTTTATCCCGTTCCCGTGGGACATGACATGAAGTTTATAAAATTGTGATTTGATATGGAAAATTACAAATTACAAAGTAATGGAAAATCTTATCTTATACATAATTACCTAACCAAGAGCATGTCGGAACATGTCTAAGGAGGGTTCCGTAAATATCAACGCGCAATATGTTTTTTAAATTACATCAAAAGTTGCTGTTCGATTTCGTTCAACATAATTTTCCTAGAGCTTTTAGCGTGATCTATCAGCGTGGAAGATTAGGTACAAGTGTTTCTATCTCCTATAGTTTAGAAATTCCAGGGGGAAATAAAAATTAAAAATTAACCAACTTATAAACCACTTTGGAGGACAATTACTCGAAAATAGTCGACTTTGTAAAAAAGTAATGTATGAATTCTTGCTTTTATTTTAAAATAGCTAATCAACGATACCCCACACGATGGGGTAAGTATAATGAAAAAATATTTTTCATCCCCACTTCACATGTATGGAGATCCACCCCTAAAATATAAAATGATTATTATTTTATGATGTTAAAACCGAGATCTATAGACAATCTATAACTATGCCAAATTTCATCAATTTATAATCATAACTACAGAAGCTAGAAGCGCGGACAGACAGACATACAGACGGACGGACAGAGCGAAACTATAAGGGTTCCTTATGTATTACGGAACCATACCAAAATGGATTTCAATTCCAATATCTCACTAAAACTTGAGTCTGGCTGGACCAATTTGGCTAATTTTGGTCTTGAAATTTAAACGGTGAGAAATATTGGAAAAATTGCGAGGAAAATATTTACACTATGTTTCTAGGTGCGACAGAACAACGTGTGTCGGGACAACTAGTTTAATAATAAAAAAGTCTGAAATACATGAACTAAGAAACTTACACTACCTACTGTGTGGTCCGTTTTTTTTGGGGACACCCGAGAACTTTACATCTAAATGTAAAGTTAATGCTAAATCATGCTAAATGCTATGATGCAAGACTAGAACTATTCTAATACTATACTATAATATATTACTATCTATCGTCTTATTTCAATTACCCAGTTTAATTTTATAGCAATGACTTGTTAATAAATAATCCTAGTAAATTATCTAAGCCATGTTTCATTCACCAATGAAATGTCATGTCAAATTGATACAATACGACAGGAACGAACGGTCATTTGACCGTGGTTTGACTTTGTCGGGACTATGGAATAGGAGAATACGGTATTTTGGTTGAACCAAAATCACTTTATGATATCAAGACCATTCATATGGCTAAGTTAAATATGAGAATTCCTGTTCTTTACGAACTGTAATGTCGGTCACAATATCTGTCCTCGGATTGTTTTTAGACAAGAATTTCTTAATAAACATCTAAGTAGGCGTAACAAGTACGCCACTTCTAGCGAGAGCGTCACATTAAACTCAATTTTATAGCTCGTGCCGGCTTTGTCGACTGAAAATTACTTTCAGAAAGAAATCAAATCGGAAATAGGGCCGGGTCGGATTACATTAAAATCGATTAGATCAGGCTGCAACGTCTTTTTAATATTATACATCTATGGGCTGCAATAAAGTCTTATAACTGACAGTATGTTCTTCTTTCTTCGTTCTTTCAGTCACAACTCACAACTTCACAAGACGTCCATTGCTGGACATTGACATTTCCGTAATCACGAAAATCAATCGCACACAAATTCACGTATTTTATGGCCAAAATTGATAAAAACAAAGTTACTCCGATTCAAAAATAGTAACCTAATTTAGAAACAAGACATAAGACGCAATCTAATAATGATCTGTAAAACAATTTCCGACACCTTATTCAGACACCCAGAGCACTCGATATAAACAGTTTTGCTAATAATGGGGTAATTTGTTACAATTTGGAACATCTGCTTTAAGAACAACGTTTTTAAACGTTATTTAGTTGATATTAGGTATAACACATGATGGAGTTCATACCTTTAGGTAGGAATATTATTCCTGAATAATTAAAACGCTTACATTTCTTACGATTTTAATAGATATATAGTTTTGAATAGAATGCTATACTTCAGCAGTTTACTTTTTTTAATAGTGAATAAGTTCATACGCAATTATTGTACTCAAGCCGTTTTTTTACATATTTCGAAAGAAAATAATATCTATCATATGACACATATAAAACTGGGCCTTTAGCTAAGATGCCATCGCTAATTGCGATGACGAAGATGGAAAAAACAACAAAAAAAAACGGCCAAATGCGAGTCGGGTTTACCTCGTGGACGTAGGGTTTCGTTCGGTAGTTCCGTACACATATCCATGCATAGTTTCATATTTCTAGCACTAACGGACGGGACGCCGAAGACGGACGGACATGACGGAACCATAAGTGTATGGTATTGACGTATCGCGCGCTTTGCCAGTTGTCACTAACGCACATAATTGGGTATTTGACAACATGTAAAAAATTAGTTTTTTTACAATAAATTAAGAAATAATTAAGTATTACAACTTGATAAAAGTGAAAACAATAAGGATTTTATGTGTAGACTTGTAATTATATGCATTTCAAAGTCACAAAAAAGAAGAAATATTTTTTTAAAACACTAGAGTATAAAACATACATCATTAGTTTATTTACATCAAATAAAAAAAGAAAGATTTACTATGGTATGTATCAACATAAACGCGCAAAATTACGATATATCCGAAATTTTGTGCATATGGCCATACATTTCGTAGAAACTTACTAGCGTGTGACGTCACTTACGACTTATATACTAGTACGACTTTTATATGGGGCGTTTTCACGAGACTCACAAAAGTGCTTCAAACAGTCCGCAATATCTTTGAACATTTTGAATTTTAGTATACTATTCCTTTAGTCTAATTTTTCAGGGCACTATTCATTTATGTAATAAAAAAAATACAGGAAAATACCGTATTATTTCAATGCTCTAGCGCCCGAAATTAATAATCAATTTTAATCTCATTTCAGCTATCTGAGATCAAGATTTCAATACATTTCAACGTCCTGGGATTAACTTCACGTCAATCTACGTCGATTTTTGTTTGAGAATCTAAGATTGAGGTCAATCTAAGATTTTAGATACCTTATTAATTTCGGGCCTTAATTTTGTCAGCACCGTACGCACGTGCCAGGGCCTTTAGTCAAGATGCTTTCGATAATTTCGACGGCGAAGTTCGAAAACAAAATGTATAGGATTTGACATAAGGCATCGTAAGCGACATGTCACCTAGCGATGACTTATGTTTTGACATAAGTCATCCATACATTTTTATCTGCGAACTTAGCCGGCGAAATTATCGAATGCATCTTGACTAAAGGCCCAGGGACCCTCCGTACGCGCCGCACTCACATTAATGCGTGACAATACAGGTTTATTTTATTTGGCCACTGTCTGGATTTATTGCACAAAACATTTCTGAAGAAATGTCAGACCCTACTCGGCCGCTGACAATCAACACATTTCGCAAACGCGTCCTCAATAAAACCTCAATATCATTACGCCGTTGATGTGGCTACAGTAAAAAGTAAACGTTAACGAAAACTTGTACTTAATAGGTACATAACAATTGTAGACACTTTAAAACATCGTTCGTAAACACAGGTCCGTTGTTGAAGTGTTCTACAGGATTTTAAGCTTGCACTTATTATGAAGGCAGGCAAGGCATTAGGCATTAAACGGTTTTAAAGAGCACTTAATATTAAGTTGTGATGACCCAAACGGTAGTGAGGTGCTCTGAAAAGGACTCGCTTACCGAGGGTTCCGTTATCCGTACAATGTAGGAATATCATAAATAGATGAGGAATCGAATCTTTTCTAGCCAGAAAATGGGTGATGAATGTTTGTATGGAGAAGCTATTGTTTTTGCTATTTTTCACTATCATCATTATTATGATGCGAAAGTTTTCAGTTCAGTTTTACGATAATTGTGCGAATAGAGGAGTATGATATATGGCTCAGTTAAAGTTTATGTGGAGGAAGAGGTGTGCAGAAAGCTAGTATTTGTTTAAACAATGCCTAAGAAATAGATAAAATTAATAAAAATAACAAAATTACACAAACATTGCGCACTTGCCTTCCAGGTCCTTAAAATCCCAAACCCTCCTTGGACCTCCGGTAACCTCACTCATTTGGCGAAACACAACGTAAGCGTTATTTCACGCCAGTTTTCTATAAGGCTGTGGTATTTATCCAATCGAGCCAGCACATTCGTGCCGAAGCATGGCTCTCCAACATTATAGTTAACGATGAAACTCACTTTTGTATTATTAAGATAAAAGCGCAATAACCGAGTGTAAAAAGTTATAAAACTAGACCACGTAAACTTTCCCAGTACAGTATATCAAGCCTAATAAATCTCTGCGCCACAAAGGAAACCGGAAGCGAGTCCCGCAGATATACAGCCCCCGTTATGAGGAAACGGAAGTGCAGGATGTACTTGTGGTGATGGTGAACTATGACAATTAGGAGAAACGGGTGAAGCCACGCAAAAAAGCTAGTCGATCTTAATTTGTACAAATTCAAAATGTTATAGGTATATTAGTAAATTTTCCAAGTTCAACTGTCCCACTACGCCTATATATAACTCTCTAGTCTGTAGTTAGGTGTTTCATATCAAAAATAGTAAAACAAATGAATAATAACATGTAAACTGTACTTAATAACATATCTAGAGACTCGGGATTAAAAAAAAACTATAACACAATATACCAGCGAACACAATATACTAAATAGTAACTGGCAGATAGGCCAGGTCCCTTGGGTCAGCTACATTTAAATATTCCTTCCATTCCACAGCAGCCGTCATGATTTCGAGAAGTGGAATTTAAAATCGGACAGGAGATAATCCTGTTACGCAAATGCTTTTTGGGTCAACTTGCGACAGGCGAAGGAACGTATGATATTTCATTTTACCTTGCATTTTGATTTTTGTGTTTCAAATATTGATTTAAAATATCTTTACAGCTATCACATATACTGGCGGAAGATAATCACATATAACAATTCAAAGGCCATAGGTTAGCTAGGCTAAATGCCCTCGGGATACAGAATTGTTCCCGTGAAAATTTAACTCGCAGGAGGACTAGACAAGTCTGTTTCGTCGTCTCTATGAAGTCTTTGTTGTATGGTGAATTGGATATATAATGTCCTGTTTGGTGGGTGGGTAGTGGGTACAGATGCTTTGACACACTATAATATGGTTTGTCTCTGCGTAACACTTTACCAAATCAAACACCACACATTTGTTGAACTCACTTTATTTTTGAAGTGAAAACTTCTTTAGCGGCGCTGTGTACTTTTTTTGGAATGGGTAAAAATTTCTAAACTCGCGTCAGGACACGTGACCTGATCGAAAATTCGTAAGACGGATGGAGAGAGGACAGGCGGCGCAGGGCGCTCGCGCGAATGTTCGTGTGTGTTAATGTTACAGCGTGCCACGCGCATCCATGGATGGTGACAGCTGATGACTCGACCGTCAGCGTAGTGGCCACACTGCTGTGTATTCGTAAGAGATAAACTTTTTAATGTAAAATAATTGTAATAGTTCTGAAGTGTTAAATTTTTAATGTAATATAAATTGTCAAGTTTGTGTACGATAGAGCAATAAATGAATAATGTATTCCACCACATAAATAATAGTACTTTTATACTGATAATGAAAGCAATTCGTACAAAATTATTCTCTAACCATTCCAAAATATCAAAAATGCACAACGTTAATATTCAAGTTTTCACTTCTGCCGGCACTCCCGGAGTGCAACCCGTCGACTTTTTTTATTTTCGAAAGGGTCTACGCTAAGGGTCGGGGGTTAAGACCGCTGTAGCTAAATCGGACTATAATTAGCCTGGTGACTAGTTTATTTGGTAAGAGTCGATGGGCAGGTTTGAGCCTCTCTAATATCACCCGGGTGATGTTCAGACCGGACATTGGGGACAGCTACAGACACTTCATTTTAAATCACCTCATGCCTATATCACTCTTACAAAAGACACCGCTAGCGCGGGTTAGGATCGAACGAACGCCATCTATCGGCATATAGTGGAACTATATTTATGAAAATCAATGTTTGCATTAAAATGTTCAGTTTGATGGGTGAGATCTTTATATTTAAGAATATTTATGTGATTTATATATTTAATTATTTTATTATGTATTTATATTATTTTCCTTTTATGTATTAAAGATTAAATCTTTATTAAATAGGTTATTTCTTCATATAACATGGAACACACAGACGTTTAAGTCAACGTGTAACGGAACCCTACAACCTCCCACAATATTTTACTTTCCCCACACAGCAGATGACTTCCATTCAGCTATTCACGCAGTTTTCAGGGTCAGTAATGCATCTTTTCATCGCGGCTTTGTGGCGCACATCGCGGTCAAGAGTCGGTCTACTTCCCCGAGCTGTTTGCACGCGTTACACTGGCCTTGATACTTATCTTATGCTTTTTAATTTTAATACTACATACTTTCGTATCTTGAAGTTTTCTAAAAATCTACTCAGTCTCATTACTGTAACTACTAAAAAGATCCTGAAATCGTAGTTAATAAACACAACACAAGCTTTAGCATGGGAGATCCATGCTTTGGCACGAATGGGCCGACTCGACCTGATAAATATACCATTGCCTCGGCCGAGGTACGTGAATTAGGGCCCTGGTGTTGCGACTGTCCAAGGGCCGCGGTAAGCTTATCATTAGGCGGCCCGGCTTCTTGTTTCCTGATACATTTAATTAAAAAAACCACAACGTCTTCACTACTAAGGATCGGGTATCTCTGCCGCTACGCTAGCCTACTGTGGGTTGGCTGAAGATTTTAGAGAAGAGGTTGGAATAAAAAAATCACCCAGTATATTTATAACGTACATAGTTTTCTTTACTATGTTTTCGCGCACCAAGATATAATATAATTAAACGTATTTTCGAATCCAAATTATAAAAGTCACTATGAACTTATACTCCGAAATTGTTTATACATATTGTAAATTATTTATTAATCCGATATTGGTTGTAGCGTGATACATTTTATGTGCTGAAAATATATTGTAGCAGTTTGTGTGGTTTGTGTAGGACCGTGGTTTGCCCGCGGTTTCGTACGTGTCGAACATCAAATAAATTCCAATTTATTAGCTTTTCTGTTATATATTTATGGTCTAGATATTTTCCATTTTATATTGGACTGTCCATCAAATTGATTTTCGCTGCAGATTTATGCTGTATTAATCCTAAAAAAACTTCTTGTTTAATTCCACAAGAAGTTTTTTTAGGAAAGGAATTTAAGTGAAATTAAATATTTTTACGGTTCCGTGCCTCAAAAAAGTAATGGAACCTTATAAGATAATTTTTCCTACTGGATGCTTACGATTTTATCTATATTTTGTCATATGTGAATTGTGTGCTTAAATCTAAGTGCAATCTGATTAGTTTAAGATATTGCGTGTCGATTTGACGTTTTTGATTATTTTTTATACCTACGTCCTACATATTTATATAAGTTGGTTATTATAATTATAATTTTTAATTCCGTCATCAAGTTACGGTGCGAATGAATAATGAAGTGTTAATGTCCATTAATTCCACATGATACTAGGGTGTCGGTGACGGTCGCGAATGCTTTTTATACGCAATTAAGGTATGATTTATAATTGTCAGCGGGATTCGTGGTCGTAGATTGCGGGTTTTAAATATTTTTTTTTGTAAAAAAAAACTGTAGTGTTTATAAAAAAAGGACGGATTTTCGGAGGAAAAGCAAAGTTCTCGGGTAATTCGCAACCAAAATACAAATTATTCTTGTTTCTGTACAATGATGTAAGTAACTAGTAAACTAATGATGAAGGTGTTTTTTCACTAATATAGCAAACCTTTTTGGGAATTTTTAGACACGTCTAAAAACACATATAATGTATATCTTACTACAAACAAAATGTTATATTTTTTACATTAATCATGTAAGGTACTACATATTGTAGTTGTATAATATACAATGTAACTGAGATATTGTGTCAATTAAAATTAAATAATATTTAAAACTAGCTTTTGCCCGCAGCTTCGCCCGCGTGGGAGAGTGTTCGTGGTAAAAAAATTCTTTAGCAGATATACCTGCAATATAGTAATATCACATATTAAAAATATATACTTATAATAAAATTTCACACGTACTCTTTAGTTCTAAGACATCTCCTAGATAAGGATAATTAAATTGTATCCGTCTAAATAAATTCTGAAAATACCACATTACTTCTGATCATTTTTTTAAACTTAGAATGGGTATAGTAACCTATCCTTAAAAGATAGACATATCTATGCCATCGCGGACTTTTTTGTAGACCTATAAAAGAGAAACAATCCCACCATACATTGTTTTGTTATTTATCTCCAACGGGTTAGGTTAGGCAGCGTTTTCGTTAAAAGTTCCCAGACGGCTTGATTTTTTCCGACACCTTCAACAATTATCGTCATAAATCAAACAATTTCCACAAAACCTCATGAAATTATTATCGACCTAAACCTTCCTAAGGAACCACTCTGTCTGGTTAGTAGTTTTTGAGGTTATTGCGAACATACAGACAGACAGACTCGACGGGGCACTTAAGTATTAGGATACTTTGTCCGTCTCCCGATTCTAAGCTACCTCCCCACCAATTTTCAGCCAAATCGGTTAAGCCGTTCTTGAGTTATAAATAGTGTAACTAACACGACTTTCTTTTATATATATAGACGTAGTCATTTGCACTATTGCGGCATAGACTTAATTTATCGTCTATAAAATTTAGTAGTTTTGTGTGCGTAGCAAGCATTATGTTTATTCTGCTTGTTGCTGACCATGACACTTGTACTATACGAAATACTTTTACTTACGTAGTAACTATCTAGTGATATGTGCTTTAACGACGGCTTTTTGGATTTTGAGTAATTAACAGAAAAATCACATGTATGGACACTTTCACCCTGTCGTACTCCGTGCCGGCTCTGAAGGTCTTGCGCCCGCCTATTTTATAGGATAATCTAGTCAAAATATAAGTTCAAATGTTTTACAAGTTCTTGGAAAGAGATACGTATACTGATCACGATTCACGATCCTTGAATATCTATTTTTGTTTTGAAAACATTCTTTACAAGATATTGCTACATTTCAGTATTATTTTCTTCAAATAAGGTAAAGCTTTACCCGGAGGGGTAGGGGTTGCAAAAAAGCCGGTGCGCCGGTGACACATGGGGGTGGCAATTAGTGTAACATTATAAAGTAGTTTGCATCTAAACTGAGCCATATTGTAATTAGACGCGAAGACTAATATAAATTAAACCTTGAATTGCTGAAAAATTTCATTTTCGGACCCTATCCCGTATCCCAAGGGTAAAAAACGGGACAGTATTACTAGGACCATACTGTCCGTTCGTCTGTCAGACAGTTGAATTTTTCATAGATGATAAGTATTTCTGTTGCTATCATAACAAACAATACTAAAAACAGAATAAAATAAGTATTGAGGACTCCCGTACTGCAAACGATATTAATAACAGCAATATTTATGCGCTTGAAATGTTAACAGATTATTAGGTTGTATATTCACTTAAATTATAAATATGGAACACTTTGTACACGAGTCCGACTCGCACTTGGCCCGGTTTTTTTGCACGCGTAGAGTTTTAGTATCTCCATACAATCATACGACCCCCGTTTCGGTCCTGTTTGGGCGTTAGTTCTAGTAAAATTGTCCCTCCGGCGCAAATGGTAACGAATATGACGAATTGAGAATACGTGCTCAAGATCTATGGATACCACGCTAATATGGTCCCGTGGTTCTCGAGGTTCTCGAAGAACTTGTGTTACGAGTACCAGACAACGGAAATATTATATTTGAGATTTTTATTATATTATACACATATTTAATACACATCCATGACCCTGGAAAACACAGAAAACTTTTTGTTCCCTCGGCGGGATTCGAACCCGCGACCTCCGACTTGAGCGCCAACGCGCTAACCACTGAGCCACAGAGGTCGTCAAGAGCGTAATCCAACTAAAGAGAATTGTATGATGACACAATCGCCAGTGGACAGAAATTGTACAGTCCGTGATGTACATATTAAAGTGTATGAATTTCGAACATTTGGATCAAGAAAAGTGGTAAGTTAAAGCTGCATGTATTTAATTAAAGTATTAATTAAAGAAAACTTTCTTAATGATGAAATAATATTTTTATCATATTATTTTGGAAATGAGATAATGTAGAGCAAAATCTCTCACAAACGCGCAACGCCACTCGACAAAATTGAACCACGAAAACACTACACTTATTAAAGCACTGTAATTTTATCGATGAACTTCTGGAAGTAAATGCGTGAGCTTTAGCAAAGCATGAGCATAAACTGCCACTGCTCATTGTGTTCGCAAAAACTGCTCGGCAAATAGCTCGGACTGCTCGAGAAGGGTTTTACTGTGGTGTTCAGTTCGATTTATAATGAACATTCAACTTATTGCGAGGCGCCTACTACTAGAACTGAAGCTTATTGACCTAATAAATAAATGCACTAGAGTAAACTGGAGTTTACAAATCTACGATTTTATCAGACTTGAAGTGTCGTCCCGTCGTAAACATTAACGGCCTGTGGGCCTAGCAGGAATATTTGACAGCGGCGTAAACGTAACGTTCGAAACGAATCGAATGAAATTTGTATGGGCGTTGTTGTCATGTGTTTAACATAATCGTTCATCGATATGAGTAAATTACAGCTATTTACCTTACCAACTGCGGTTCTAACTCTCTTGATATTAGCTTGAGAACTTGCAATGATACATAATGGACTGAGATCCCAGCCCCGCAAGACTCTCCTTATATTCTTACTGATAAAATGTATGTCATATTGTAGTATTAGTTGTGCTCAATTAACGTTTGTGTACCCGCCAGATTATGCTCTCACTCTAATTTACTTAGATTCTGATCTTATTTTTTGGATTCAGAATAACGTAAGAAACAAAATTTATTCAAGTCATTTTTCTCTTAAATTTAACTAAGTTTAATGATTTTTATTTCTACGTGGATGATTTTCCATTTTTTTTTTATTAAAACTCCAACATAAAAATAAATAATCCGTGTAAATTTCACTTTATAATATTCAAATGTCATTATTCTACTATATTATACATTAGAATCATTTCAAAGGCTGTAAGAAAAGTTAGTACAATTTTTTGTACCTTTGGCGCCCTGTACCTGAGAATTGGCCCTCCGCACAATCTAGCGGGTATACAAACATCATTGTACACAACTAATACTACAACATGACATACATTTTATCAGTCAGAATATAAGGGGAGTCTGGCGTGGCTGGGGTCTCAGTCTATAAGCTGCCAAGTACTTAGAAACGCCAGTGACACGGTTGTTAATGCTTGTTGCCGTGGTGGAACAACGAATGTTTACGTTTGTGCTAATCCTTGTTAGTACTTTAATGTGCGAATGTGAGTTTGATGACTGTCTCGTCGCTGCGACATACTCGTGCAGTAGCTCAAACATCAACAATCTATAACTACGTATTCGTAGCGTTATCGAATGTCAATTGTATGGGCGCTGTCATAATTTTCATACAATTCTTTTTCGATGAAGTTACGAATACGTAGTTGTCAATTGTTCCCGCTAATCACACAGTACGACCACTATGTCAATGTCTTTGAGGAATCGTCGTTTTTAGGGTTCCGTACACAAAAGCTAAAAAAATACGATGATCGCCGAGCGACGTTAGCAACGTGGATCACAGTAAGTTTAGGCAGAAAATAGGAGACACAACTGAAGCCCAAAACTTGCATTTTACCTTGAGTATATTTAAATTACAATAATTTTGATTTTTTAGCCTTTAGATTAACGTAAATTATAAAATAATTCTTGTTTTAAAATGACGGTTATTTAAAACGCTTTTATTAGTTTCACCTGTATGTTTGCTTGCTTGCTTGTTTGTAACCGACTCCTTTGGGCTCGATTTTGCCCTGCTTTGAACGATCAGATTTAATTCAAGCTTTGCACACCTGTCAAAGACCGATGACAATGCAATAATTCGATTAAAACATCCGATTATCCTGATTAAATTCGTCAGGATTCATCAATTTCTTTCCGCACCCTTTGCATGAGAGTAAGAGAGATAGAACTAGTGCGCAAACTACGCATGCGTGCAGTTCCAGGCTTACCCTTTGGCAAATCGTACTAAAAAGCAAAAAATAAATTATAGTTTAAAAAAACTAAAAAACACGCTTTTATAGAAAATCTAACAAAAAATAAAAATAAAAATTTAAAAAATTTGGATTAAGAATAGTGTAAATGAAAAATAAATGTTTATTATTGTAAAAAAGCGTGGGGTGCATAGTGTCAATAGTTATAAACATTTTATTGGCAGATATGAGAAGGAGCTTCACTTTGATAATATCTTAAAAATCACTTTAAGCGAAATCTGACCGTTTGAAGTGGATCAAAATCAAATCCACTGGAGTCGGTTACATACAAACAAACGTACAGGTAAAGACACTGCACCCCACGCTTTTTTACAATAATAAACATTTATTTTTCATTTACACTATTCTTAATCCAAATTTATTACATTTTATTTTTTATTTTTTAGTTAGATTTTCTATAAAAGCGTTTTTTTTTTAGTTTTTTTAAACTATAATTTTTTTAAGTCTTAGCTTTTCTGGTCAAAATCGTTGTCTAGATTCAATTGCAATTTCACTGAGCTTGTCGCGTAACTGTACTCAGCTATTTCAATTTAATTTAAATAAGCATTCCGACAGCGTCAACTCAAACCGAGACGCGACGCGAAGCGGCATTTTTAATATAGTGATTCAACCGCGCGGCAAAAGAGCGGCACCGCGCGGACCAGCGCTGTGTCGCTCGAAATTAGAACTCTTACAAATGTAACGTGTATCTTCTTGTGTAGTGAACAAAGTTCAATCTTAAAAACGCTCACTGCTCAAACGCAAGTGAAACTCACCGGGTTTGATGCAGGACATGCCGCAGGCGCCGTCGCACAGGCACTTCTTCTTCTTGCTCTTGCAGTCCTCGTCCGATGAACATTTGCGGAGGCACTTCTGTCCCTGTCGCCAGAGAATTAAATTACGAATGGCTAGATGTTGCCCGCGTGTTCATTCAGGCGAAAGAAAATCCTGCGGGAACTGTACATTCTGCCGTCATAAGCAGTAGCCTATATGGTCAACTCTATGTGCCAAATATCATCATAATCGGTCCATTATTAAGTAACAAATTTATTATAAAAACTAAATAAATAACAAAGTTATAATATTACTTATTAGTGTAGAAAATAATAATTGAATTAGAAGGTAGAAATCACAGAGTAAAAATATATATAAGTATGTACTTACGCACACAAATAGCTGACGCTAAATTTAAAATATTAATCGTCATTATATTGGTCTCAACCATAGATGTATTAAATGACAAAAAATAAGTTTAAAAAACTATAACCCGACTACGTAAAAAAGGGGTCTAAAAAGGCCGAAACAAGAAAATAATTCAAATAGAAATCCAGAAATGCGTAGTTACAAAAATGGTCAATGTAGAGCCGTGGTCGCACACACTAATGGCGTCATCTAAGCGTCAGTTCACCCCGAGATGCGTGACGTCTAGGTATAAACTGAAACTGCGTATATCGTCATGTACACATGCATACCCCAAGATAGTTACAGACGGCTGCGTTTTGACATCGACTGTTCCGAACAGTAGGTGCGACCTGGGCTCTACCTTGACCATTTTTGTAACTATGCATTTCTGGATTTCTATTTGAATTATTTCCTCGTTTCGGCCTTTTTAGACCCCTTTTTTTACGTAGTCGGGTTATAGTTTTTAAACTTATTTTTTTATTTAATATTTTTCCGTTTCCCAATCAATTTTTTTACAAATTATCCACAAGCGGGCAATTTTTTTTACATAAATATTTATAGGTAAAAAAAGTAACTGAAAAACGGAAATTAAAATGAACTAACCATAGCATACACAGTAAATGACGACTTGATTTGAACTCGAAGAACGATTTATAAAATATAACTATTTATAATTTATATTCAACATTCATTCATTTCACCAATGCAATTACATCACTTATTCACTTTTAATCGTATTTTGATTCTTTACATTTTTTTTTTTTCGAAAGGGTCTACGCTAAGGGTCGGGTTAAGACCGCTGTAGCTAAATCGGACGTTTATTATGATTTTTTACAATAATTGTAGTGGAATATATCATAAACATCTAAACACAACGATACCGCGATTCAGAAAATTTTAAGACTCGTATACTCGCAGTGACATCTATCGAACGAGTGAGTAATAAAAGTGCTAGTAATTGATTTCATCTTCATTTTCTTATTAAAATCGGATGAACCAATTAACCGATTTTGATCTAGTTTTTTTTGTTTGAAAGCTGACATAATTAAGAGTGGTCTTAGCTATATTTCACCATCATCAGCTCGTTCACTGCTTGAGAGTATAGGTGTTATTAAATTTTTTAAATTTGTTATGCCTGTAAAAAATTATATTTATAAAATAAAATATAATGTTATGAAGGAACATATAAATAAATTATATATTTATAGTCTTATTATACGTAATGTAAGAAAATTGGACAAATATTGTACGAATTGTATTTTATTTTTTATTATATTAATAATAATACAATTATACAATTATGTAATTAAATATGTAATGTATGTAATATGTAATTAAATAATTTATTATTAATTGTATATTTTGACTTAAACAATATGATTATACATACAAATTATGTAAATATTTGTAGTGTGCTTGCCAATACCTTTCTTTTGATACCAAACTGTGATAATTATCTCGATTTAATTTTTTTAGATGTTAGAATCTGAGGTGTAATTTTCGAAATACATAATTTTGAAAAAAATTATATAGCCTATGTTACCCGCGGCATCATTACGAATCTATTGACACATCATTTATTAAAATCGGACCAGTAGTTTAGACGCTACGAGGGAACAAACATACATACATACATAGATTGCCAAAATCATTACTCTTCCTTTTGGCTTCGCCGTAGTCGGGTAAAAAGAGTGTGTCAACTCAGATCAAGTTAAGAAATTAAAAACAGTATGTAGGTAGTTTTAAAAATTACCACATGCGTGTATTCCTTTGCTTAGTCATTAATTAATAGTGATTTAATTGAAATAATTATTATAAAACAACTATGTGCATTGAAAAGTGGATTTACTAATATTTACATAATATTTTATAAACTTACCAAATCATGTCGGAAGTAATACTTAGTAGAGTTACATTCTCTTTGGTCGGAAGAATAGAAAAATGTGAAAATTTTGTTCTTTTACTTGAATTAGGCTGGGACTATATGCTCCGGAATCCGGCACGCCGGTGTCCAATGTTCGATTTTCAACTCTATTGTATTAGCGCAGAGTTCTATTATCAGTGCTCTGAATTTTCACCGGCGTGCCGGATTCCGGAGCATATAATCCCAGCCTTGAGAACGAACGCGTCGGCCAATCAGAGCACTGAGGCAGGCTTCTTAACTTTTTTACAAACGCGCGTCGGGCGGCACAGGCATCATGTGTAATCAGCCACGAAATGCTATAATACTACATTTTGTTGGTTTTGCTGCCTGAGCATACTTCGATACAGCCCGTTCAGAGTTTTTTTTATCTCGGAGTTTGTTATGAGAGTATGTATCCCCAAGTCTTCGACATAAAAGTCTTGAAACAGATGTCAAATAATTCTGAACGGTCTGTAGTGTTTTGCAGGTGATTCAGTTTATGTTTGTTGGGATGGTAGCCTGGGAACACACGCATTTAATTTGACATCTTTTAAAGATCCTTTAAGGATGTCAAATTCAGTGGAATTTCACGAAATCGTATGAAAGTGTCAGATCGATTTGATATATTCGGGATCTGAACAATTCAGCACGTGTGTGGGATGCATCACGCATGTGTTTGGAAGGGGAACTTGGCGTCCGACGTGAATTTGACATCTTTAAAGGACGTGAAATTAAGCACGCGTGTTGCCAGACTATTGTGCTATACTCTCCGTCCAGTCTGCAAATCCAAGGCCGCGGCCATGAAGCGGACTTGTAGGGAAAAATTATGAATGATTTACACTAATGACGGACATTAGTACCGGTGCTGGATTCGCAGGCTGGACCGTGAATATGGAACTTAATACCCTAACTTTTTGGTGTGATACTTTGAAATAATGCTCGTATAATATTTTGGCTTGTTTGTATGTCACTTTGACGTAATATACAGACCAGTAGCGTGGCCTGCTCCTCATCCCTCGGGCATTGCGCGGAGGGCGAGTTGCGCGGGTTCTTGTACACGCGGCCATCATCATCAGCGTCGGGCCGAGTCGTGTCCTCGTCCTCCTCCTCCGCCGTGCCGTGGGGGAGGGACGACACTGGAAGAAGAAGAAGAAACGTCATTTATCGCCATATTTTTTTTAAATATAGCGGTATAGCATAAAACCATTAGCAGTGTCAGTGATTTACAGGCTGGACCGTGAGTAAGACACTTAAATCGTCAAGTCCAAAATCTAGTTGTGGCGGACCAATTAGCGCCACAATCCTGAATCGCGCTATCGAAGTTTTCTAAGATCGGCATTATATTAGTATATATGCAACATCCGAAATGCATATAAGTGGGCTTTGGCCTGACCGAGCATACCACCTCGCTCGGTCGGAGATCTCCCTTTGGGGCATCCACTCTTCCCACATAGTCAAAGTCCAAATAAGTCGTTAGTTCAGTCAATGGGTGAAGTCAGTCGATTCAGTAAAGTGATAGACGATTTACTAAAGGGATAAATTTAGGGAGTTTTGGAGAGAACACAAAATAGCACGAATTTTAAAGGTGTACCCACTTGTGCACGTTACCGAATATTTAATGGCTTATATTCTACACTATTACACACTAAGAACCGAAATAACACAAATTTATATAAGAAATACATAAACAACAACGACACATATTGACATTTCCAACATTTAATTCCTTGGCGCCATCTATCGAATAATCTTCGTAACTTCGTATGGTTAGTGTATTTTCGCGCCTACTTATTAATTTACAACAAATATGCCTGACGCCTGCCTGATGGAAAACAAAATTGTCGACCATGGACAGCCGCAACACCAGAAGAGTCCCGAGTTCTCTGTGTGAACTTTATTCATCGAAATATTATTGCTATTTGTAATTGATTGAGAAGTGTGGCTTAAAAATGTGTACCTAACAGAAAACAATGCCAAGTTTTTTTTAAACTACAATCAATTGGCTATGCACAAAATAAACACGATTTTTTGTATCCGGGGTTTAAAATGAAACAGCCGGTTATTTAATCACCGGTTTCACCGAAGCTAGCGGCCGGTTGCCACAAACCGAGCGAGTATCTCGTTAGAAATACAGTTTTTACAACTAAATTGTATTGGCACCGTGCGAAGCCATGGTAGGGAGAGCCAGATCGATCTCAGCGCTCGCAGTGGATGATTTAGGCGTTAAAGGGGGCTGTTTAATATTTCTGAGCAATCAAAATATACGAAAAAATTTTATTTCATTCAATTTTATGCAGCAATATGTTTGCATTTTTTACTTTGGTTGTAAACACAATTACATTGCACGTCTGTCGCGTGTCGAGCTGCAATTATCTGAAATAATAAATTAAGTTATAATTAATAAATTTTTTACTTTTTGGAAAGTAAAAAATGCAAACTTTTAGTAGTTTTTAGAAACTAAAGAGATTTTGCAGCTACTTTAATGATCGCGTAGAATACAAAACAAAATTATATATTTTTTATTTGAACTCGGTTACCAGATGAGTAAACACCGATTTACTTTTCATCTTCTTTTTCTGATCATTTTTCTTCTTCTTTTTGATATATAAAAATGGATTGCAATTCCAATGTCTAGCTAAAACTCGAGAACGACTAGACCGATTCGGATAATTTTGATCTTGAAATAATTGTGGAAGTTCAGGGAGGGTTTAAACGATGAGAAATATTGGAAAAATCGTGGGTAAAATACGAAAAACGACGATCAATTGACTTTCCCATAGTAACTTTTAACTTTTGTCACTGTCAAATAATTATAGGAGCGTCCACGGTTCAGTTTACCTGCTCTGGTTTTTAATTGTTCTAGTTCACAGTTAAGACATAATAACGTCTGTCGGGAGATCCGAAACAGCTAGTATTTAATAAAAAAAATATGTTTAAAAAACTATAAACCTACTACGTAAAAAAAGGGGTCTAAAAAGGTCGCAACAAGAAAATAATTCAAATAGAAATCCAGAAATGCATAGTTACAAAAATGGTCAAGGTAGAGCCGTGGTCGCACACACTAATGGCGTCATCTCTAAGCGTCAGTTCACACCGAGATGCGTGACGTCTAGGTAGAAACTGAAACTGCGTATATCGTCATGTACACATGCATACCCCAAGATAGTTACAGACGGCTGCGTTTTGACATCGACTGTTCCGAACACTAGGTGCGACCACGGCTCTACCTTGACCATTTTTGTAACTATGCATTTCTGGATTTCTATTTGAATTATTTTCTTGTTGCGACCTTTTTAGACCCCTTTTTTACGTAGCGGATTATAGTTTTTTAAACTTATTTTTTTATTTAATATTTTTCCGATTCCCAATCTAACTATTTTTTTTACAAATTATCCACAAGCGGGTAAATTTTTTTACATAAATATTTATAGGTAATAAAGTAACTGAAAAACTGAAATTAAAATGAACTAACCATAGCATACACAGTAAATGACGACTTGATTTGAACTCGAAGAACGATTTATAAAATATAACTATTTGTAATTTATATTCAATAATCGCAATAAACAACATTCAATCATTTCACCAATGCAATTATATCACTTATTCACTTTTAATCGTATTTTGATCTTATACAATAATTGTAGTGCAGCTATACTCTAAGTGTGTTCCGCGGAACCCTAGGGTTCCGCGATACCCCTGTAGGGGTTCCGCAAGAATTTAGAAAAAAAATCAAAACACCTCTCTCTGGTCGAACGTTTTGACTCCGCCCGCCGCGCCGCCGCCGCGCGTATACTTGTGAGCGCGCAGTCCCTTTGATAAAAGCCGCCTCTGAATTAGACACTATAGTTGTGAACAAGCGACTTTCAGCTCTAACTTCAAGTCGAGATTGTTTACAACGTTTTTTTTGTATTTATATTTTTATTTCCGCTTTTTGTTTATCAAAGGCGCCGACTCCAGTATTTTTGAGAATGTTCGAGATCGAGTGTAGGACTAAGTATAAAAGCGGCGATCGCGCGTTGCGCCTCGTCGTACAGACCGACCCTAACACGGGACCGGACCCGAACCCGAGTTCGAGTTCGCATCCTAGTAGTCTAGGTACACTCCTAAATAGTGTCCGCGACCGCGATATTGATATAGAGAGCTCTACCAATACCGCGAACCTCATCGACATTAGGACTTACGCGCGCGAGTCATCCCGACCGTACGCGGAAGGGGAGAGGGACGGCCCTCTCAGTACCGATATCGAACAAATCGAGAGCTCCTCTATCGCGATAACTCGCACGCCGCTAGTCTCTGCTACCGCGCGCGAGCAACCTCACTCATCAGCGAGTGAGGAAGGGGTCGGACCCCTCAGCAGGAGAGACCCGCGTCTCCCCTGTCATAATAATAGCTCTTAATCCGTAGCTGTCCCCAAAATCCGGTTTGAACATCACCCGGGTGATGTTAGGGAGGGTCAAACCCTCCCATCGTCTACCACCAAACAAACTAGCCACCAGGCTAGTTATAGTCCGACTTAGCTACAGCGGTCTTAACCCGACCCTTAGCATAGACCCGTTCGAAAAAAAAAAAAAAAAAAAAAGTTGCGCCTCGTCAGTCAGTTGACGATTAGCGTTCGGAGCGATAAGTTCCTCTACCTACCTACTTACAAGCTGGCTAGCGAATTGCGGAGTTTAAACGTGATATGTAGTGTTTATGGTTCTACTGCCTGCTGTATTCTGATTGTATCAGATTTGTACATTTCTTCTTTGGACTAAACTTAGTCTCTTATAAGCAGTAACGATTGTGCATTATTTTGACCCCATCATCCTGACGTGTAACATTATTAATAAAGAAGAATGGAACGTTGGCTTAAAGGCGTTAAACGTGTTGCAACAACATCTTCTAATGACGCTGGATGTTCAAAAGCAGTACGCGCGGTGAATGCAGCAATTACCGATCCAGACGATGATGCCACGACGTCCACCTCCACGGTTTCAAAGTCGAAAAAAAGGAAGTATGATGAATCATATATCAGTTTCGGATTTGTTGATTCCAACGGCTCACCTCTCTGCATGCTATGTAGTAAACTGCTTCCTAATAGTTCCATGGCACCTGCCAAATTGCGCCGACATTTAGAAACAGTACACCCCGAGTCTTGTCAAATCTAAAATTAGTTATGGATGAAGCGGTAAAAATAATTAATTTTATCAAATCACGACCACTACAATCCCGATTGTTCTCATTATTGTGTGAAGATTATGGCAGCAAACATAAAACACTGCTGCTCCATACAGAAACTACTGTCTCGGGGTAAAACTTTAATAAGGCTATTTGAACTTAGAGCGGAGTTACAAATGTTTCTTTCAGCTGATACTTCTTTTAATTTGAAAGACCGTTTGTATGATAAAACTTGGTTGTTCCGATTGTCTTTTAGTGCGGACATCTTTCAAAAACTAAACGAATTGAATTTATCATTGCAAGGTAAACAGACAACAGTGTTCCAGGCCTATAACAAAATAACTGCCTTCAAAAGAAAATTAGATTTTTGGATTGTTTACGTTGATAAGAGAGAAATAGAAAGCTTTACGTCACTCAGTGAGTTTGTTAGCGATAACGACTCAGAAATGTTTCAAGATGATATGTTTGAAGAATTGGTCCAATATCTCACTTCGATGCGCGCATCTTTTGAAAACTATTTTCCCGAAGAACAGAATACAAAAATAAAACTGAATTCATGGATTCGTAATCCTTTTTCACCCAACTTGCAAAAGCCCAAAAGTATGTCAAACGAGATATATGAATCTCTTTTAGAAATGTCATCAGACACAAGTATGGAGTCACTGTTCAAAACGATGCTTCTCAACGATTTTTGGTGCAGAATTCGTAATGAATATCCAATGCTTGGCAAAATGGCTCTGAATATTCTTCTCCCGTTCCCAACAACATATTTGTGCGAAACAGGATTCTCAACATATGCAGCCACGAAAACAAAATATCGCAATAGACTGGACGCCGAACCTGATATGAGACTGCAACTGTCTTCTATCAAACCTGACATCAACCAATTAATGAAAAATAAAAAACAGCTTCATACCTCCCATTAGTTAGATTTTTTCTTTTTTAATATCTTGTAATAATGTACTTGCCATGTGGCATGTTAAAGTAAGTAATAATCAGTGACTGTTACATTGTACTTTTATTATGTTTATTAATAAAGAATACACTTTTAAAAACTATTGTTTTATTGTAGGGTTCCGTCAAGTATTTTGCTTTACAACAGGGTTCCGTCACCAAAAAAGTTTGAGAACCGCTGTTGTAGTGGAATATATCATAAACATCTAAACACAACGATACCGCGAATCAGAAAAAATTAAGACTCGTATGTGACATCTATCGAACGAGTGAGTAATAAAAGTGCTAGTAATTGATTTCATCTTCATTTTCTTATTAAAATCGGATGAACCAATTAACCGATTTAGATCTAGCTTTTTTTGTTTGAAAGCTGACATAATTAAGAGTGGCCTTAGCTATATTTCACCATCATCAGCTCGTTCACTGCTTGAGAATATAGGTGTTATTTAATTTTTTAATTTGTTATGTATTGCCTGTAAAAAATTATATTTATAAAATAAAATATAATGTTATGAAGGAACATAATATATAAATTATATATTTATAGTCTTATTATACGTAATGTTAGAAAATTGGACAAATATTGAACGAATTGTATTTTAAACGTATATTTTGACTTAAACAATATGATATAATATAATATATATACAAATTATGTAAATATTTGTAGTGTGCTTGCCAAGACCTTTCTTTTGATACCAAACTGTGATAATTATCTCGATTTAATTTTTTTTATATGTTAGAATCTGAGGTTTAATTTTCGAAATACATAATTTTGAAAAAAAATATATATAGCCTATGTTACCCGCGGCATTATTACGAATCTATTGACACCTCATTTATTAAAATCGGACCAGTAGTTTAGACGCTACGAGGGAACAAACATACATACATACATAAACTGCCAATAGTAGATTGTTAACCTAGGGTTGAAAAGAATCAATTCCCGAGGTAGTTAGACCCGGCTAATAGTCCGAGTAGGAATTGATTCTTTTACCCGTGGCAAACACTCTACTTTTCATTTAGAATATGAGGAAAATAAAACTAGTTGTTTGTCTAAACTAGTTATTGATAATAATATATTAGTAGTGCCTATTTAAAATTAATAGTCAAATTAGGACAATTCGTGAAATTAAAAGTTACATTTTTGTTTGGAATATTTATGTTGTTTGATATATTTTGAGAAATTTGGCTGTTCTGGATCAATATTTGGTGTCAATATTTCCCTTGAACTCATTTTTAATATTCAATTCAAATCTTAGCACAAAAGTCCGTCACAGATACGATACATAACAGATTTTAGTATCCCGCCAATTTGTGTTGACTTTTTAAATTTTAAATATGGAACTTGCCGCTCGCCGCGTAATTGTCGCGGCACTCGCGGCTTATTCCGCTCAAAGAAGTTTGCGCTAAATTCACACTGGCTGTTTAGAAAGTCATGTCATTTTTTAATAGTTTTTTTTACATAAAACTCTTCACAGCTGACAGCAGTTCTATTTTTGAAGTTTTGAAGACCCTCGGGCCGGAATGAATTTGTATGAGTTTTTCCCTCCCTATGAAAGGAAAGCAGCATCTTCCACCCAATAATCAGATCAAAACAACACTACTTTTCGAGTATGAGAAATGAAAAATCATTACCCTTCCTTTTGGCTTTGCCGTAGTCGGGTAAAAAGTAGGTAGGTAATGAGAAATTGTGTTGATCTATCGACACTCGTGTGTCTTCCCGGTGCGGTGAGAGATTCTATAACAATTGGCAGCTCGTAAGACTGTGACGTTGTTATGGGCGGATAACGATGCGCACATTAACACCACGTTGCTAATGGCCTTCGGCATCGTTTTTCTCAAATGACAGACGATGTATGAAAAAACGACGACTGCCGAACGACATTGAGATCGTGGTCGTAGTGTGTAGTTGAAATGATAGTAGACTGTATTTAGACGCAATTTACCGCAGAATTTTTGGGGCTCAGTTATAATGGGTAGCGGATAATAGAAACACAGCCTAAGGGTCAATTCACACCGAAACGAAACGACACGTGACGCGGCGCTAGATTTTTAAGATAGGTATTCAAAATTGTACTTTATTCTCTACACTACACGTTTCATTGTAAGAGTTCGAGTGCAGCGCATATGCGGTATTTTCTTTTGAGTCGCGGGTACAGACATCGCGACCTGGTAATATCCTACTACTATAATAAATGTGAAAGTTTGTAAGGTTGGAAGAATACATAGATGGATGGATAGATGTTTGTTACTCTTACATGCAAAAACTACTAGACACATCTTGATAACATTTGGTATGGTAGTAGTTTAGGCTCTGAATTTACACATGGGCTACTTTTTATCTCGAAAAAGTAGTGTTCTCGTAGGATAATCTATGTGCGCGGGCGGAGCCGCGGGCAAAAGTAGCTCTGTATAAATCAGCTGTTTTACAAATTCAAACATTGGACTGTCAGGGGGCCTAGCAGAAACATTTGACAGCGGCGTACACGTAAGGTTTTCGAATGAAACTTGTGTGGGCGCTGTCATTATTTTAACAGATTTTCGTACAATTCTCATTCGATAACGTTATGTTTACGCCGCTGTCAAATGTTTCTGTTCCTGCTAGGCCAACAGGTCTACCGCACGAGCTGCTCAACATCCATCCATCTAACAACATGTCGCTAATCGCTACCGCTCCGCCACTCTCCGTCCCACGTCTCCGAGCTAACAACTCACGTTACATAAGGCGGGAGAATCCGCGGGCGGAAGGTACATCGTGGTGTGTAGTATCGCTAACAATGATCGGGTTACGTCGTCAGCCGTCACACAATATTATGTGGTTCTCGCTGATTCTGTTATATCACGAGAACTTAATATTAATAATATACACTCGTATATTACATATATCAAATGTATCATATTATACAGTAAATATGAAATTGTCACAAATGAAATCAGCAAAAAAAAAAGCTGATATTTATTTATAGGAAGTAACATAATGGTTACCTTTAAAATTCTACTTGAGTTTTCTAAAGTAATTATAATATTTATTTCTTTACCAGCTGGTGCTCGCAATTTCGTTTGCGTGGAACTAAAAAAAAGAACATCAGCTATCTGCCAGTGAAAGTCCGGTGAAAATCGGTCCAGCCGATTCAGGGATAAGCCGGAACAAACAGACAGACAGATGGACAGACAGAAATAAAATAAAAATAATTTTTATTGTAAGTACCGTATACTTTACACTTTCATATGCATTTAGTGCAAAGCTGTTAATTTAAAATTACAAACAGTCACTTCAATTTTATTTATTTGTATAGCTGTGGACATGGCCTTTCTTAAGTTCGCTATACACCTACCCCCTTACTAACCTACTTACCCCCTTGGCACTTCTGTCTTTGTCTGTCAAATAGCGGACATTAACGACGAGACACAAACCTACGAAGAAGAATAAAACATGGAAGGAGTACTAAAATCTGTCTAATTTGCTAAGGCCTACGAGCAAGCTACGAGCGGGAATCAAAATCGAAATGTCTACTACGAGGCTACGAGAATTGCTACGAGATTTGCTACGAGACGTGTATCAGTGCTAACTTCTGACTTAATTAAGTAAACCCCGAATTGTCAAGCAGTGAGCGAGCTGATGGTGATGTTTTATAGCTAAGAACACTCTCGATCATGGCCGCATTAAAACACAAAAACTAGATCAAAATCGGTTCATTCGTTAGGGAGATACGACGCCACGGACAGACAGACAGTCACGTCAAACTTGTAACACCCCACTTTTTGCGGCGGAGGTTAAAAAATAAATATTACTATGGCAACATCTAGTTATTGTAATTAATGGCCTTCGGATATCTTCTTTTTTCTTTGGAAATAACAGACGATGTATGAAAAACGACGATTGCCGAGAGACATTCGTGATCGTACAATACGTGTCATTTGAACATAGTCTATTCGCGTCAAGAAGACAGTTAAATGTCAAAAAAAATAAATTACCAATGACGCATAAGCCGTGTGAATCACATTATTCAATTATTTTGACACTAAAAGTACGCGTGACTTTTTTAAATTTTACTGAAGCGCGAATAGACTAATAATTTGCAATTTTACTTGATTGGATTATCTGATTCATAAATCGAGAAGTGGGTGCACCACCCAGCTCGGCAATTTTGAAGTCTGAGACATATTATGGGCGTTTTTACCCGGTTATGAAAAGTTGCGACCACAAACTTAAATACTATTATATTACATAAATGTTGCCCGCTACTTCGTGCGCGCAAAAAGGAATCCCGCAGGAACCGTACATTTTTTTGCGATGAAAAGCCTATTGCCTTTCCCGTGGTCTACTCTATATTTCTGACAAATTTCATCAAAATCCATCCAGTAGTTTTGGAGCCTTTTCAATGCAAACAAACAAACTAACTTTTCTGTTTTTTTATTTTCTCTCTTTTCTTAACTCTTTATTATATTAATATAGACAAATTTCATCAATATTTCGTTTTCTGTAATTGTTCGCGCCAACAATAAGCGCGACGTTTAGAATAAACACAAAGGACATCACTACGTGATGTATGGCCGACCGACTCGGGGGCGCTGTCAGAGAGTGACGAACACTTGCAATTAGATCCCCTCCCGCGCCGGATGCATTTTCAGCTCATCCCGAAACCTAGTGAACGCGAACGCGTGTGCGCATATTTATTTGTGCTCGTTAATATAATACCAAATTCGCCGGCGAACCGCGATAAATCTATCGATAATCCGCTCAACAGCTGTGTAGTGTAGTGAGAAGAAACCTCCGCCCAGATACAGAACCACCAGCTCAACAATAAGGTCAGTCCCAGATTTCTCCAGCCCTCACATTAACCTATATACCTACTTCCCTCAGCTCAAAGTCGTATGTGTAAGTTCCTAGCTTACACATTTCTGGGTCCATCGAGCCTTCGTGAAGCCCTTCTCCCTATTACCGGCGTTGGGCCTCATTAGAACCAGCACCTACAGTTCCACTCCGCCCAAATCTGCACATAAAATCAGCTCGATTATTTATATTTTGTCCAATTAATTCTGGCCAGGCCGCCCCGCCATTTTAAAACCAAGTTACAGTCCATTCCCAATATCAATTCGGCACATTTAACATTAAACCCCTATTCTGTACTTTGATATTAACCTATATGTTAATTATTTAAATTATTTTGTGCATATTTCGGCCCATAAATTCATAGGAAAAACCCAAAAAAAAAAAATAAAAAAAAATAGTGGGTAGGTTGTCGGCTTATTGTCGAACAAAGAACTCGAACATTCCAGAACTTCCCTAACGTACCTAATACATAATTTCTGCCAATAATATCTCATATAATTTTCTCAGCTCTTAATTACTTACAAAATATTTTAATGTTTGACTCGCATATAAAATAAGTAATAACTAGTGCGTATTGTGAATTACGTTCGGCTCATAACAGAATTCTAAATCGTCGTTGCATTACTAAGTATTTTATCTATATATAACGTTTATATCTTCATATTCTCAATTTTTAAAACACAATATTAATTAACTTAGCATTATTTTAATAGTTATGAGTCGCATAACATCTCAAGTGCCCATACAAACATCGTCGGCTCGCTTCGGTACTTGATTTTGTGCATTCTGTAGGTAATAGGTACCTACACGGCGCCCGTGCGAACAACAGCTGTTACATTCATTCTCAATTAGGTATTCTTCATAGAATAAATAGTGACCTTCACATTGAATTCATATCTTATCTACGTTCTGTGTCTATACAAAAATATTATTAGGTGTTACGTTACAGCTGTTTTAAATAAGAATTCTTATCGACGTTCTGTGTTTATACAAATATATTATAGGTGTTACGTTACAGCTGTTTTGAATAAGTCGGCACACTGTTGAGATTGAGACTGCTCATACCTACTTGCATTGTTTTTCATTGCGTTGTTTTGTTTCTAACGCGCCCGCTAAGATTTGTTTATATTCAAACTTCAGGACATTAATATGATATTACAGACGACTTCTAACGCATTAATCTCCGCTCATCAAACATACACTAGTACTATATTGGCATCAGACGATCGGTCAGCTCATTTGTTAATTAACTCGTACACATTTTATGATAAAATTGTATACATTGTCGGCACATTATTAAAATCTATTTTCTGCGTTTTAATTAATTGCGCGCGTATTTTCCGCTTATTGCTTTTAAATATTTAACTTAGTTACACGCATATATTTTTAAACATGCCTACAAAATCGCAAGCGGCCATATTTAGGCAAACTATAAAATCTATTAGTAGGCTCAGACGTTTTGGGTCACGTTTTAGATGGTACTAAGATTGCTTTGGGCCCGGGGAAGCCCATAGCCTTCGCCACGATTTTTGATTTTGCACTCATAGGACTCGTTGAGCACTCATGCGATTCACCTGTAGCTCAAGTTGGCTCTGCTCATGTTACTCATACTCATTATACTCAGTCGGCTCACTCTACACATTCTGCTCATTCTACTCATGATATTTGCATGGATAAAAACTCCGCCCCATCGTTTACAAACATTTGAATCAAATAGAGTAACAAAAATTAACTCAAATTCACTCACACTTAAGTGGCGTCATGTACCTTCCAAATTAAATCCTGCTGACTGTGCAAGCAGAGGATTATCAGTTCAAGCTCTCTCCGCTCATGATTTATGGTGGTCTCCTCCTTGGCTCAAATTGCCAGAGGATACCTGGCCCAAGATGCCTTCAGCTCATACTCGACAAGACTTGCCAGGGCTCAAACCAAAATACGTACCATGCAATTTCTCGATACCCGGTGTCGATAGTGATCTGCTCACTCGCTTCAGCTCTTTAGAAAAACTAACTGGTGTCACTGCCTACATGAGGCGATTCATTCGTAACTGTAAACTAAATTCAAACTCGCGACAACTAGGCCCTCTAACTGTAAGTGAACGTAGAGAAGCATTACTCTTCTGGATCCGCTCTGTACAGCAGAATGCATTCGCAGAAGATATTCACCGCCTGCAAACCGATAGAATCTGCACAGTACGACTACAACGTCTGTCGCCTTTTACGCAGGACGGTCTCCTCAGAGTAGGAGGTAGACTCACTCGTTCGGAACTCACATACGATGCTCAACACCCATTCATTTTGCCTAGTTCTAGTCCGCTCGTAGACCTCATAATAGATCACTATCATCGCATACACTGCCACCCTGGCACGGACATGCTACATGCTATTTTACGTCAGCAATTTTGGATATTATCTGCCCGCCGCATTATAAGGCACAGAACGTTTAAATGCATAAGATGTTTCCGTTGCCGCGCTCAGCCCGAAGTACCTATCATGGCTGACCTGCCAGCTGATAGAGTCATACCTCAGCCCGTATTTAGTCACGTATCAACAGATTTCGCCGGACCGTTTCTGCTCAAATCAAGTCAATTACGTAATGCTAAGTTAATTAAGGGATATTTTTGCATATTTGTTTGCCTCACTACAAAGGCGGTTCACTTAGAACCAGTCTCATCGCTCACTGCCGAAGCGTTTATTGCAACATTACAAAGGTTCTGCTCACGTCGCGGGCTTCCGGTATTGATACGTTCAGATTGTGGCACAAATTATGTAGGAGCTAGGAATTATCTACTAGAGGTACAACAATTTCTCAATGACAATAACGACGCCATTTCTCATAAACTCTCAACTCAAAATATAACTTGGTTACTCAATCCGCCTAAAGCCCCATGGATGGGAGGTATCCATGAGATTAATGTTAAATCCACAAAGCAACTTCTATACCGTGTTATCGGTGAGCAACACCTCACTTTCGAGGAATTCTTAACTCTGCTCACTAGAATCGAAGCTGTGTTAAACTCTCGGCCCATCAGTCCACTTTCGTCCGATCCCACGGACTATCAGCCCCTTACTGCTGGCCACTTTCTCATTGGCCGTCCGCTCACAGCTCTCCCCGAGCTGACTCTAGATGAAAGAGTAATATCTCCGCTCAAACGCTTTCAGCTCATTCAATCACTCTCTCAGCGCTTTTGGAACCTTTGGACCAAGTCCTACCTCCATACCCTTCAAATCCGCTCCAAATGGCTTTCCTCTTCCTCTCCACCCAAAATTGGAGAACTGGTTCTGCTCAAGGAGGACAATTTGCCTCCTCTACAATGGAAGATGGGAAGAATCTCACGTCTGCTACCTGGGAAGGATGGAGTCATCAGAGTTGTGGACTTCGACACGACTCAAGGCCAGCTGCGGAGGCCTGTCGGCAAGATTGCCCGGCTCCCACTGGATTCTGCTCAGGATGGGGCTCAGCTCGCCGCCTGTGCGGCCCCCCCAGGATGTTCGCGCCAACAATAAGCGCGACGTTTAGAATAAACACAAAGGACATCACTACGTGATGTATGGCCGACCGACTCGGGGGCGCTGTCAGAGAGTGACGAACACTTGCAATTAGATCCCCTCCCGCGCCGGATGCATTTTCAGCTCATCCCGAAACCTAGTGAACGCGAACGCGTGTGCGCATATTTATTTGTGCTCGTTAATATAATACCAAATTCGCCGGCGAACCGCGATAAATCTATCGATAATCCGCTCAACAGCTGTGTAGTGTAGTGAGAAGAAACCTCCGCCCAGATACAGAACCACCAGCTCAACAATAAGGTCAGTCCCAGATTTCTCCAGCCCTCACATTAACCTATATACCTACTTCCCTCAGCTCAAATTCGTATGTGTAAGTTCCTAGCTTACACATTTCTGGGTCCATCGAGCCTTCGTGAAGCCCTTCTCCCTATTACCGGCGTTGGGCCTCATTAGAACCAGCACCTACAGTTCCACTCCGCCCAAATCTGCACATAAAATCAGCTCGATTATTTATATTTTGTCCAATTAATTCTGGCCAGGCCGCCCCGCCATTTTAAAACCAAGTTACAGTCCATTCCCAATATCAATTCGGCACATTTAACATTAAACCCCTATTCTGTACTTTGATATTAACCTATATGTTAATTATTTAAATTATTTTGTGCATATTTCGGCCCATAAATTCATAGGAAAAACCCAAAAAAAAAAAAAAAAAAAAAAATAGTGGGTAGGTTGTCGGCTTATTGTCGAACAAAGAACTCGAACATTCCAGAACTTCCCTAACGTACCTAATACATAATTTCTGCCAATAATATCTCATATAATTTTCTCAGCTCTTAATTACTTACAAAATATTTTAATGTTTGACTCGCATATAAAATAAGTAATAACTAGTGCGTATTGTGAATTACGTTCGGCTCATAACAGAATTCTAAATCGTCGTTGCATTACTAAGTATTTTATCTATATATAACGTTTATATCTTCATATTCTCAATTTTTAAAACACAATATTAATTAACTTAGCATTATTTTAATAGTTATGAGTCGCATAACATCTCAAGTGCCCATACAAACATCGTCGGCTCGCTTCGGTACTTGATTTTGTGCATTCTGTAGGTAATAGGTACCTACACGGCGCCCGTGCGAACAACAGCTGTTACATTCATTCTCAATTAGGTATTCTTCATAGAATAAATAGTGACCTTCACATTGAATTCATATCTTATCTACGTTCTGTGTCTATACAAAAATATTATTAGGTGTTACGTTACAGCTGTTTTAAATAAGAATTCTTATCGACGTTCTGTGTTTATACAAATATATTATAGGTGTTACGTTACAGCTGTTTTGAATAAGTCGGCACACTGTTGAGATTGAGACTGCTCATACCTACTTGCATTGTTTTTCATTGCGTTGTTTTGTTTCTAACGCGCCCGCTAAGATTTGTTTATATTCAAACTTCAGGACATTAATATGATATTACAGACGACTTCTAACGCATTAATCTCCGCTCATCAAACATACACTAGTACTATATTGGCATCAGACGATCGGTCAGCTCATTTGTTAATTAACTCGTACACATTTTATGATAAAATTGTATACATTGTCGGCACATTATTAAAATCTATTTTCTGCGTTTTAATTAATTGCGCGCGTATTTTCCGCTTATTGCTTTTAAATATTTAACTTAGTTACACGCATATATTTTTAAACATGCCTACAAAATCGCAAGCGGCCATATTTAGGCAAACTATAAAATCTATTAGTAGGCTCAGACGTTTTGGGTCACGTTTTAGATGGTACTAAGATTGCTTTGGGCCCGGGGAAGCCCATAGCCTTCGGCACGATTTTTGATTTTGCACTCATAGGACTCGTTGAGCACTCATGCGATTCACCTGTAGCTCAAGTTGGCTCTGCTCATGTTACTCATACTCATTATACTCAGTCGGCTCACTCTACACATTCTGCTCATTCTACTCATGATATTTGCATGGATAAAAACTCCGCCCCATCGTTTACAAACATTTGAATCAAATAGAGTAACAAAAATTAACTCAAATTCACTCACACTTAAGTGGCGTCAT
Organism: Phengaris alcon alcon; assembly: GCA_037179445.1. Taxonomy (NCBI): domain Eukaryota; kingdom Metazoa; phylum Arthropoda; class Insecta; order Lepidoptera; family Lycaenidae; genus Phengaris; species Phengaris alcon. Next base: position 615,272 of record JAYRCH010000567.1, on the reverse strand, counting down.
GTACCTTCCAAATTAAATCCTGCTGACTGTGCAAGCAGAGGATTATCAGCTCAAGCTCTCTCCGCTCATGATTTATGGTGGTCTCCTCCTTGGCTCAAATTGCCAGAGGATACCTGGCCCAAGATGCCTTCAGCTCATACTCGACAAGACTTGCCAGGGCTCAAACCAAAATACGTACCATGCAATTTCTCGATACCCGGTGTCGATAGTGATCTGCTCACTCGCTTCAGCTCTTTAGAAAAACTAACTGGTGTCACTGCCTACATGAGGCGATTCATTCGTAACTGTAAACTAAATTCAAACTCGCGACAACTAGGCCCTCTAACTGTAAGTGAACGTAGAGAAGCATTACTCTTCTGGATCCGCTCTGTACAGCAGAATGCATTCGCAGAAGATATTCACCGCCTGCAAACCGATAGAATCTGCACAGTAAGACTACAACGTCTGTCGCCTTTTACGCAGGACGGTCTCCTCAGAGTAGGAGGTAGACTCACTCGTTCGGAACTCACATACGATGCTCAACACCCATTCATTTTGCCTAGTTCTAGTCCGCTCGTAGACCTCATAATAGATCACTATCATCGCATACACTGCCACCCTGGCACGGACACGCTACATGCTATTTTACGTCAGCAATTTTGGATATTATCTGCCCGCCGCATTATAAGGCACAGAACGTTTAAATGCATAAGATGTTTCCGTTGCCGCGCTCAGCCCGAAGTACCTATCATGGCTGACCTGCCAGCTGATAGAGTCATACCTCAGCCCGTATTTAGTCACGTATCAACAGATTTCGCCGGACCGTTTCTGCTCAAATCAAGTCAATTACGTAATGCTAAGTTAATTAAGGGATATTTTTGCATATTTGTTTGCCTCACTACAAAGGCGGTTCACTTAGAACCAGTCTCATCGCTCACTGCCGAAGCGTTTATTGCAACATTACAAAGGTTCTGCTCACGTCGCGGGCTTCCGGTATTGATACGTTCAGATTGTGGCACAAATTATGTAGGAGCTAGGAATTATCTACTAGAGGTACAACAATTTCTCAATGACAATAACGACGCCATTTCTCATAAACTCTCAACTCAAAATATAACTTGGTTACTCAATCCGCCTAAAGCCCCATGGATGGGAGGTATCCATGAGATTAATGTTAAATCCACAAAGCAACTTCTATACCGTGTTATCGGTGAGCAACACCTCACTTTCGAGGAATTCTTAACTCTGCTCACTAGAATCGAAGCTGTGTTAAACTCTCGGCCCATCAGTCCACTTTCGTCCGATCCCACGGACTATCAGCCCCTTACTGCTGGCCACTTTCTCATTGGCCGTCCGCTCACAGCTCTCCCCGAGCTGACTCTAGATGAAAGAGTAATATCTCCGCTCAAACGCTTTCAGCTCATTCAATCACTCTCTCAGCGCTTTTGGAACCTTTGGACCAAGTCCTACCTCCATACCCTTCAAATCCGCTCCAAATGGCTTTCCTCTTCCTCTCCACCCAAAATTGGAGAACTGGTTCTGCTCAAGGAGGACAATTTGCCTCCTCTACAATGGAAGATGGGAAGAATCTCACGTCTGCTACCTGGAAAGGATGGAGTCATCAGAGTTGTGGACTTGGACACGACTCAAGGCCAGCTGCGGAGGCCTGTCGGCAAGATTGCCCGGCTCCCACTGGATTCTGCTCAGGATGGGGCTCAGCTCGCCGCCTGTGCGGGCCCCCCAGGATGTTCGCGCCAACAATAAGCGCGACGTTTAGAATAAACACAAAGGACATCACTACGTGATGTATGGCCGACCGACTCGGGGGCGCTGTCAGAGAGTAACGAACACTTGCAATTAGATCCCCTCCCGCGCCGGATGCATTTTCAGCTCATCCCGAAACCTAGTGAACGCGAACGCGTGTGCGCATATTTATTTGTGCTCGTTAATATAATACCAAATTCGCCGGCGAACCGCGATAAATCTATCGATAATCCGCTCAACAGCTGTGTAGTGTAGTGAGAAGAAACCTCCGCCCAGATACAGAACCACCAGCTCAACAATAAGGTCAGTCCCAGATTTCTCCAGCCCTCACATTAACCTATATACCTACTTCCCTCAGCTCAAAGTCGTATGTGTAAGTTCCTAGCTTACACAGTAATTAATTATTTAGTTCACTTCATGAGGGAATTGGGATATACAATTAATCATAACATTTATATGAATGCGACTTGTGCCTACGTAATCTAATTACGCATATATCTAACCTAATTTAATTTATTGACGCCGTAGGTTTTCCCATAGTAAAATCCCAATGTCCTTTGACAGACTTAGTCAAGTTAAGCGAAGTGACGAAACTGTTTCAACTTGATCCTTACGAGCTTACATACGTGCAAGGACCTCGGCACCGATGGATTTATTTTTTTTGCCGCCGTCAGGTACTGCGGCGCTGCGGTAGAAAAATCCGTATTAATCCTAAGGCCGCTGCCTCGAATTTTGCGGTAAGCGGCGCGGCTGCGGCGCGGCGGCGGGCGATGACAGCAGCGGCCACCCGCGCGCCTTAGTCTGGGACTATGTACCGGATTCAGGCGGGCCCGGGAAAATTCAGAGCACTGAAAATATAACTCTGCACTAATACAATAGTCTTGAAAATCGAAGTGTCGAGTGTCTAGCTGTCACCGGGTGTTTTTTCAATTAGTGTCCAAACTTTGAATATAATAAACTTTTACTATGTAGACATTGACATTTGACTCAACACTTGTGTGTTCGATTTTTAGCTCCTTTGTAGTAGCGCAGATATCTATTTTCAATGCTCTGAATTCCGGATCGTATAGTCCCAGCCTTAATCACCGCTTGACAGAAGTGCATTTCTGACAAGCGGTAGCTATGGCTGCTGTCACTGCCCGCCGCCGCGCCGCCGCCGCGCCGCAGCCGTGTTACTCACCGCGAAACTCGAGGCAGTGGCGTAATGCAGTGCCACTTGCCAGTGCTATGAATCTAAATCTAGTATTTCGTAGCTAATTTCTAACAGAGTCTACGATGCTTTGTCTTAAACATGTTTAAATAACTACAAAGTATTTGCTAAGTTTAGAGTTTGGACAAAATATCATCTTGGGTATTTTTCAAGACTTGTTAGTTATTCATAGACACGAATATTTACGAGGTTTTAGGATTATATCACAATATTATATGTCGTATATTCTATGCATATTTTATGGATGTACTATAAAGTACCAGCTCCCAATTATTCAGAAGTTCGCTTGTTTATGAGATAACATATGTTAGCGAGTAACTAGACGTCAGTTTAACCGGAACATAACCCTGTATTAGCATCGCACAGCTTTAAACATGTAAATCTGACAAGACATAGTTTAATTAGGTTTTGTTGCATTTATGTATGCAGTTTGTTATAGCAAAGGGAGACTTCCTTTGGTCTTGTAAATTGAATTGGAAAATATGACTTGAAAGTTACTTTGCGAATAAGACGACGTTACTAGACGACTACATGTATGACGTATTTAGTTTAAGTCCTATGCAAAAACATTCATAATGGTAAGTATGAACTTAAACGCACAAATATCGGAGATGTTTACAAATATGTTCCTGCGGCCTTATACTTCATACACATTTACCTAATCGCGACGTCACAGTTAAGTTCGGCTTTTGCGGAGCGTTTTCACGAGACTTGCGAAATTTTGAAAAAATTGCTGTAATGAAAAATGAAAATGACATTGACAACTCGTGAAGGCAGCCATTTTAAAAGAAGAAGAAGACCAATGACAGTTTCTTCTTACTCTCCTTTTTGGTTTGGTTGGTAGTTGTTGCAGTTGCGTACAGATTTGGATATAAATATAACTAAAAATAAATTGATACACATTCCCTAGTGTCGTGACCTACATTCACGACCTCTGCCGGCTCTCGGGTCATGGTCAAGAGACTCTCGATGTCCTCCCCCCTCCCGAGAAGCAAGTACCTCTCAATTACCTAATGTCTGTTGACCTTCATAGAGTCTGCGTTTCACCTGAACAAGAGCCATCTTGAATTTTAATAAATTTTTTTTATTAAAAAATTGTAAAGTAATTTAAACTTAGCTATATTCATCACGAGAATCAAACTAGTAGTCTCGAAACACTGAAGTAGTATCACTACTAAATAAACCGAAACTATAAACTCAAGCAACTCTCCAAGCAATTAACCTTCAATCAAAGTTCCCGAAAGTTCCAGAGTCCTGAAAGTTCCGAGCTGATACTTGCGTCGGGCACAATTAGCGACAAGTGGGCTTAGTGGGACTCCTAGTTAGGAATGTTACTAATTAATCTTGGGTAAGTCCTAAGCTTCGCAAAATTAAAGCGAAATTATGTCGCCACCCACCTAAAGGGACTAGATGTATTAAGTACAACAGACGGCAGGACTAGTTTCAAAGAAATCGGGTACTTGAGTGTCCCTGGTTTATTTGTTAAGGTCAGCTCACAACGAGAGGCGACGCAGCGCGGCATTTTTTAGATAACGATTCAAAATTAAACTTTATTCTGTACACAAGAAGATATCTACACGGTTCATTGCAAGAGCGGCGCCGCGCAGTTGCGCTGCATCGTGTCTCGGTGTTAACTGGCACACACACTGGCGCACACACTGGCGCACACACTGGCGCACACACTGGCGCACACACTGGCCACACTCGTACATGTCCGTTTTACTTTAAAGTGTATTTATTAGTACTAGTCATCTTAGCCAGAAAAAAGGGGTCAACCTCGGAATCGAAGAATGCTTACACACGTACCGATTTGGTCTGGAGCAGACCATTATAACAGCACGATCAGTGCCGGATTAAGGTAACTTGGTGCCCTAAGCAATCTTTCCTTGTGGGCCCCCGTATCCTTAGGTAAGGGATGGTGAGACTTTACGTATTAACGTGCCATTTTTCTAAAAAAAAATTCTAATGAGGTCATAGACGTGCCATCAAATAATTTTTCTTTGTGATTCAGATGCGTATTAAAAGATTTGACGCTCCTGGTCATTTATATTTACTGCTAATTTATTTAGCAGTAGCGGATTCAACTATCAAAAACTTATGTTTGTTTTACAATTTTAAATCTGATTATGCTTTAAAACCTATTTGAAAGACTTTATACTTCGGAAAAATACATTAAAATTAATTTCTGAAACCGAACGTCGATATGAATGAATATAATATTTTCATTATGTTATATTTTTTTTATATTTTACCTTTCCAAACCTGTTGAAACTCACACTACACTCGGAAAAGTACACTTAAATCAATGGCCTAAAACTGAACGTCAGTACCAAATATTCCAATATGTCTTTACGTCAAACATTTTATAGATTAAAGTCTGTTCAAACTTTAAACCCTGAAAGACGGTGAACTTCAGAAAATACAATGAAATCAACCAACCTAAATAAAACAGAATATCAATACTAAATTATATTATAATACTTACTTTATGTCAAACGCGAGCGAGCAAAGCGAGCGATCAAATTTTTTTCCTATTTTGACTGTAAAATTTAAATCTGTTCAAATTCTAAACTCTAAAAGACTGTGCACATTAAAAGAAAACATTGCGGTTTAGAGGTAGGTAACAGATGCGGACGAAGCGAAATCCTTAAAAAACACATTTTCGGTGTTAGTATGTTGTAAATATGAATTTTCTTGTTAAAATATAAAAAAAGCTACATTACGAATATAGAGATTAAACGGCCAGATTAATGCGACTATAGGGACGCGTCTTAGGTATGATGTGTTTAGTGTTATTAACATAAGTTGGCATTATAATATTTTTTGTGTTTTTGTGCTTAACTTATGCCATTTTGCATAAACTTACTATCTGGTAGTTGGAAACTGTTTCCTGCCACTGCCGAGTACTCAAAATCCTATGTTGACAACACTGATTACGCAAAAAACGTCTCTCGTCAATCGTCGTGTCATTTCGGTCGCCGACAAAAGCGCGCGGATTTTGAAAGTTCGTGAGCACATTTTTTTCTCAGGCGTCTCTGGGTCCCTAGACGGGATGCCCTAAACAATTGCTTTATTTGCCTATATGCTAATCCGGCACTGAGCACGACACTCGTGTGTTTGGTTTTCAGCTTTATAATATTAGCACAGAGTTCTATTTACAGTGTATTCCGATTTTTGTTCAATGTTCCAAATCTCAAAAATATTTATCCCCAAACTTAAATAAACTGATAAACAAATAAAAAAATAATGTTCTGTAATATTATTCTGTCCCATATACATTAAAATATACTTCCAAAAGTTTATTTTCCTATAGGTTGACATTTCAAACCACTTGTCAATATAACAGATCAATAGCTTAGTTTAATTAAAAACAAGAAAATACAAACCTCTAAAAATTTCCCAAAAAAACCTCTAAGTGTTGCCAACAACCAAATCCGTGGTCTGCTACGGACCAAATCCGTACGTGTATTAAAGCATTTACACAATAAGTTGAATTTTTGTACAAACATTTATAAATGACAACAGATACCTTTTGAGCATAGATGTACAAAATTTTCTTAATTCATCAAAGTTTTAGAGACATTCAAAGTCACATTTTTTTTTTTCGAAAGGGTCTACGCTAAGGGTCGGGTTAAGACCGCTGTAGCTAAATCGGACTATAACTAGCCTGGTGGCTAGTTTATTAGGTAAGAGTCGATGGGAGGGTTTGACCCTCCCTAACATCACCCGGGTGATGTTCAGACCGGATATTGGGGACAGCTACGGATTGTGAGCTATTATTATGACAGGGGAGACGCGGGTCTCTCATGCTAAGGGGTCCAACCCCTTTCTCGCTCGCTGAGGAGTGAGGTTGCTCGCGCGCGGTAGCAAAAACTAGCGGCGTGCGAGTTATCGCGATAGAGGAGCTCTCGTTTTTATCGGTATCGGTACTGAGAGGGTCGTCCCTCTCCCCTTCCGCGTATGGTCGGGATGACTCGCGCGCGTAAGTCCTAATGTCGATGAGGTTCGCGGTATTGGTAGAGCTCTCTATATCATCATATTTTGGTGTGTACCTAGACTACTAGGATGCGAACTTGAACTCGGGTTCGGGTCCGGTCCCGTGTTAGGGTCGGTCTGTACGTCTGTACGTGTTGTCGTGTCGGATGTGGGACCTCGGGATAGGCGCTGGCGTCGACCCCGGTGCGATACTAACCTCGCGGGTGCGTGTGGTTTGTGTTTACGTAACTGTACACAGTACGTTACGTATTTTGTGATCGGGTCAACAGGATCGGCTAAGATATGCTTAGGCCGTTTGTACGGGTGTCGGAAAGTCTGTGCGTCGTGATTATAGTCCAGTGCCTTTTTGATAAGGGGGTTTGGGTGATTTTTGCCTTTATCAAAGAATCTCTCTACGAGTTCCTTGATATAGGCTTTAATAGTGACGAGTGTCACATTTTTACTTCATTGGACCATATTATATAATATCTTATATTATATAATATCTTATATTATATAATATCTGCCTCTTCCTACCTCAATTCACTGGAAAATAATTCAATATAATTAAAATCGATTCGACTAACTGTTTCAAAACTAATTTAAATAATAACCGAAAAAGTATAAACTACAATTTCAAAAAAATCGATTCCAATAAAGTACCGTCTACATACAGTATTTAGTTTCAGAACAAAATGTAGAAACTTTTTCAGTTTAACAGTTAGATAATAATTTTCATTTTATCCTCCATAAAGCCGGTCTCACTGGGTCGTAAATTTGATCGGCAATAAAATTTAATTTGACCCAATCGAATAACGCCGAGAGAATCGTAATAAAATCTAATGATATTAAACGATTTATATAATTCGAAATCGTTCTTACCAATAAAATTGTTTGAAACTTAATGATCATCGGCCTTCTGCCTCCATCCATCTTCCACGTTAGGTAGGGTTGTCGTCACTAAGGAACTCTAAAGACCAGCGCATGTCAGCGAGTATTAGCCCCGATTTCACCAAATTTTTTTGAACGCACTTATCGCTAAACTCGGTTTTGATCTCTTTCTCTCTCTCATTCAATGTTAGAAAGGGACAGGCAGATCCTAAACCGAAGCTCAGCGTTAAACGTCGTTTAAATACGTTGGTGCAATTGAGGCTTAATCTTTGAAGATTGGCTAAACTATTTTCGCTCTGCCCGTCCGCCTGTCCGTCCGTCATTGCTTGCTAACTTTGGTAATTATGAATATAAATAGACCAAGTCATGTAAAGTTATAGATCACAAATATACTTTTTTTTGGCTTCATAAAATAATTGTAATGTTGTATTTCAGTGGTGGTGGTGGAAGATTTTGTAAAATTCTACCCTATCGAGGGAGGGACCATCGAATAGGTATTTTTAAATAAAGGCGAGATTTCATTGCTTTGCACTTGCAACTTGCTTTTTATAAAGCAAGTATGAAATCTCGCCTTATTATTAACGTAAGCCATTTTCAAGTGGTCGACCTGCAAAGTGGTTTTTAAGTTGGTCTCCTTCCTGGACTAATTTTCTAAACTATACGAGATAAACACTTACGAATACGTACTTGTCAATTGTTCGCGCTTATCTCTCTGATAGGAAGCGTCATGCCGATACAAAGATTGGAGTTATGGTGTATAAAGTGGAGTGTGGAGTGGAGTGGAGCTACACTGACGTCTGAGACAAATCTCTCCTCAGTTGGTTTAATAATATCGATATTATTAAACCACGCTAGCCTCCTGCTGATTAGGCTTCTCATGTAAAAAAAAAATTTGAGAGGTGTCAAGGGACATCCGGATGGAACGAAGTTTCGATTAATTAGTGAAGGAATTGTAATATTTTTTTTTTTTAAGTTATAATAATATTTTTTTTATTATTAACATATATAATGTAATATAAACTTAATCAGTAGGCTCAATTTTAGTAATAATTGAGAGAGAGAGAGTGAGAGAGAGAGAGAGACAGACAGAGAAACACGCGCACACCGCACGGCTTACAACTATAGCAAAAAGTATCGTTACAACTTTTGGTATTATTTTTTTCCCTCTAGCCCCCTCAACGCGCGATAAGGAACTTCGTTCCAAAACCTTTACATAATATTGCGTATCAATCCGCCGCCGATGTTCATTAATTTCATTTTATCTCGTCTCTAGCTACGCGTTAATTAAATTTTTTCTGAAGCATTTTTCGCGTTCCCCGGACAGTCTTATTACTTTTAATTCGTTTCCGCTTTCCCATTACTCTATGTTGGAAGTTCTCACTAAAATATATTGTGGAAATGTCTTTATTATGAAAAAGATTTAGGTTTTAATTATTCAGTGAATCTAACTTATACTTTTCATAATAGTAATCAGTTTATTGTAGGTTTTTTTTAACATTTTGGGCGTGGTTTGGATAGGAGCCGTAGACATTTTAACAACAATAATACTACTTTATTATGCAGTTCTTGAGGTTAATTGGGAAAGAGAGGGATACTATTTTTTTCTTTCTGGATCAAGAGAAAAAACTTGAATATTCATTAGTATGGCCACCATATTAATTCAATAGTTTATCTTCACACGACCCGCCCCGGCTCCGCAAGAGTGCAACGAATCCTACTACTATTTAAATAAATCCTGGATGTATAGATGTATGGATGGATGCATGTTTATTACTCTTGCACGCTAAAACTACTGAACGGAATTTGATGAAATTTGGTATGGTAGTAGTTTATCACATAAGCTACTTTTTGACGTGATATCTTCTTATAAATTAACGCCGGCAGCACGCACGAAAAATTGTCACGTTCCGCCTGATCGTCACGTTCCGCCTGAGTCGAGCGTGTAAGCGAAAGCGCGAAACAAGCGATAGAGAGGCCCGAGCGGCCTAAGCGTTCGGCTTGTGATGACGTTATCACGTAAAATATCGTCCGTAAGCCGACTTCACAGACACTCATTTTTATCCCAAAAATGTACATTGTTCCCGTGGTATACTGTATTTCTTTTACAAAAGCTATTTATACATATAAACCTTCCTCTTGAATCACTCTATCTATTAAAAAAATCCCGCATCAAAATCCGTTGCGTAGTTTTAAAGATCTAAGCATACATAGGGACAGACAGAAAGCGACTTTGTTTTATACTATGTAGTATACATATAAACTTACCTCTTGAATCACTCTATCTATTGTTGAAAAATACATTAAAATCCATTGAGTGGCTAACATAATAAGATCCCAGCGAACAGGATACGACTTAATTTTATACAATGTTAACATTTGTCATTACCCTGGAGTTCGCTGTTGTTTAAATCATTTTTCCTGCACCTAAAAAACCTGAGTATTGTGGTTTAAAAAGAAAATTGCGATAACAGAACAGAGGCTGTGTCGCAAGCGGTCGGAAGTGAGGCACAATGGTTATGTGATACAGCCTAACGTGAGAAGCGCCGCATAATAACGCAAAAAGTAAGCTCGGTCTAGGTACGGTTATGTATTGAATACATGGTATTATTTGGTGTTAATATGGTGTGCTAGGTCAGTTTAACTATTGTCTTTCAGGTAGACAGATATAGACTCCAGACGTAACTATTTTGGCCTTCACAAATGTTTTATGAAATGGACCAGGAAACGAGCAGACGGATCGCCTGATGGTAAGTGATTACCGCCGCCCATGGACACTCGCGTCACCAGAGGAGGTACGCTTGTAACTCCCCTGGTGTTGCGCATTTGCGCTCCTGGTCCTTAAAATACCCATTCCCCCCTCCGGTAAGCCAAGCGTTATTTTCACGCCGGGTTTCTATGATTCCGTGGTATTTATCCGGCCGAGCAGGCCTATTCGTGCTGAAGCTCTCCCATGTTAAAAGATGCTGATGCTGAATTAAAGTTACAGAAGTTCTATTTACAATTTAGGACAACGTTTAAGCTGTTAAGATTAATTATCATTTTAATTTTAATAAATAACAATAAAAATATTTTCTTTAAACTGTTACAAGACATTCTACATTCAGAAACCAATTACCACAGACACCAACTTCTAAAATTAACTCTCACAGCACTCCCATTTTTCTTATCCCCCCTCAATCCCTTCGAGGGTAAGATAAGCCGCCATTACGCCAGGAGACAATGTGTAAAATTATAATACGGCAAAATTGGGACGAGTTTCATTTAACACTGGTAATTGAATTTAAACTGTATTTTCGCGGGATAGAGTCTAGTATTGTATGAAATTCAAATTAATTATAACTGGTATTTTCAATTGTATACGTGATAAAATAAGACGCCATGATTCAAATTGATTTTGTAAATTAGTTCGGATGAAACGTTTGATTCTAACCAACGTGTTTTGCCAGATTCAGCAAATGTGCTCAAATAATCTATATAACTATTTAATAATCTGTGGTCTGTGCTAAGTTCTCGGAGAACTCGTGTTACGGGTACCACAACCCGACAACGGAAATATATTTAATAATTTTGTACTAAACACATATTTAAGAATTTATTATATTATTCACATATTTAACAACCATGACCCAGGAACAAAGCAATTTTTTTTTCCTTCGGTGGGATTCGAGCCCGCGATCCCCGGGTTGAGCACCAACGCGCTCAGCCATGGAATGATGTCCCACAGTTCGGTGTCAGCGCGGTGACTTACGGCGTACCCTCTGAAGAGGGCTCCTTGCGCCTCATTTCAGTTCAATTCTATTAAATTTTTCGCATAATTTCTTTTCAATTTTGAGAACACTTGATATAAAGAACCATTTTCATTCACTAATTATGCATAAAGAGTGTTGATTGTACACTTTTCGTGGTAAAAATTCATAAGCCCCTGAAGTAAGATTGTGGTTTATTTTCTGTTATTCGAATTTTCTTTTCTACATTTATATTTTAAAGTCATAACGATGTGGGTCAAAATATAGGATGCTTTTTACTTAAGAATTCGGTTTTATAATTGGGAACATATGGTCATCGATAAATTATCACGATATTGTCTACTAAAATTTGGCAGAGATATAGAGTAAGCCACGGGGAAGGACATAGGCTACTTTTTATAGCAGAAAATGTACGGATTGCGCAAGATTTACTTTTGCGCGCACGAACTCGCGGGTAACATCTAGTAAATATATAAAGAGTAAAATTTTGTTTGTTTGCATAGAATAAGCTCCGGCACGAGGATATAATTTATGCTCCTTTTTATCGCAAGAAAATGTACAGTTCCCGCGAAATTTTCTACCGCGCGCACAAAGTCGCGGGTAAAATCAAGTAATATGATAAACAGGAAATATGTATTACATATTGTTTGCATCGAATACATTCCCAAACTACTAGTCCGAAATCGATGAAATATGGCACAGACGTAGAGTAGACGATGGGGAAGGACATAGACTACTTTTTTCGCAGGAAAATGTACGATTGCAGCAGGATTTTCATTTGCGCGGTCGAACTCGAGGGCAACATAGATGTGAACAAAAATCCAAGCATACAAAATATTAATTTCATGATCCAACAAAGCACACCACAAAGCGATACTCGTATTAAATAACATTTCACTGAGAAATAACCAAAATGGCTCCGGTTTCAGCACTAGCCGAACTAATATTTTACATGCGGAATGCGGGAGTAATATAATGAGTGCACCTTTGTGCAGGCTGTTGCCGCAATACGATATTCCGATATATCGGTACGTCATATCGCTATTTGAAGCAATATTTGTAGGTAATGTTTAAGCGTGGTAGGGTCATGCTTTCGGCTCGAATGAGCTGGCTAGTGATTTGACCGGACTGATACCATAGACCACGTAAAACCGGCATGAAATATTTATTTCGCTAAGTTCCATCGAAGGGTTAAGGTAAAAGAGGGAGAGGGAGTGTTAAATCCCGGGAAAGCGTTTATTTATTTGTATTTAGTAAACAAACAGGTTATAATTATTACGTGATGAGTTAAACAGAAGCTTAATGGCTAGACTAGACTGCAACCCAAAAAACAGTATACATAACTTAATTATTTATCGATTGTTGATATAAATAATAAACTGATAAAATATTACATAACTACCAAAAGTTATCTTATGGAAATTATATAACAAATCAAATTAACTTAATCTAAATGTGGAAGACAAGTAGATCGGAGGATTTTCTTTATGTGTCGGACTCGGGAGATGGTGAATATTTGGCTTTAATTATTTCCGTGATTGTTTTATTGTACTGCGAAAATTTGCAGAAAATGTCTATGTCCGAATTTGCACTTGCTAACTCGAAGGTAGGACTCAGAATGTGTCGCATTCTGACCAGTGTAGTAGGACATAATATTGTTCTCGATACTTGAATAGTTTGTAACTTTGATGTTGGACACATTTACATCAGGAGATCCGTCTAATCCTTTGCCGGACATATACGATAAAATCAAACTAAAAAAAAACTTGAGATGTGTCAAGGGACACCCGGATGGAACGAAGTTCCTCTCGATTAATTAGTGAAGGAATTGTAATAAAATTTTTTTTTTAGTTAATCAGTTAATATAAACTTAATCAGTAGGCTCAATTTTAGTAATAATTGAGAGAGAGAGAGAAGGAGAGACAGACAGAGAAACACGCGCACGCCGCACGGCTTACAACTAAGCAAAAAGTCTTAATTTTTCCCGTCTAGCCCCCTTTCGCAACGCGCGATAAGGAACTTCGATCCAAAAATCGCATCGATATCGTGACGTGACCTCATAAACGTGCCTGCGGCAAAGCAGTCCAAACACGAATACATTTCGCAATATTCCCTGCATTGTGCGCAACCCCCGCCTTAAAAGGATTTAGGTAAGGCGCTGACATGCTGAATAGTTTTACGGAATCAAATATATCTATGGACGCTTTCACACCACGTCAATCTGGTCCCGTGGTAAGTTCTCGAAGAACGTCCCGTTACGGGTCCCGGACAATGGAAATATATTTAATACTTTTATACTATATATATATTTAAGATTTTTATTATATTATACAAGTATTTAATATACATCCATGACCCAGGACAACATCCATGACCCAGGAACACAGAAAACTTTTTTGTTCCCTGAAAACTTCGCCACAGAGGCCGTCAAATGTTTTAACTTTTATTGTACTGGATAACCCATTGTAGGCTAGCGTGCTAGATTAATTATTACTAGACGTCGCTCTGTGGCTGAAACACGACCATGCTTACTTCGTTATATCCTAATTTATAGGTTTCAACTTTTCAGGCGTCTTTTGCCTCTTAGATACGGAATAAAAATATGTAAATGTTGTTAATGGAACCTGAAAGAAAAAATTGTCGAACCCCCGGTCTAACCATAGTCATTATTCTGAGGTTTAGCCTCCTGTAAACATACAAGCGCATGCTAGTGTGAGTGAGGCAGTGTAAGTGAGGTAGTGTGTGTATCTTTATTTTTATTAATCCCTACTATAATATTATAAATGTGAATGTAAGTTTGTTTGTTACGCTTTCACGCGAAAACTGCTAAACGGATTTTGATGAAATTTGGTATGGTAGTAGTTTAGACTCTGGATTAAAACATAGGCTACTTTTTATCCCGGAAAAGTACAGTGTTCCCGCGGGATACTCGATAGTATATATAGCGGCGGAGCCGCGGGAAACAGCTAGTTTCTTATATTATTTTTAAATATTAGCTTTCTGCACACCTTTCTCCACATAAACTTTAATGATCATTGCTCGTACTTACATGTGTCTGTGGCAACCATGAGACAGTTTCCATGGCTACAAGCTTTCATGTCATATTATATAAAACTAAGAAAAGAAAAGAAATATCTTGCTATTGACATGATATTTCTTTGCTAAAATATAGTCGGCTTTAATTTTTCTCTTAAACTTCATAAATTGAATCATCTAATCAGATGTTAAAACAATCGCGGCTAATGAACCCTAGACATAGTACAATCAGCACCAGGGTGGCGAGGGCGGCTAGGGCGGGCCAACTCACTGACGATACCTGTTGTAGAGGGGTGGGGTGATCACAGATGGGCCCTAAGGGTCAGTTCATACCGAAACGCGACGCATAATACCACCTTTTGTCGCCTCGGTGTGGTGTGGTTGTGGCACATGTGAGAAGAACCTTAAGGTAAATTCAAAATTGAACGTTATTCACGACACAATAAGATACACGTTTCGTTGCAAGATTTTGATTTCCGAGCTTCACCAGGCTGCGTTGCGCGGTGCCGCTCCTGCAATAAAAGTCAGTCAGTTCACCTGAGGCTAAGAACCCACGGAGCGATTTTCACCCGCGTCCGCCGCGATCGCGGAACTGCGATTTTATTTAAAAACTCACGAGACCATTTATTTGCGCGATTACACAGTCGTCCGTCTTGCGATCATCGTCCGCA